>CM022405.1:34894259-35494259 GCA_011833715.1 Carcinoscorpius rotundicauda | reverse complement strand
TAAAAATTCTAAAACCTGGAACGTTATTGTTACTTTAGAAATAATCTCTTCTTTTTTATATAATAATTCAATTTATAATCGTAAATACGAAATGAATACAGTTTGTGAAATATTTTATTGAATAATCTAAGTTTTATACGTTTATTACTTCGGTGTATTTTTTTTGTACCTACGCATTTTACGTTCGTTGATGTTCTTAAAAGTATTATGTAAAAACTCCAGTCTGACTTACATGAAAAAGTGTACATTAGCTACAGACTTGTTGTCACTAGGCAACCGAAGTGCATTAACACAGCCTTCACGTGCGGTGCTCCGGGAGTGTTTCTCGACAACCCATGAATCCATAGCATAACTTTGTCTTCCTGTAAACGAAGTATTATTGGTAGACAAAGCAAAGATCCAAAACAATGCCTTCCGTAAGGTTTAATGTTTTTAAATACGAGTTGTTTCAGAATTTTCGTGTTAATCTACACCTCGTACAGTGTGAGCATAACCGTCTTTAATTTTGAACTGAGAGGCTAGACCGGGCGTGTACAACGTATGGCCTGCAAGGTGGTTTTGTCCGGTCCACGATGATTTCTAAACAAAAATTGAATCCGGTACGCAAGCCGCCCAGGAACTCTATTTTTTTATGTAATCAATTCAGGAAAAATCAAATTAAGTGCCTACATACTGATATAATTCTGGAGTTAAATTGTTTTTAACAAATGTAATATAATGAGCTCATGTTTACTTGAATTATTTTATATTTGTCTTAGAGACCATTATTTTTTATATAGGGGAAGTTACATTTAAAAACTGCTATCCGGTCCTTGATCTGGAGGAAGTTACGAATGTAAATAGTGTGTGTGTGTGTATGTGTTTTCTTACAGCAAAGCCACATCGAGCTATCTACTGAATCCATCGAGGAGAATCAAAGGGTTAGATGGAAAGTTTATTTGTTTGTTTTTGAATTTCGCACAAAGCTATTCAAGGGCTATCTGCGCTAGCCGTTCCTAATTTAGCAGTGTAAGACTAGAGGGAAAGCAGCTAGTCATCACCACCCACCACCTACTCTTGGGCTACTCTTTTACCAACGAATACTGAGATTGACTATAACATTATAACGCCCCCACGGCTGAATGAGCGAGCATGTTTGGTGCAACTCTCAGAGTACGAGTCGAGCGCCTTAACCATCTGGTCATGCCGGGCCAACATTTAAGGTATGCTTACATGATCGAATAGTTGGTCTCGAACCATGAATTCACAGATTCACAGCAGAAGCACTCTAGAGAAAAATCACACCCGGAACTTTTTATTGCAAATTGGTTTTATCTTCATTTAAGGCTTGTGCAGTTCAAAGTCTTTAAAAACATTAGTAATGGTCAATTGATTATACGAAATTAAATTAATTTATGGTGACAAATATCAAAACTATGAGCTGAAGGAAATACTTCATCTAAACCCTACTTATATCATGCTATCTTATAGGCTATATTCTGCATTGCTAGGAGATACAGCAATATTCCATAAATAATATATCAACCTCGCAGTTTAGGTATATCATGAATTCAGTTCTGCTATTTAAGTTTAATTACATAGATATTATCTGTTATCTATCTTTAATTTCCGTTTTTTTCAAACAAGAGCTGCTGCCGCTACATATAACGGACACATTATCTATTGTACATTAAGTGACTCTCGTCTTAAGAGTTTGTCTAGAACGTTGTAGAAGACATTGTCCTTTCACTGGTTATGAATGAGGATTTAAGAAGAAGCAGTCTTAAAGAGAATAAAATATACGTATTTTTCCTTATTTATGAGAAGAAAGAATTCTTTGGAATTTTTCAGTGAGGCAATGTATTACATAAACCATGTTTATATAGTTTTAAATGGGAAAAAAATGAATTAACCTTTTAAATAACAGTTTTATCTCAGTGGAGTGGATATGTTCACACCGTGCTATAGTAACGCTAGGGTACAGAAAAGTAATACTATACAACGTTAGGCTTTACAGACAATGTGTTAATATGGATAATGTGAGTTGAATTTCCTGTTGTAAAGTATTTTGTTTGAGCTGAAGCTGACCATATTTGTGAATTCTAATCAAAAGAATGAAACATCTTTTTATTGATTTATATGGAATTGCTTTAAAACCTATTACACGATAATTTCCCAAATGTAAAAACAAAATAATCGTCACTATTCTATTATTATCGCAAAGCAAGATTTTCATAAAAGGTTTGTTAACAAAAAACAAACTGCTTAAATGATAATAAACTTACTCGTTTTAAATTTACTTTTTATTTGTGTATGTGGGGGTTTTCTTATAGTAAAGCAACATCGGGCTATCTGCTGAGCTCACCAAGGGGAACCGAATTTTATTTATGTGATATAAATTATTAAACAATTCTTCATCATATAAAAACTTGCCTTCCAATAAATTTGAAAATATTAATACAAAATTTAGAATTTAAGTACCATTTCTATATAATGTTTTTTAGCGCAAAGCTACAAAACATGCTGTTTATGTTTACCGCAACGACTTGAGCCCAGGGTGTTATAGTGTTGTAACTCGGTTAATTTACTGCTGATCCACAGGAAGTATCTGTAGGAAGGGATTTTCAAAATAGTTTATACGTTTGAGCATGTTGCTATGTGTATTTTTAGACAGTATCTATCTAATAAACCGTTGAATTTCGATAATGTTTGAAAAGCTTTTAATCTAGCTTAAACAACCCTTTCTGTAAACACGAAACTATTGCTGTAAGTCAATAATTCTTGCCATGGCGTTTTTTTCACAGGGTTCAAAAATAAATTTGAAGAGTTGCTTACTGAGTGACACAGATTTTTGTAACGACAGGAGACATCACTACCGAAGCACATGTAGAATATCGTACATCACGTGGCTCTTTAGTCAGACTTCGTAAAGAAGTTTCAAGTATCAGGCCTAATCAGAGACCGGGCTGAAAGGAGTATAGAAGATGAACAGTGATGAAATATAACTGCAGCCTCTAGTACTTACTAGTTGGCGTTGTTAGAGAACGTTGACGAAACGTGAGAAGTGTGAGAAACCCAGGCCGCAAGTCCCGGATGTTTACACCTCCAACTCTTAACTATAGTAGTTGAACGGCAGGCATGCGCATGCGTGATGGAATTTAATCTTGCGTGCGGTGGATCAATGATGAAAACACTCACCACCAGACGGCCAGAGGTTGGGGTTCAAGGATCGTTGAGAGAAAAGCATGACTGTGGATCCAACATTTCTCTTCGTAGCAGAAGTGACATATTTAATCAACGTAAATTTCTGCTTAGCGAGCTATCTATTGAAATTAGGGGAGATATCTAAAGAGCAACGAGTACATCCATCCGCACACATGTTCTTAGGTTCCTTCTCCGTTAATGAGGTTTTATTTGAAACTTACTAAAATACCCATTACCATACGAAATTTTCCGTTGTACTTAAATATAGCATAATGAATACAAAGAGACACTTTTAAAACTGATTACAAATTTGAATAACTTTTCACAACTACGATGGTCTTTTTGAGAATTTTGTACAAAGTTACATGAAAAACGTCTGCACCAATCGCAGATCGTCCTTATGTGGCAGCTTTGCACGAAATTCAAAACAAGCCCAACAAACTAATCGTACCTAATTCTGAAGTGATAGGAGGACAGCTTGTCAACAGTATCCATCATTAACTCGTGGGTCTAAGGAGTTCACAGCATCTAAAGTGTGGAACGCCATTTTTTCTTTTACTTTTTAGCAGTAACGGGGACGAACCATGGAACCTCGAGTCCACAGGCCGACAGTCTAACTACTTGGTTACGCTCGGAGTTTCTTATAGTGAAACTTAATATAGGTTAAATATATGTGTTATTTTCCAATAGATTTGTTTATTTTTTTAACGATGTGTTGTCTGTATTCTGTACACTTCGAATTTTAGCATTGTAAATCATTCAGAATTACTGCTGACCCAGTAAGGAGCATTTTAGGGGGACTAAGAGACTTCTTTACTTTCTGATATATTTGTTGCTCGCATTAAATGCTTTTAAATCAATAAATCTGATTAATTTGGTCATTGAAGACAAAAATGATCAAAAATGTTTTGATGTTTTGAATAATTTTTCAAAGAAAGTGACTTGTTTTTCTGTCTTTTTTGTTTCATCTTGAAAATACAAATTCATTATTAGAAAATTATGTATTTCTCAGAACATTAGAAACAACCACCGGTTTTATTGTTAGAACACTACAAAGAAACTACAGTTAAATTTATTTTTAGAACACCAGGAAGAATATTTATTTGTATCGTGTTTGGACGTCTTTTTGTAAAATGGTAAAGCGTTTTATAACCAGCTATATTTATGAAAAGATAATAGCATTAGGTTTATAGTATTTTTAACACTACATTCTTTTTTCGGTTCCTTAGAGCTTTTCCTGAGAAGATGATTGTTTCAACCACAACATATCCGCCATATCTATTTCCTACTATTCTTTTCTCTCAATACTAACTCATCAGACTGGCTAGGACACAACCCTCACAACAGTTATCGAGACATTATTAATGTAAGCCATTCATTATAATTATAATTGCCCTTCTTTGGCTCAGGAGTAAATCTGAGGACTTATAATGTTAACTGTGAAACTCTGTGTTTAACAGCAATCAAAACAAGAATTATTACAGCAGTTTTTGTGTAAACTATCAATTGTAGTGTAATTGAAATGAACCGAATAAAGAATATAATTTTTAAAAGCATACACTAAACCTTACAGTACTGTCTTACTACAAATATAAACTGATCACAGTCTTCAGTTTTATTGTTAAAATGCTAAACAATGTTCGTTCTTATAACGTTATATTCAGTCCTCTCAGTGTTATAACATTATTCCCAGTCCTTTTTGTCGTCTTCTTTTCCTATCCCCAGTGACTCAATGGTAAGTTAACTAATGTTAAAATATGATGTCCGATTTCCTGCAGCCAACAATATGTAAATAGTACATATTCCTACAGTATTAATTTTTAAAACAAAGTTGTTTTAATTGAAACAATCTTTGCTGTATGTCTGTTTTTGGAACACAGGTAAGTCTACCGATTTCTAACACTAAAAGTTGGGGTTTGATTCCTCGCACTGGACACAGAAAATAGCTCACTGTAGCTTTGCTATAAAGAGAGAAGTTTTTTATTGTATACAATAAGTCATTTAATTTAAATATATATGTGCATATGCATCGATAAAACACTGCTTACTCTGGTAGTTAAAAGATGATTCACCTTCCAATAAAATTATAATAAAAGTCTTTAAAATAAGAACAAAACTGACGTAAAGCCATTTGCTCTTGACCTTCAAAATCAATTAATAAGTTTTTTGCATAATATTATTTGTTTTTTATTGTGAAGATATGCAAAATTACTTTATCAAGATAACTCGGTAGTGCGTCTATCTGTAAGGCGGGTCATGACTAAGTACGTTTGATAATCTAACCATAAGCGGTCTTACCTACTGAGGAAACTTGGCAATTGCCCCTGTCCGAAACACAAGGAATGGCTCTCCGATGGTATGCATTTTAAGTTACTTCTGAATTTTCTTATCATTATGGAGTTTCATTTACTGAATTCTTCCCGGCACTCAAGAATGAATAAAACTGTCCCTGAATATAACATCAATAGTTCAAACCTTAAAAAAATTTGTGATGCTCTGAAAAAATACTTATGCACATACTTATTATAATTTAACACTAGTTTTGATTAATAAAATTTGTTACAATGCGTCTGTTGTTTGCTGGTGTAAGTTTTTCAGCCTACAGCTTTAAATATGTTCAGACTGAAAACAATCCAAATCCAAATATATCAGTTACACCTGTTGTTGTGATATGTCTTTTGATGCTTAAAACATGTCATTACATGTCTCTCAGGACGAAAGTCGGAGCGTTTACTCACTTAATTTTTGTTGTCATTTTGTGTATGGCTATATCTGAAGCGTAGAGTAATTCTAGAAATGTATGAGTGAAAGCAAAGAAGAATACGTAATGAAATATCACTTAGCTACATCTCGCATACCCACTGTTAACGAAGCCTTTCGCTCTGTAAGTGTTCATCAAGGCGATTGGAGTGCTACACACCAGCAGTCGAGGCGCTATTTATATCATCAGTTTCATGAACAAATGATTGTAATATAAACTACATTAAATAACCGAATTGTGACTATCGTAAATCTTTATTTCAATTATTTACAGATCATAGCTTAGGTTAGGATTAATACCACAATATTACCAATTGATTTATTTTAACACGATTACGTATTATTATTTTATTTGAATTAATTGTACTCCAAATCAGAATAGGAGGTGAATCAGTAAGCTAAGTCTTCTTGCAAGTAACTTTTGATGGTCTTACATTTAATAATATATTTGAACTTCCAACTGACACCACTTGGAAAAATCGGCCAAATATTCTACAATGTTTTTTTTTGTTTTTGAATTTCGCACAAAGCTACTCGAGGGCTATCTGTGCTAGCCGTCCCTAATTTTGCAGTGTTAGACTAGAGGGAAGGCAGCTAGTCATCACCACCCACCGCCAACTCTTGGGCTACTCTTTTACCAACGAATAGTGGGATTGACCGTCATATTATAACACCCCCACGGCTGAAAGGGTGAGCATGTTTGGCGCGACGGGGATGCGAACTCGCAACCCTCAGATTACGAGTCGCACGCCTTAACGCGCTTTGCTATTCTAAATTAATATTACATGAGTGTATATACTCATTTATGACTTTGTAGGTACACATTATACGTATATGTGAGCTATATAGATTAAATAAAACCAACAGTCGTCAAATATGATCAGTTGCAACGATTAAACAAGTAAGCAAATGCCATTTAAGTGACCAGTTATCAATATAGTGAAGAAAGTTATAATTGATAAATTACTATATTTATGTTTAAACTTGTAATTAGCTGTGTTTTAGTAATTCTACAAGTAAAAAATTAAGTTACTGAACACACCATGTCAAGAAACAAGATAAGAGGACCGTAAGAAATCAATACCCTCTCTTGCAGTACTCTTTTTGAATTTCTTGCAAACTTACACGAGGGCTATCTGCGCTAGTTGTCCCTAATTTAGCAGTGTAAGGCTAGAAGAAAGGCAGCTACTGATCACCATCCACCGTCAAATCTTGGGTTGCTATTTTAACAACGGATAGTAGGATTGACCGTCACATAATAGCTCCACCCCTCTCGTTGAAAGGAAGAGCATGTTTGATATGATAGGAATTCGAGCCCACGACCTTCAGAATACGAGTCGAGCTTCCTAATCATCTGACCATGACGGGCAGTCTGTAAGGCAAATAAAGTGTAAGGCAATGTATATATGCAAGTACTGACGCATAATTGAAATTCTAAAACAACATGGACAATAATTCTATTTGTTCCATTATATAGGGTCTTACTTCAACTAGTATTCTTTAAGTAGGTCTTAACGTTTCTACTGAACATAATTATTCGCAAACAAAACAGTTTAACTCCTACAGCAAGAAAAGGGGAAGGAAAACCACTTCCAGGAATCAAGAAGTACCTGAGCACTATTTAAAAACCATTAGTTTTAAGACATTAGTCAACTTAAATGAATAAAAATGACTTCAAATGCACCATAAGAATTAAATGAAGACGGCATGATAACACTAGGTAACAAAATTTTTACTTTTTCTTGTTTCTGGGCATTAAGTGTTATTTTCAAATTGCTTATCCCTAAAGTAAATGGAAAAATACTCTTTTCTCTTCAAACTTTGCTTTTGTGACCTGGGTAATGAAATTTTCAAATTTACAATTTTCAGAACATTCCAAGTAGATTCAATGCTGAGTAGCTGATAGCGAATTTTCTCGAACTTACAAAAAGTTTCAAGAACGTTTTAGAATGTTGTAGAACTTACGAGACTTTTTAAGAACCTTTTAGAATTTTCTAGAACTTTCCATAATAATATATATCTATATATATATATACACACAGGGGCTCACCACTCACCACTTCAGTTTAGTTCTTCCTGCATAAGTGAACACATGAACCTATCTGATTTTATCAGAGATAGCATCAAGAAGTTGCAAGCATTCTCCAGAAGTATGTAGACAATTTATTAAGACAAGAGCTAAAAAGTAATCTGTGATAGTATCTGCTAATATGTGTGAAGCCTACAGGACATATTTCAGCATGCCTGTTGGGGATCAAGACAAACCCTGGACACCTCATTTTACCTGAGAACACTGCAAAAAAAACTCTATAAGGTAAAACGGACAATCTTTGCTTGCTTGAAAAGTAAGATTTTATATTATACAAGGTTTAGACCTTTTAAAATTTAAATATCTTTTTTTATTTCCAATAGTATAGAAAAAAATATCACATATAAAATATTTTGCATGAACCACTTACACATTAGTTATGGATGAAATAAACTTATTCTTCATAATAACAATTTTATTTTGCTCTTTTGCAGAATGTTGCAGAGGAGAAAAGAGAGCCATGAAGTTTGCTATTCCAAGAATTTGACGTTAACCCACTGACTACTGGAGCAATTGCTACTTCTACATGGCGGACCCTTCCAAACGTCGGGCTGGCAAGACTGCATCTGCTATCATGTACCCGGACCTTCCACACTACCCTGAGCTTTCTGTACCCACTCCGCCAGAGAAAAAACAGCCATCCTCAGAAGAGAGCAGCAAATCAGAAGAGGAGGAATTCGTTAAAGATCCAGTTTACAATTTCACAGGTACAGCTGGTGACAGAAACCAATACTACCCCAATGAAAGAGACCTCAATTACTTGATCAGAGATCTTGGTCTAACAAAGTAGAATACCGAGACTATATTTGGGGGCTGATACGTGAAAATGATTTACATTACAGTCGTAAATCTCAATAAACTACTCACTTCTAAACATTTTTGTATAACTTTAATACAAATACATATATATCTTAATTCATATGTTGTTTTATTCTGACCTTATGTAAATGAAAATGTGCAAATTTGCCTGTTTTTACATAGAAAATAGGTTAAGTACTAAATTTTATTATCCAGGTCACAAAAACCAAGGTTGAGGGAATAATGGCCATTTTTTGTACTTTTACAACACAAGCAATTAAGAAATAACACATACTATCTAAGAACAAAACCTACATTACACAGTGTTATTCACCTGCTTTTCATGTAAGCACATCAAGACCAAAGTATATCCAATGGGCTGTTTATTCATGTATTTATATACACAAGGATAAAACCGTATTACAAACAACAAGATTTTTGTTTATATAAAAACGCCAGGATAAAACCGTATTCCACCAAACAGGCTGTTTATTCTTGTACGCAGGCCAGGATGAAACTGTATCCAGTCTACAAACAGTTTGTTTGTTCTTTGATAGATTGTTTAGGAGACTTGTATCTCTACAACAGGCAGTTGCCGTCCTTTCTACGAAGGCTGTTTGTTTATATATATATATGTAATGATGAGACGTATTCCATACAAAGGGCCATATGTTTATATACATACACCAAAATGAAACTGTATTCCAACTAACTTGCTGTTTGTTTATGTATACAGGTAAGGAGGAAATCCCATTCAACACAAGTGAATATTTATTTATACCAAGAGAAATACTTGCCCTGTCCTCCTGGTAGGTGAAACTGCTTGTTCCTTCAAAAGGCTACTCTGCCTATGGCCTTTTCTAGAATTGTGTAACAGTTCTACAACAGTGTACTCATATTTGACATTTAATAATGTTCACTAGCCATGAGAAAAATAATTTTATTTAGATATTAATTTAAAAACAAGCTATCATCACAGATTATATTTTATTGAAGTATTTCTTTATGGATGCAGTTATCAATGAAAGTACCTTTCTTTTACATTGCAACACTCGTGACATTTTCACTAAAGATAAAACATTTTTTTAAAAGTTTGTTTCTGATTTTTTTACATTTGAAACTTATTCCTTATCGTGGAAAGTTTAGTTGTTTTATTTACGTCTCAGGTAAACAAATACTTCCTAGTTACAAGGATATTACCAAGTTATAATCGGTTTAGTAGCATTCGAGATTCAAGTTTTGGACGTATACATCACAAACATATGTATAATAAGATATACACATAAGAATGAAATCGTATTCCACACAAGAAGCCCTCTGCTCGTATATGCACGCAAGGAGGGAAGAGTATTCCACAATTTTTTATTCATCTTTTGTCACCGATTTAAGGTGGAAGGAGACCTCATTCAAGACAAGCAAGATTGAAACTGTATTCTAGAGAGTAGGCTATTAGTTAGTGTATATACACCTAAAAATGAAATTATTTACGCAGAAAGATCTTTTTATTTGTACTTACACGTCAGAATCAAAATGTATTTCAGACGACTTACTTTGTCTATGTGCATACATATCAGAATAAAACTGTTCAGAAAAACAGGATTTGTTCTTAATATGTACACTCCAGAATGAAATTATATGTGTATTTCATCCAAGGGGCTGTTTTCCCATACAATACAAGCAACGATGAAACTGTTCCAAGCAAGTTGCTGTTCACATATGTATGTCAGAACGCAACGGTATTCCGAATATTTTTGTTGATGTGTGCAATCTGTGAATGTATTCTATGTAACGAGATATTCATATACACACCTCACAGTGCAACCTTGTTTCAGGTAACAAGTGGCTACGTGTAATAAAAAATAAAATGAGCCAAATATCTTTTATATTTCAAAGAAATATAAAATATTTTTCTGCTTGATGTAGCTGCAAACATGCTCGCCCTTTCAGCCGTAGGGTTATTATTATGTGAAGGTCAATTCTACTATTCATTAGTAAAAGAGTAACCCAAGTGTTGGCGGTGGATGGTAGTAACTAGCTATCTTTCCTCTAGTCCTTCACTGGTAAATTAGGAAAGGCTAGTGTAGATATCCCTTGTGTAACTTTGCGAGAAATTCCAAACAAACCAAACGATTACATAGAAATTGTTATAAAAACCAACACTGTAGAGTACTGTAAAGTTCTGATGATCTATTGAGAAGATATTTAAAATAACATTTCGATGAATAATCTGAGCCCTTCCTACATTGTCAGTGCTACTGCCTGCCTAATATAGTTCAAACTTTAGTAAGTCTAAGAATTTTACGAAACACTTCCTTTTTTTGTTGTATGTATGAAACAACAGCAAGAGTAGTTCAACGAGGTTCCAGATTATTCGAGATCAATATTTTGTCTTAATCTCGTTAGAATTACAATTTGAGGCTTGAACTTTATAAAATGTCACTGGTTAATTCATAAAAAGCTATTTTTTTTAGATATTATATGGTAAAAATTATCACATTTTTCGATAAAAATGATAAGACATAAAGAAATAAAAACTTTTCTCGTTGGTCTCATAATTAGTTATTTTCTAACCAAACACAAACGAGTGTCTCTGTTTTGTAGAATGAAACAATCTTATTTTAGTATGGAAATCCCATCTGTGCAGGCTTCTACTTTCAAAACCATGAAATGGAAATTAATTGCTTTGGAAATAACTAATAGACTAATAGCATTATAAGTAGAAAATTGACTTCACTTAAATGTTTGTTCAGCGGAGTGAAACATTACAAAACTGTTACGTGCGTTAGGGAGTATTTCTATCTCGGTATAATCAATGATGCCACAGCCAGGAAAATCTTTAATTCGTTTTAACATTTCTCGTTTTTGTTGTGTGTGTGTTAAATAGCGAAGAACTACTTTAACAGACGTTCCACTTGGCTAGGTTCTAACCCGACCAATGCGTATTTCATGAATAACTTGAATTACAACAAGGGACTTGCTGTGTTTGATCAATGACAGGGTTTCTCATGTCTTATGCTAGACGGCGTCATAGTGCAGTGATCTGAACAGTTGTCCAGACAAAGGACGTGTTCTTTGAAAACCTGAGATACGTTTAGTCTAATTCAAAGCATATTTTCAAGCATTATCGTTTCATTATAATTTGTTTTGTATTTTTTAAATGCTTAATTACATCCCTATGACATTTTTTATATCTAACTCCACACACTTTATTACAAAGATGATCCATTATATGTGTGTGTTAGATCCATCACCGCGAGTTGAATGGCTTGATTACCGAAATTTTTTGTATACTAACTGAATGTGTACGATAGTGTACACAAGTTGAAACAGCTTAGGATTTTACCTTCAAATAGAGCACATTTCCAGTTTTTATTCTGCAAACGTTTGGTTTTCATTACCCATCACTGGCTGACTTGGTTGCAGTAACTTTTTATGTACAAACTAGAAGCTGTCCGATGGTGTACATGGGCTGTTTTGTTTAAGATGTTATTGCGAGAAGGAGGGTAAAAAAACACTCTAAAACAGACTAAATTTTTACTTTTGATTTTGATTCAGAAACATAAGCATTTAATCAGTTAAATGCATTAATTATTACTTAAGCGTTGAGATGAGGGTACAACGAGGTCATTTGGTATTTAACAACAAAATAAAGAAAGAAGGGGAACATCATTTAATATTATCCTTTATATGATCTTTACCTTCTTAACTGGTATCCTCAGCTCATAATTTCTAATTATTCAGTGAAATAAGAAATTATTTCCATAAAACCTAACTTAAATATAAAAGTTTTGGCTACAAAATGGAGGACTTAAAAATTTTTTGTCCTTACTTTATTCGAGAGTGTATATATACTTATCTTCTTCCATGTAAGTATCAAACACAATAAAGTTTATATAAACTTAGATAAATAAAGTGAAGGCGTGTCAAGATAAAAAAACTTATAATACTAATGAAGAAAAAATAATATGTTATCCTAAATTATAGAGAAAAATAATAATAATTCTATTCATATTTCACTCCCGAAATTGAGCTCAGAAACTAAACAGACGAACTTTAAAAAAGTCTGTAAAATGATCACGCCAAATCTCGTAGGCCGCTGTAAAAAATATTTGCTGATCCATGAGATGTAAGATATAGTTTATACGTGTATAAATACCGGCATGATATACATTGGAATTATATTACTGACAAGGCCGTCTTGTAAAGTGACACTTATGGCATCTATCCAAGGTCATAGATCAGAGATGTACTAGACGATAGACTCAGCTTGTTGGACATATACGGTGCATAATCAAGAGAAAGTGAAGTCTGTTAGATTTCCTTCATAAACAAGTGGTGTAAATTAATACACCGTGCTGATGAGTGAAGAGTGTCGGTCATGTGCTGCAGTGACGTCAATACCGAGTTTTGTGTATTCAGCATACACGTGTAGCTGGGGTTACGGTTAATGGTGGATAAATTGTCAAATAAAACACAAACACATTTCTCGTATCAAATGACACTGAAGTCAATTATACGAGCTGTGGAAACGGAAGTATTCGAAACTAATTTGAATAAAATCTGATTCATAAATATGTTCTCTGTAAACTAAACGTGTATTTTATTTTCACGACAATCCTCGCGAAATGTTTACTGACCTTGTCCTGTTTCTATTAAAATCGTTTTTTTTCCTCAAAGTAATTTGTATTTTCATTTGGCAAGAAAACGTTGACTGGTCGAAAAGAAGATGACATAAGATTTATTGAAAAGAGCAATACTAATATAACAGGTTGCATGAAATTGAAAATAATAATGATTGGCTTAATATATGTGAATAAAAGTTGATTGGTCATATATAATACAGCTTATAGAGTGATTAGTTTAATGATTAGTATCAGAACATTAATCAATCAAATAGTGAGATTAATTTTAATTGCGTTAAATAATAGTGGAATTTTTTATTAGGGAGAGAAATGAAAACAAGTCAAAGCGATTTAGGTATGCAATATAATATGACTCTGTGTAAAATGTAAGCTCATTTGCAGGACACTGCAAGTATTAATAAACATTATTTAGAGCATATGGTGTTTACACTAGAATATTTTGGGAATACGCCTCATACGTCAATTGTGAATGAAAGAAAGACTGAGGACTTTTTGGAAACAATACGTCGTATTTAGGGCGTAATACAAGTTTTTCCAAAAAGTGCTCAGTCTTTCTTTCATTCACAATTAGCGTATGAGGCGTATTCCCAAAATAATCTAATGTAAGCACAATCTGCTCTAAATAATGTTCATTAATACTTGCAGTGTCCTAAATACAGCTTATTGTTTCCAATGCGCCTCTGGTGAAAGTTAGTTTTCTAGTTGAAGTATTTTCCAAATTTAATCTCATTCAGCGTGGGCTTTTCTTTACAACCCCCTTGTAGATGAGATTCACCCGTACAGAGCAATATAATACGTGAATAATATCATGAACTATGTGTTAATCCTGCTATTATGTATTGTTTCCATAACCAGCATAAAGAAGTGACTTGTATTCGGTATTTTCTCTACCAATGAATATATTCTTTGACAACATGACATATTTAAAAAACAAAATTGATTAAAGGGTATTTAAAATTAGAATCACCATGAAATGATAACTACTGTGAATAACTCTGACAAATAAGAGAATGCAACGTCTATTACTGGAAACACTACATACGTGAATAAATGAAAATAAGAATTGCGAAAACTCAACTGATATGGAGTACTTAAACAAATAGCTTAATTAGGGTGAAAGTAGTGGAGGTTTGTTAAAAAATACGTTGTCGTAATCGTTTAACAATGACGCCGTCTAGTATCAGTGAAGAGAAACCTGTCATTGAATGAGACACAGTAACAGCCTTGTTCAACGTGTCATAAAGTAAAAGTTGGGTTAGAACTTAGCCGAGAAGAAAGTCTGCTTTAGTAGATGTTCGTTATCTCCTAAAAAATTATACATTTCCCTTACTGAAGCATAAACGAACAGAAGTAGGCATCTAAAAGTACTCTTTATAAAAACGCGATCTTTTGATTGTTTTTCTTCAGTGTTCAGAGAGATTTCGGTGAAATTCAAGTTTTTTAGAAGAACATTCCCTCTAAAACTGTCCCCCAGTGAGCAAGCGGTAGGTTTTCAGATTTACAGTGCTAGAATCACGGGTTCGATTCATTCGGTGAATACTTTAGATACGATTCATTCGGTGAATACTTTAGATAGTTTCACGCGGCTTTGATATAAAAAAACACATCCTCTTAATCAATTGATTTTTCACCCCACTCTCAAAATAAAAATTAAGTTTTTAGTATAGAATTCAAATTAAAAGATTTTATACACGAGTCATTAGATACAACAAAACTCATCATATTTTCCTAGGTGAAATATACAAGAATAAAGTGCACAACATTTTGGAAAATAAAGCAGGAAATTTCAAATGACCCTTATTGGTTACATGCAACTGGCCGTGGAAAGTTTGTTATTTTCAACATATTTACTAATTACTTGTATAAAATAGTTCGATGTTGTCAGATAGTTACTATCGTAAACGATCAGTAAGTAAACTTTAACTTCCTCTGAATAAATAGGTAAAAAGTATCAAGAATACAATTCAAACTTTTAGCATAAAATAATTATTTCCATACGCCATACTTTGTTAGTTTATGAAATAAAAAAGGCGATTTTTAAAGCAATTATTTCAGCATTAAAGGGTTTGATTGCATTTTAAATTTCGCGCGAAGCTACACGAGGGAAGGCAGCTAATCATCACCTCCCATCCCCTACTCTTAGGCTACTCTTTTACCAACGAATAATGAGATTGACTATTACATTATAAAGCCCCCATGCTTGGAAGGGCGAACATATTTGGTGCGACGGAGATTCGAACCTGCGACCCTCGGAGTACGAGTCGAAAGCCTTAACCTATCTGGCCTGACATTAAAGGAAAAATGAATTTAGTCGTAAAGTAGCACGCCAGTTTCGATCGTTATTATATTACAGGAACATATGTTTGGAAGTACAGTTAGTAATGTATAAATAAAAATAATGATAATTTGTTTCCTGAATAATCGTACTTATATCTTGCATGTACAGCTAATTATTTAATTTATTAGAAGGAAAGCATGGTGCAAGATTTATATTTATTGACCTTCCCACAAAGCTGCCTGAAGATCACCTGCTACCTTTCCCAAGTATCGAAGTAATGAACTAGGTGGAAGTTAACTGGTCAACACCACTTACCACAAATTCTTGGACTACTCTCTGCTACCGAATAGCGAAATTGACTGCATGTTATAAGGCCGAGAAGGCGAGCATGTTCGGCGACGGGTTGTGACCCTGCAATCTGCATATT
Source organism: Carcinoscorpius rotundicauda (assembly GCA_011833715.1). NCBI lineage: Eukaryota > Metazoa > Arthropoda > Merostomata > Xiphosura > Limulidae > Carcinoscorpius > Carcinoscorpius rotundicauda. The sequence continues at coordinate 35,478,081 of CM022405.1, read as the reverse complement.
GCAAGTTGAATGCTCTAATCACATTTTAACAAACTTTAGTCCTTTAAAAACTGTTCGAAGGTAAAACCTGTCAAAAATATGTCGTACGTTAATGTTGCATTTATCGAAAAGAAAATACTTCGGTTGTTTTTTGCTAAGGAAATGCTAATTCGAAATATTAATTATTTTTATGTATTATTTTATGGCAAATTTTGCTACTGGAAAGATAAGATGTATGTGTGATTGTCGGTAACAACTACTGGCGAGGAGTAAATCTGTATAATCTGATGTTTTGTCAACTTTTTCAGTAATCAATCAATCTTATGAAAAGATGTTGTATTGTTCTTAATGTTTTTGTATAATGCATTTATTTACTTTCCTATTGCTAAAAACCTTTATCAACGTCTGAAACTTAGTTAAAGGTTCTAATGGTCATCTCTACTAATTGAATCAATCGCGGCTAGTGAAACTGGTTAAGGATAGCTCCAACTGATATTTCTCAAGACTGTTTAGTTAGAAATCTAATGAGATCAGCTTGGCAATGGTTAATATTCGGTAGACCAATAAAAAAACTGAGAACAAAAACATTTAAAAATTTCCTGTTTGTAATTTCAACAATCGATATGACTGACTATATGTTCGTTTTGTATCTTGTATTAAGACATTTCATGGCTATTTCTGTTCATTCAGCGCAAATAATCTGCTCAGGAAAGTCACTACAGACACTGACTGACTCTAGGTTTTAAGCATTTTCTAATTTGATGATCACTTCAATTTTGATTTTGGTCTGCCTGATATAATAATAGTGATTGTTAGTTTTTTGAATTTCGCGCAAAGTTACACGAGGGCTACCTGTGCTAGCCAATATTTATCCAGTTGTGTGTTTGTGAATTTGTTTGTTTATATGCAAACTCTTTCCACAGTTTTGAATCAAGCAGAACCAATCTCGATAAGCAGATTCGAGGTGGCCTGGGGAATGTACTTATCTGAATGACATAGTTTTCCTTACTAAAACGGGGTTAAGCTGAGTTCTAAAGGCCATTCAGATGTGATAGGAGTCTATAACTAAGTTTGCAGGACCAATGAACTCGAATCTGGTATCAAATTTTACATTCCTCCTCGGCATTTTGGGAACGCTGTTTTTGTAACTGTGTTCATACTACACACAAAGCAGCGGGACCAAAGCTGGTATACGTGCTTAGGTTCGACAGCGAAGTAAGTACAGTAGTCCCCCTCACATACGACACCCCTCTAGAACGACTTCTCCGCACATACGACTTTTTTTCTGTGCACGCACCGACTTGGCATTGAATGTGACCCCTCAACAACGACACCCCGTAGATGCGACTTACGACTGTTATTTAGTAAAAAAAAACCCGGTATCGACCCCTCTATAAAGACTTTTTGCATCAGCAGTCATTATCGATTGCCGAATTGGTGTGACAACACTACATTTCATCGCTCATAAAACCGGACCATGATCAGGCTTTCATCTAATTCACAGTTACTGCTGTTACAATATTCATTGTATAAATAGGGTTATTTTCCAATTGTAAATCACTTGCTTAATGCACTCGAAATTCGATAACAATGCCACAAGGAAAACGAAAGCATCTTTTCTGTGGCTGATAGGTCGGTCGTATGTGAGGGGGACTACTGTACAAAGAGATCGGAAGTTGGGAAGTTTGAGAAACAGTCGCCGCATTCTTTGTGTGAAAAGCTGGGGAAAATCATGAACACAATTAAAAGTAGTTTTGTTTATTTATTCTATTTCAACATGTATACTAGGAGCATTATGCAATTTATTTTTATGAGAATAATAAAACAACATTAATTTGCTGCTGATATTCAGAATACCAACAATGTCGGTACGACCGTATCGGCGTATGTCAGCAGGTTCATTACGATGGCATTCTTTCAATCTTTGCCTGGGTTGATCACTGTGGATTACCTGTCAGAGCAATTTTTGAAGATTCCCCTCAATAACGACCCCCCGCAGATACGACTTTTTTTCTGTGGCTGATAGGTCGGTCGTATGTGAGAGGGGACTACTGTAGTAAAATTGATTGGGGTTAGTGACGGAACTTGATTGATACACTAAACATATATGAATCACGAGAAGGCCTTTGAACAGAGTTCTGATATTTTATGCTAATTTTGTTAGTTTGTTTTGCCATGCTAAACTTTGGTTGTTTTTTTTTATATAAAATACGGTTTCAAATTGATTAATTTCTACCCATTATATAATTCACTAACCGAAGCTACAAGCTTCAAATAATTGCAGGATTTATATTGTACTCGATGACGTAATACAAGAGAGCCTAGATTACAAAGAATATTGAAATAAAAATGTCGTAGAGATCATGAATTGACACTTTTGGAACCACTCTGGATTTCATTACACCAAGTTCTTGACTCACCATATGACGTCTGACAGTTTGGCCTTGCACATGAAAAGGATCCTCTTTAGTTTTGCCAACGACTGGTTTTAGTATGCTTCACAGTTGCAGAACCATATCATTTCCAGTGATATCAAGTTCGTTGTCAAACATACCTTTTTCAAACGAGATCATACAGGCACACTCACTCAGTTCTGTGTTATAACTAGCAATATTTTGTTACTGAAATAGATACATTACTTACCTTTATTTTGTATGTAAAGATATATTACAAGATATAATTTCATGTCTACCCCGTTTCTCCTATGGAGCACAGAGTCCCCTTATTTCAACCCATAAGTACCGAAACCTCATTGTTTCACTAACAGTCAAAATTTAATTGAAAATAACTTTTACTAAGTGCTTTTCGTTGTTGTTGATAGAAACATCCGTAACGTAAATTTAAAACAATAATTAACGAAATAAAAACTAGTGACTTTGGAAACTATGGTTTCTATCGCAAAAACCAGTCAGCTGATTATGCTGTGAAGTAAGAGTATAGTATCAAGGTGTAAATAATAAAAACTCAATGTACTTCTGGTGTAAGAGCGTGCATTCGTTTATTTAAAAGAAAAATATTATCTGTTTATTTATTTAATGTTTTCATATATTTATTGAGGCTAAATTTAAATAAAGTTGAATTAAATGTATGGAAAACATTACATACACATTACATTAAATGAATCGTCAAAAACTACCTTATGTTTTATTGAGCTTCATGCTTAAACATCATAAATTTGTTGTCGTAACATCGCAAAACCAGACGATGCAGTAACATCAATATTCTTCGATACATATTTGCACGTGTATGGTTAGATTCAAACACAGTTATGTGTGGAAAATATTTTTAACTGTTGTCAAACGGTTCCAGAAAGAGCCCTTTCGGTTCGATCCACTAAGACTCGAGCGTTGGAATTTCAGCTCATTATTTGAATTTGAATAGAGTTGAGTTAAAAACACGAATTATACTGTATAATGTTTCCTTAATTAAAGGATTGACAGAAATAATTTTCTCTAACTCCCAAGTTGCAAAATCACTGTGAATGATTTTATTTTGTTTGTTAATGTTATTGTAAGTACGAACTCAGTACATCTATTTATATGTATTTATATATATGTTAAAGAATATTGGCATATCTATGATAAATAACATATAAATTAAACAAGCACGTATATAGAAATATGTTTCGTTCTTCATGGCCACAAGAACCCCCTAAAAATATTTGCTGTTGCAGTTCATTGTTGTGAAAAAATCATGTAAAGGTCAAAACGTTTGTACTGGCCAGAATTTCTCCCTGCTTTTGTAATTTTTAATTAGATATCTTACACTAATACACGAAATCATTAACAAACGATTTTTAGCACAAACCTGAATCTGTCTCTTTATGCAGGATGTGCCAATGGACAGACAAACCAGATAGTTTACATTCAACTTTCAAAGCAAGTTATAAACTTCGTCCCATAGTTGCTATGCGAGATCGACATCATTTTATCACGCACCTGACACGACATCAAAGTTAAGGGCGAGAAGGTTTTGGCCCTCAAGCTGTAAGGAATCTATCTTCAAATACACAAAGAACGCAAGATGGTTGATAGCTTTGCATATGCTCATTAAGGAAAGGCGGTTAAATTTTATAAAGTATTACAAGAAAGAAATAATAGTAGAAATCAGAAGAATTCTTAAGATCTTGAAGGCGTACGAAATGTTCCGTAACCACGTGTGAAAGTTACTCCACCTTCTCACTGCAATAAAACACCCATTACTGAAACCAAAGTTACGCCTCTTTTGGCTGTTATTACCTTGCAGCAACGCTACATTAAAAGAAACAATAAGAAAATCTCCAAGCCTATAAAATAAAGGCATCACAAACTAGGATCTTCTTAAAGGAAAGAAATGTTAGAGTTGTTTAGATGCCGATATTATTAAGAAGAAATGCATTTATATGAAATTACATGTGGTTATGATGACACGTTTCCACTTTTTGTACGAACTTACGTTTTCACTGATCAATTGCTTGGACACAATACATCTTACTTTCTGTTTTATGTATACATTATAACAAGCATTCAAATGTAAACACGATGAATTGAGGAAGTCCAACTTTTTATGTGTGATTATTGAACACAGGCAAAATCCATAGAGAATTATATAACTAAAATCTGGTTACAGTATGTTCTGAAGCTTTAACAATATTATATTACCACTATTTTTAAACACTAACAACATTCATTCCCTGCATGGTTTCAAACTTGAGATTACTTTAGCTTTTCACCGGGCTCTACGATTGTTTTTCATGTTTTGTTTGTGCATTTATCACTCTGTGTTTAGTTGTATACTCCAGACGATTATCTTTTTCACATGAATTAGCCTTTCCATACAGATTAAAGCTACATGGTTCTATTTTAGTATTACAGTATTACAGCAGAACTTTAAAATATGGCGGCGACCATCTATAAAAGTATAAAAAAACAAATATTTTAAGAAAGATCATTAATCGTGGAAAGAAAAAGAAGGGATAAAACAAAACTGAAATTACAGATAAGATGTGATTAAATACCTATTGAGGTTTCTTCGTTTGTACGAAATTTAAAATAATTTCCTCTAGCGTCATTCGTGGAAAACGTGAACTTAAGTCGGCGCTAATTTATATTTATACGTTTTTTACTTCGTATTACATAAATCACTTTTATTTGATGTAAAATCATTTATAATAAATAAAATATAAAAATCAACGTACACAAAACACAAATTATATTATTCACAAAGTCCGTAAAAACAACCAAAATTGAGCCACAATTTTACCAAGAAAGTACTTTGCTTCAGGTAGCAACTTCAAAACTCTTCAGACTAATTTTACGACTCAAAAGTGATGTGGCAACAACACGTAAATAGTATCAAAAATCTGGCAAAGAGTGTATTATGTTGGAAGTCTGACTGGCAAAGTTCAAGGCACTACACAGGAAAACATAATCAACATATGCAAAGTACATATGTCAGACCTATAATAGATTATACGTGCCCAGCGTGTAATATTTTTTTGAATTTAGTGATTTGGGATTTTCATATGACAAACAGCATCGAAACCACAAATCACTAAATTAACAAATTAAAGAATGCATATAAATTGCGCGATCAACAAATACTATATTTTTATAAAAGCATTGAAAAACACCATTATTTTCAGGTAATATTTTAACAAATGCTATCGTTTGTTATAAGAAAAAATAAAAATGCACTGAAGACAAATTTAGCTCCAAGATAATAAACCTAGTCCTAAGAACCCTTCACTGAACTATAATATATAAGAATGCTAAAGAGCTATCTAGTGTTAGCTGAACAGAAATTTCCGTTGTATGACTAGTTTTATTTTAAGAAAGGGGTTTCATATCTATACAATAAAATTATACGATGTCTATGTAGAATGTATAGTGATCACAGGACTTTTGTGTGAAGGCACATCAAACAAATCTATGTGAAACCACTTTTCTTAGTGATGAACCACAAACTGGACATGGCATGAAAACGGTTATTACAATAATATCTGTGAACAGTATACAAATAAATCAAACAATCGCAGATCAGACCTTTGTAGTGGGAAATATTACCAGATAAATCTATCTTTCTCTTATAGAAATTCTGACGACTTGTACAACGTCATCAGACGACCTTTGTGCTATTCATAAAAGCTAATAGAACTACCAGCATTTAACTTTAAGTACCTAAATAAACTGTTCGCAGAAAGGAATAAGTCCACTAAACACCTCAACCTCCTCATATCCAAAACATTTAAGAGCTAAAATTCGATCCAGATGCTCAGGTACGCTTTGAAATGACAAATTAATTGGCCCTTGTAATTGGAATTTACATGCTCATCACAACACCTGAAGTCAGATTATATTTTGTTGTCAATGTTTATAAACAGTGAGGTTCATTATTTTGATAAATAAACTTAACCTCGCGTTGGATATTTTCCCTTCTCAACATCGACTGTATCCGTTGTCATTGAATTTCTGCTGTTACAATTGTGCGTGACTCTGGTTAAAATTTAACAAAAGGATATGGAACCTTGAAAGCATAAAATAAACAAAAGCAAGTCATGCTTACAAATTAATTCCTTGGCTAAATTCTTACTTGTACTTCATGTCTTACAAACTGTACATCCACACGTGGACGATCCCACACAGGTTACGGAAATATAATTATATATCATTTACTGTTTTTATTTTCAGTTTGTGAATTCATGGAATAATATTAGTTAATACAGTGACAAGCAAAATAAACATAGCAGGATTCTGAGGGACGGATACAAAGTTCATACCTCTCAGAGTATTTTGAAAAGGTACATTAGAAATATTATTATAAGTGTTAGCAAAACATCTTAACATCTTGATTAAAAATATAACTTAAAAACACTGGAAAAGTAACATTTCCTTTACTTTTATTTTTTTATACTAACAATATACCATTAATTTCTAAAAAAAATTGTATGCGTTTTAAGTTCTTGTTTTTAAACAAAGGTGTTATGACGTTATTTGAAGACAGTTATTTCCAACTATTTTAGTCCGATAGCAGTTTAACTATAAATTCAGGAGAGCCCGGGAAGGGTGGGGGTGACATTCACGAACAGCTTTACTTAATAACCAAGAAAAATGTAGCTTTTGAAAGGAAATGCAATTTCATAAACAAGCTGGTTATCAAATAATTAACCAATAAAAGCAATCAAAACCTCTATAATAAACTGTTCTCAACAAATTGTGATAAATTAGCACACGGACGATAGAGATTTGAAAGTTGTTCGTAGCCTATGAGCTATTAATTTAGAAAGTTACCCTGTAAAGCAATTTATTACTGGTATGTGATTACTATTTTCCCCATCAACATTTTCCCTCAGCCCAAAAGTAAAAATAAAAAAAAATCAATGAAAATGAAATATTAGTAATCAAACCACGTTACTCGAAGGAACTCAGCTATTATACGATCTTTATATTACAGACTGTCGCGGTGATATTACATCTTTTCAGGAAAAACAAAAACGGATACACTGGCCATACGGAAATAAAGACTTGATCCAATGACATCATATACGGTCATTAACCCTTAATTATACCAGGAACATAAATATTTTCCCTGTTTTCTTAAAGAGCTATTTATATAGTTTTCTAGTAAGAATGCCTTAACACACGCTGTTCAACCATCTCACCAACAGACACATGAAATTATATCCTATCGATTTCATTTTGCGGTGAAATTTATCTTTTTCGTTTATTGTTTGTTTATTTGTTTTGGAATTTCGCACAAAGCTACTCGAGGGCTATCTGTGCCAGCCGTCTCTAATTTAGCAGTGTAAGACTAGAGGGAAGGCAGCTAGTCATCATCACCCAACGCCAACTCTTGGGCTACTCTTTTACCAACGAATAGTGGGATTGACCGTAACGTAATAACGCCCCCACGGCTGAAAGGGCGAGCATGTTTGGCGCGACTCGGACGCGAACCCGCAACCCTCAGATGACGAAGTGCACGCCTTAACAGTTAGGCCATGCCGGGCTTTTCGTTTATAAAATGCTGCTTACTGGTTGATGAAGAATTGGCATGATATAGTAGTTTGTGTGTTAGGACTAAGCCTTAAACTAGTTTTGTGATATTTTGTTCACAAGTTTATATATTTGTATAGCATTAAAGAAGTTAATTGGTGAAAAACATCGCACAAAGAGTAAAGAACTTCGAGTGAAGTGTAAAGAAATTACCAGGCTATCTAAGTTAACTTGTTATTTATAATGTTTACAACTCTAGAATTGTAAATTCAGTAGTTTTGCTAAACGTTCTTTACCTGCACATCCTACAGGTGAGGTGAACCCTTATATTAGTACAAAAAATAATTAAAAACTATCCAGTTACAAGTGAGCATTCCTGCAACATCAGGCGTTTTCCATAATCTAAAAGATAAAAAAGCAACAAGGCCAGTTTTTATAAAGTAATTTTGGTCAGTGTTCTTGGTACACGTTGTGGAACACCTAGGATATAGTAACAAATAAGTGTGGCAAACACAATATTCTGGGCATTATTTCAAGGGACAATAAACGCTTGTTGCTTATGTATACAACATGATTTCCACCTCTTTTTCTGGAAAGCAGTTAACCAATATTTACGTTTTTTTTAAAAACAAAGATTTTGAAAATTAAGTCTTGGTACAAACTGACTTGAATGGTAAATTAAAACGAATAGAGAAGTCAAGCAAGATACATCTAATATAAATGAATTCTATTAAGATCTCTGAGAAGAACGATCAATGTACTCGTTTCATCAAGTGAACCGACAAACCTGGAGAAAAATACATTAACTTAGCTTTGTCACTTATTACTGATATGCATCCAATAACCCAAATACCATTTGATGTTACTTCTCCTGTCCTGTGTAAATTATATTTTCTTACACTAATACATTTTTCACACTGAAACATGCTTCTGAAAAACTCATTTTTGAAACATGGTTTTCAATTCTTTTCGTGTACACTTTTATACATATCAGTTTTATCATTTACTATTTTAATTATTTTTTTGTGTAACTGCAATTAGCAAATTATTATGTAGCAAGTTATAATAGATTTAAGCTTTCATATTTTGATGATCTCATATGCAACACCTCCAATCTTGATGTACTCTGTAACTCTAATACAAAAAATGGCAGAGAGAAAACAAAATTATCTTTAATGAAGCAGGACGTGACTATACATTCAGAGGGTTGAATATGTATATTAAACTAATACTGAATTGAGGAACTAGCATGTCACATGACAACCATATAAAGAATAAAAATCATTTTAAAAACCAGAACTATTTGCAAAAAGACCTGCAACAAGTCGCTAATAAAAATGTTAAAGTTTTCAATAATGTAATTAAGTATTAGGTAAAATGAAAAAAAGTTTGTGAGAATTTGTCCGAATAATTCACAATAAATAAATACGTCGTGACTTTTGGTGCCATTTTGAAACAAAGTAGGCTAATGAAAATTTGCTCTTTTGTCTGTTTTTATTGAATTTAACAGAGATTAAAAAATATATGTATGTACAGATGAATGTTTTTATCTGTTTATTTATCTTTCCATATCATTCTCATATTCCAAGTATAGAAAATGAGTACTATTGGAAACTACTTTCAATTAAAGTATTACAAAAAAGACAGTTGAGTAAATAAATTCATCTCAAGCCAATACACGTCGGCCTGGCATGGCCAAGCGCGTAAGGCGTGTGACTTGTAATCCGAGGGTCGCGGGTTCCCGCCCGCGTCGCGCTAAACATGCTGCCCTCCCAGCCGTGGGGGCGTAGAAGGTGACGGTCAGTCCCACTATTCGTTGGTAAAAGAGTAGCCCAAAAGTTGGTGAGTGGTGATGACTAGCTGCCTTCCCTCTAGTCTTACATTGCTAAATTAGGGACGGCTAGCACAGATAGCCCTCGAGTAGCTTTGTGCGAAATTCAAAACAAACAAAGAACAAATATACTGTCGTCATCACCGTTTTTTTTAACTTTAGTTCATTTGTAGTTGGCGCCAGTTATTATAAGTAACACTTTTAAACTACTTAAGCACAAAATATTGATGTTTAACGTTTTGAGGCAAATATTATCGGAATGAAATAAGTTCCGAGTGTTAACATTAACACTTTTTTCTACCAATAGAATATTGATCGACCAAAAACATTTGGGTTCTTTAATAGAGTGTGGTCAACAAATATACCCCCGTCGCGTCAAACATGCTCGCCCTCCCAGCTGTGGAGGTGTTATAATGTGACGGTCAATCCCACTATTCGTTGGTAAAAGAGTAGCCCAAGAGTTGGCGTTGGGTGGTGATGACTAGCTGCCTTCCCTCTAGTCTTACACTGCTAAATTAGGGACGGCTAGCAAAGATAGCCCTCGAGTAGCTTTGTGCGAAATTCCAAAACAAACAAAGCCAATGCACGATACGTTTCTAAAAATTTGATAGCTATTATTGTTTTATACATTTTGAGTGATAAATATACAAGAAGAAAAACTACGACTCACAAAATCTCTTTGTAAACCCAAACACTCTAATATATTTGTATTTATAATATGTTTACTGATATTTGTTTGGAAAACTGCAACTTATAAAAAAAAACAAAAACTGAACTCTCCAGTAAAAATGTGGTATTTCTTTGGACTTACAACACTAGAAAACATGTTTCGATATCTGCGGTAGGCAGAGCACAGACAGCCCCTTGTGTAGCTTTGTGTTTAACTTCATACAAAGAAACATGCAACATAATTCTCAGTTCAAAAAATTATTTCCTGACCGACATATCTCAGTTTTACATTGTTTATTTTTAGAGTTAAATTATTTTGCTTCTTTGGGTTAAATAAGTTAATTTCTGAGTAGTATTGAAAACTGTGTAATATATCTAAAAGGACGGGGTTCTGTGAGTGCAATAGCTGAAATACACAAAAATCATTCATATATATATATGTGTCTTTAAGTTATTCCAACTAGATAGGTTATTAGAGTATTATATATTTTTTCTTTGTTAGAAAGGCTGTGTCATCAGTGGCTTAACACTGATGATTCAAGAACACGATGGGTTTAACAAGAAAATGTTTTATTTCAACAAATACACCCGACATTCGTTCAACTGGGGTTTTGTTTATGTTACTACATTTCACTGGATTATCTCATCAGGAATTTCGTATTACAGCGTATGAAAACACCATCTCTGATAAATATTGTACCAGCAACAAATCTACGTTTAGAATTTTGAGCGAGGCTTCTTGAACTGTGCATCAAAAAGTCCAAAGTTAGAGTCCATGATTTGGTACTGAATAAGCTCAACACTTTCATGTGGGCGCATTATGAATTAAATTTAATCCTGTTATTCAGTTAATAGTAGCAGGATATAAAATAATAATCTCTGATCAGACTAAGCTATATATCAAAGAGATACCAAAAATCACGTTGGCCACAAGTATAAATTAGCTACAAGTATATCTAATTAAATATACTTTTATTTTGTATCTGCTAGAATGCATTATTGTATTAGTTGGGTATCTTCACTGTCAACGATATTTTCGGTTGTAACACAAACGGAGAGTGGTGTTGACTCGTGCCCTGATTTTGATTAGCTGTTATAAATTGTCAATGGTCATATCTGAACTTTAGAACCTGTGACGTGGCCATTAGCCCACTTGTACCTTGATGACGTTAATTTCGAAACAATGTAATATTTTGAGTAATATTACGGCGTTAAGTACCGAAAGTTATCGAAGCAATGGAACCAACACACCAAACACTCGTGTAAAAGTTGTATTATGTTGATAATTTCAAACCAGTAGTTACCAAGAAACACAATTATAAATACTGTATCCTGGAATTATTAAGTATAAAGACTGGATCGGGAGAAGGCGAGGTACGGAAATTGCATCCTGGAAAAAATACGTCTAAATAGTGTATCCTGGAAGTACTAGACATAAGAACTGCGTCCTGGAAAGAGGAAGTACAGAGATAGTCTCTTTGAAAGACTTGGTATAAGAATTTTATCCTAGAAAGTTCGATATAAAGGCTGTCTCTTGGAAATACTAAGCATAAAGACCGTATCCTGTAAAGACTGTTTAAAAATGACTTTAGAAAAAACTAATTACACACACTTTATCATGAAATTATTCGTATATAGATTGTACCAAATAAATATTACACACAGAGCCATATTGAGATTTTACTACACAAATATTACATTCAAAATGTGTCATACGTAGATCGCAACATACAAATATTAAACACAAAACGAGTCACTATAGATTGTACCATACAAACAGCATATACATAAGTTGTATCATAAGAATATTACATACAAAATGACTAATACATAGATTGTTTCGTAAGTACATTCCATATAAAATAAGTACCATACAAATATTACACACAAAGTAAGACATACATAAATTACTCCATGAACATATTAAATACAAGTTGAGTCATATATTGATTGTACCATACAAAAATTATACACAAAATAGGCCATAAATAAGCTATAACATAAATATATTATATACAAAATGAGTCATACAAAGACTGTACCTTGCAAATACTGCATGAAATGATTGATTTCTCATAAATCGTGAAAACAAAGACTCCTTTGCGCAAAAACAGAATATGGAGTCAGTACCTGTAAAAAAATAAAATAAAACCAGGACATTATCACCCTGGTAACCTAGAATGCATAAAATATGCTTTGAAAATTTGTAATCTAAGAACTATTTTACATGTATTTCTGTTGAGATAATTATAATTACATTTTAAATAGATTATGGAAAAAAACATGATTAAAAAATCCTTGAGTTAAGTGTTGTTATTTTTTCCAACGTGTGGTACAGCAACATAACGCTGAAATTTACATTACTATCATTTTCTAAAAATATTATTATTAAATTTTGCTTGTTTTATTCAATATTGCCTTCGCTATACAAGGGCTATCTGCGCTAGTCATCCGAGATATTTAAGCGATGAACTAGAGGAAAAATAACGAGTTAACATAACCCATCACAAACTCTTGTGGTATTCTTCTACCAATGAGCAGTGAGACTGGCCACACATTATAATACCATCACGACTGAAGAGGTAAGCATATTCGATGACGGGATTCAGTCTCGCGAGTCGCAGACTGCTTGTTAAATATTCTACCAGGATATATCAGGTTTTTTACAATTAAGTGTGGAAATCCTATAAATATTGAAATTAGTATGCTAAAACTTTGACTATGACGCACTTATTTAGTTTATTATTATATACAAATAGTCAATGTTAAATTTTTAGTAAAAAAAGAAAGTACCAGAACCGGATCCCAGTGACTGGTTTATAAGGATGAGGTTAAGTTTTAGTTGATAACAATTTCAATGTTATTGGGATTAAGCAAGAAAAGGTTAATGTGGTTGATTATTTCGAACAACCAAAAGTCAAATAGGTCTTAAATTTGCTTTATATTTGAAGATCTCGAGAGATACGGCGGAAAATAAGCATTGCAAACAACAAATAATCCATAGAAATTAGAAAAGTAACTCGCTAATATTTTAAGAAATAAAATGAATTCGTGTCAATAACTTGATATTTTTAGGAATTTTTAAATTTCATGATATCTGATATCCTTGTTGTCAGTAGTTACGCATGCTGCTTTGTTTAAGAATATAGACCTTGATATGTCCAGTACTGAAAACACATTTGGTTTCAAATCACGTAATGTATTTAATTACAAGTTACGAGAAGACACGTCTTCAAATAACCATAAATAAAACTTTCATCCTACCAAACATATAAATTAATCAGCTTTATTTGTTTCAAAGTGTTTGTTGTTATGTTCTGAGTACGTTGTGGCACAGCGGTATTTCTGCAGACTTACAACGCTATAAACTCGAGTTTTCGTTACCCGTAATGGGCAGAGCATACATTGCCCATTATATGGCTTTGTACTTAATTAGAAAAAAAACAAAACTGGTTGAAAATAATTTGATAAGAACATAATACATCCGATATATTTAATTTATGGGAGAGGATTAGAATTTAACTTAATTACCTTAACTAAAACGTACCTAAAATTACATGATACAAATTTAAACAGAAGGCTCAGAAAAAAAAAGTTATTGAGGATATTGTTGCTGATCAGACAACAATAAAAAAGGTTGTACATGTACAAAAGAAAGATCAATCCGATAGGTTTTTGTTTGTTTTGAATTTCGCGCAAAGCTATACGAGGATTATCTGCGCTAGCCAGACTAGAGGGAAGGCAGCTAGTCATCACCACCCACCGCCAACTCTTAGAATTCTCTTTTACCAACGAATAGTGGGATTGACCATTACATAATAACGCCCCCATGACTGAAAGGAGAAGCAAATTTAGTATAACGGAAATTCGAACCCGTGATCCTCAAATTACGAGTCAAGTGTAGTCGACCCGAAAAGACTAAAGCCTAATAAAAACAGTTTTTCTACCAGAATACTGACAAAATGAGGGCTCCTTGCTTTAGTTAACATCGTACAATAATAATTCTGATTTTGTGCTTGTCAGTCTGTCCAAAAAGTATGCTATATTTTTTTTTATTCTTGATTATTTGGAAAAACAAAGGTCTTTGCTCGTTATAGTACAGATAGAAACTATGTATTTTTTACGATATTGATCATGAAATTTCCGATTGAAACAGAATGAACCTTTTTTTTTACAACGTCTACAAGTGTAAGGTTATTTATGAACTGTGCTTTAGTCAGAATTAAAATTAACACATAAACAAGAAATTAATTGCAAGATAACTAGACAAATATTACAAATATATATAATGATTTATACAATATCACGTTGTAATCCGAGGGTCACAAGTTCGAATCCTAGTCCCATCAAACATGCTCGCCCTTTCAGCCGTAGGGGCGTTAAAATGTACCGTCAATTCCACTAGTCGTTGGTAAAAGAGTAGTCTGGTTCATTTTCATTTGCTTCGAAACTCAAAATTAGGGACGACGATATTTGAGCCATTAAGTGCATAAAGCGTCATCCAGATGAAAAATAAACAATTATTTTTGTTTTATTCGAGAAATATAGCATTAATATCAGTAAGACGCTAACGAATACTTGTTTTTGCTACTGAGGCCCGGCATGACCAAGCGTGTTAAGGCATGCGACTCGTAATCTAATGGTCGCGGGTTCGCATCCCCGTCGCGAACATGCTCGTCCTTCAGCCGTGGGGGCGTTATAATGTGACGGTCAATCCCACCATTCGTTGGTAAAAGAGTAGCCCAAGAGTTGGCGGTGGGTAGTGATGACTAGCTGCCTTCCCTCTAGTCTTACACTGCTAAATTAGGGACGGCTAGCACAGATAGCTCTCGAGTAGCTTTGTGCGAAATTCCAAAACAAACAAACAAACAAACAAAGCTACTGAACCTAAGTGTTACAAAAGCAGTAAAAATGTTCTTTTCTAAGGTTGTACTGATAGAAACGGAAATAATGTAATTTTAACTTCAACTTTACCTAATGTATTTCATACATTTTTGCAGCAAAATAACCTAAAAAAGTGTTTACTATTTGAAGCTGCTCCAACAGTGGTTTTGAGAGAAACAATATTTATAATCATGACATATTTAGAAGACAGAAAGTACTTAAAACTGGGGCAGTTGCCTTGACGTAGTTCAGAGGAATACTGTTACTATGATTTGATGTCATTGACCTGCTTGTCGTTACCCGTTATCCGTGTACTTTCTTCAGAATGCAGCAATGCTAAGAACTTTGTAGCCTTTGGTGAGGTTTAGAAAGGATGTTTCGATTCTTTTCTAGCATTTCTGTCTACAATAGATTAGGTGTTCTTACAAAATTTTAACAAAATAAGCTTTTATTGCACTTTAGACGAAAGTAATTGTAACAAATCATGTGTAAAGAATACACGGTTTTAGGTACTTTTTGTCATGTTAAGTAAGAAGCACTTTTGATCTGCATTATGACGTTAGAAAGTGTAAGTATTGCTCTTGATGGAGTTCGTGGGTCGTTAAGTACATGCCAGAGATACCGCAGCAATCAGACCGGTCACCGTCGCCCTAATTATGTTATTATGTGGTGGAAAGAGGGCTTACTGCTCTAATAGCATGAAAATCTTCACGCCTTAATATTTCTCTTCCATCCAAAGAAATGTTGATGTTGCAAGGGGAATTACAGCCAACAGGGCAGAAAACTTTCGAAAGGAACAGCTATAATAGTCTCTTTGTTTCGAAGATCAGCGAATGAAAAACGTCTAATGTGTCTTTACATTTTGTTTACAGCTTGGGATTGAGTGAGGTTTTTGTTTGAAGGTATATGGATATAGCTTAAGACCTAAAATTAGTGCTTTAATAATGAAATTGCCACTGATTTTGTGGTCTTATACCTTCTTTTATTCAGGTGACAAATTATTGTTGGCTAAAAATAGGAACAAAACACTGAATCCTGACTAGAATGATATAGAAGTCCAATGAATTCTGAGCTTTTCCCGGTATATTTTACGTATTATAAGTATTGGTATTTAACTTTGATACTTTTCAGGTAAAAGTTTTTGAAACAGTGAGTTGTGGTCACCTTTGTTAAATTTAAAAGGTGAACTGTTTACAACTAACTGATAAAATTGTGTCTGTGGCTTAGATCACGTTACTAACACCTCTTGATAATTAATTTGGAAAGATAAAGAACAAAACTAGAAAATTAAATACCATCCTACAGACGATAGAGAAATAAAGTTACCATTTTTGATGAAGTTATAAGAATGTTTCTCACATAAGACTCATTAGAAATGTCTCTTCAATTCTAGGAGTAAAAATGAATTCGTTAATGAATGAAAAAGAGGTTTTCATACGTAAAACGAAAGTGAGAACAAAGTACAGCAAAGAGATTATTATACTTGTAATGTAGCAGCAAGAAGCAGGAATAGCAGTTGTAGATTATTTTTATACATACCACGGTTGTTTAAAACAGGTACGGGCCTGGAAAACTAGATGTATAACACTGGAGTTCGAACAAGCACCAGAACAAAAGGATCACGTATATAACATGGTGGTTTGATTTGTTTGTTTGTATGCTTGCTGATAAACACAAACTTACACAATACATTATTTGTGCTACCTGTCACAGGTATTTAAACCCGAATTATAGCGCTGTAAGTATTTAGACTTACCGCTGATCCAGTAGGGAGCTGTCAGTTTGAAACCGGTACAGCAACAAGCTTATTGTTTGTCAAATTTCATGCGAAGCTACTCGAGAATTATCTGTGATAGTTGTCTCCAATGTTGAGGTGATACAATAGTGGAAAGGCAGCTTGTCAACACAACTCATCTCCAACTCTTTAACTTCTCTTTTAAAATCGAAATGGGATTTGATCATCATTCTAAGGCTATAAAGTGAGTTATTTATTTAGGGTTACAACAGGGCTTGAGTCACAGAACCCTAGTTTCACCGGCTCAAAATAATGAGAGGACTAAGTTCGCACAGCCATTTGAAATATGTGTCACAACTGAGCTGGACATTCTTCATCTGTGACTTTTGATAGTATATTAATAATTTTTGTTTTTTTAAAATGATATCTCATTCATCGTTATAGCTACCTTAATTAGAAATTTTAAAATTGATGAGAGGTACAATAACTCATTGAGTAATAAAATTCGATATCCTAACTTGTCACATTGATCGTTTACAACAAAATTATGTGCATTGCACAACTGAATATCAGTTATTTTAAAATACAGTGAAACTTGTTTATGCTGGAAACCGCTGGCGGAAATCTGTACAAGCCTAAAATATCAAAATGTTGCAGCATTATCTTAAGATTTCTCTTATAAAAGAGCTCTTCAGTGACTCAGCTGTATGCCTGCGGACTTACAATGCTAAAAACCGGGTTTCTATACCCGTGGTGGGAAGAGCACAGGTAGTCCATTGTGTAGCTTTGTGTTTTATTCAAAACATCAAAAACAACTTATAAAATGCCCGCTATATATCGTAACCTATGTATCGTGGAGGGAAATCTATCTTTCACCTACCTCATCTATCAACAAATAGGATTAGAACCCGAGTAAGGTGGAAAAAATGTTTTTAATTAAATATTAATTTCTTATTTAATTAATATATTTTTTAAATATTAATAAATTCTAGGACATTTTGTTACAGTAAGTATTGGTTAAATATATTCTGTTCTTTTTTCTGTCGTCATTATTCCGGATGTCGCTGATGGGAAACTAGAGAAATCATGAGTAACAGATAAAAGTGAAAATCCGTGCTGTTTTAAAACTTTAAGGAATAATCAACTTCATGTGGAATGTAAAACGAATAATAAAGTGTAGATAACAATATTCTATGAAACTAACAACACAGTGAAGCAGTGTGTTGAAGTTGAAGCAGATGCATGACTCATTCTATGATGACGACTCTAGCGATTGTAAAATTAAAAATCAACTTCCTGTAGAATGAAAAGGGAATAATAAAGCGTGGATGACAAGTGCTACATTCCAGAAATTTTCGAACAAATTAAACAAACAAATGGAACAAGAAATTAGAAATATTCTACTTTTCCTAGATAGTGCAACTTGTCACCCAAAAGTTCAACTTTCAAATGTTCATTTAGTCTTTCTACCTCCATGTACAACATCAGTTCTACAGCCACTAGATAATAGAATTATACATTGTATAAAATTGAAATACAGAAAATTGATGCTTCAGCATACTATTGCAAACATGGACGACTATAAGAGAGCATCTGAAATGACCACGAAAATTTACTTGTTAGATACAATTGCATTTTTAAGTCGTTCAATCAAATGCGCAATAAATGCTTTCGAAACTGTGGATTTATTCTTGATAATGGCCGGGATTGTGGAGGTTTGAGAATGTTGATAAAAATGTTTTATCAGAAACTGATGAAAAGGATTTAAAATTTATAATAGAATAGCAAACTGTAACAGTGTGAGAGATTCAGAATATTAACAAAATGGAACAAATGGTGAGGAAATAGAAATTCCTACTTCATCGCAAGTGTTAAGTTATATTAACACTATCAAATCGTATGCAAAAATGAAGGGGGAAAATGAATTTTATGCAAAGGCCGTAGAATTGGTATTCTCTTTTAACCGCATACAAAAGCCCATTAAAAAATCGAAACAATTGAAATTGGACACTTTCCTTTAAAAAACGTGATTAAGATTTTGTGTACTTGTGTATATTTTAAATGTCTATTTTTGTTCTTACTATAATAATTACAACAAACAGTATAATAACTTTATTCACAAACTTTTTACTTCCCTTGAGTCAAGCAAGTATAACTTTCCGCTCAAAAAGTATATAGAACCAAGGAAATGCTTGTTCACTGTCTAAGCCGGAAAAACCTGGTTAAGTTGAAAATTGTACTCGGTCCCATGCGATTCCGCCTTAAAAAAATTTTACTGTAAAATCATATTTCTCTTAGATTTTTACCGCCCATAAGCGCCTCGTTAGGGACTCTGAAGTCTTATAACGCTAAGATTCACACTTCTATACCTGTGGTAGGCACAACACAAGCAGCCCATTGTACAGCTTCCTGTTTAATAACAAATGATATATTTTTTACTATTTAAAAGTTGTGGCTTGCTCATAATAATGTCGAATGTATTTTAATGAAACTAACAGAAGAATTTTTTCCTTGATATTTTTCTACTTCTTACCAACGGATCCTACAAATATACACCTATTAGCATATTTGTTTCACATCAATTATACACTAATTTGTGTTTTGCGTAAACAGTCTTTTTATGCATAAATATTGTTAATGCTGATAATTTAAAAGTTTGTAAAATCAATAACATTTTAGTTGTAAGTGCATAAATGTAAATAAAAACAAAATAATTTCGGTTTCACTTGTTTTCAAAAGGGAGTAGCCAGATCCTTTATCTTCAGAAAGATAAACAACACGACAAATTGTTTTATTTCTCATCATCACTTGATGAGTTCCCGTTTGTTGTTCATAATCAATGTACCAAAAAAAAAAGGAGCTGGTTGATTCCAGTTGTTGTTTATTATCAACACCGTAAAAATACGTTTGTTGTTCATTATCTACAAAGGAAAAGGGGCTGCAATCTACTTATTTTTTAATCTGGTAAATGTTCTTCTTGTATCAGTAATGATGAGTTACAAATGTTAGTGTACATGTTTAAACACAGACATAGATGATCCATATTTATTGACACTGCACATTGCCATACACCAATAACTTTGGAAAAAATTCGATCTGAAATAATAATGACAATGTCGAACATATTTCTGTAATTTAAACCTTTGTTATCCCTTAAAGTAACACTTTACCTTCAACCGATCAGTTGAGAAGAATCTTCTGAAAGTTTATCAAAGACATTCTCATACTATTTGATAAAGATCCATCTTGTCCTTATTTTGGGGTAATTTCGCACATTTACGTAGTAATAACCTCACCACAATTTCAAAGTAGGTGTTAATGATTTGAATAGCATTTTACAACTAATGTATTCTCATGTCGGTCAGACTGGCAGACACTTCTTTAGTTAAATGTATTTGAATGGCGATTACTAAAATTAAGTTGTGGTTTCCTAGATTTTGAAACACTTTCTAAAAATCAAAGACACACGTAAAAGCAGCATCACGAAACATACAAACACTTTATTCGTCTTCTAAGAAACTGTCACTGAAACACATTTTTGTAAAGTAGCCTTTCTTGCTATATGAAAAAGTGCTCAAAATAGCAATTTATAATTATCTTCCGTAAACAAAATATTATCGCCCACGCGGCCTTTCGTGTAATGCCAGAACTTATCAGATGAATTAAACCTACAGCAGTAAAAACTTTGTATGAATTAGAATTTTATTTGGGAATTTATGCCTCAATGTTAATGTATAAAACATTCAAGATGGCGAAGGGTAAAAACTCTTTAGGCCTAGTAAATATAATTAAATATTAGTTTTGTCAAAAGCTTGTTTTAGTAGTTCTGTTATAGAATAAGCTGTTGATGAGTTGTGGTACTGAGCAAACTGATTTAGGGACAGTAGCTTATGACACACAAAGTTTCTTTTAAAATGACATTTTATTCTCTGTTAGTTTCATCACTTGTAACCATACTATAATTACATGACAGTAAAGGACTGATTAATGCAGCGATTGTGAACATGTGGACCATGAGCTTCCTTCAGACGGTTAGTGGAAGGATTACTCAGTTATGAACGGAAGCTACGGTATAGTGTACAGATCCAATTGTGGCAAGCAAGATAAAAAAAAAATTAGGTGTTTCGCGAACAATAAAATTTCGATAACCATTTTTTCAATACATTAAACCACTTGCAAGTTCAATGTAATGGTAGAACAATATGATATCGTTGTTCAATAATGGATTTGTTCATTGTACTTTTTTAATCAGCTCTAATTTAAGAACTTTACTTAATAATCGTCGGGGTTTTTTTACACTCATCATGAAAATTACGAGAAGAAGAAACAAATTTATTATATAAATTATGTAACAAACAGAAGAAAGCTCATTACTTTCCCTAAGATATAATTTATATAATAAATCAAACATTCAACTGTTTTCAGGTAAAAATTGTTCGTTCTATTAGGGGTTTCCCCGAAGCGTGAAAGAAAAAGATGTGCTGTGAGATCATAAAAAGATATATTTTTTGGCACTTGCAGGCTCTTAAAGTTGCTAGAAAATATTTTACACTACTAATGGCCCGGAATGGGCAGGTGGTTAAGGCGCTCGACTCGTAATCACCGTCACACTAAACATGCACGCCATTTTAGGCGTGTGGACGTTATAATGTCCGATCAATCCCCTAAAAAAGCAGCTCAAAAGTTGGCGGTGGATGATGATGACTACCTTCCTTCTTTCTAGTCTTACACTGCAAAATTGGGAACGGCCAGCGTAGATAACCTTCGTCTTGTTTTGGGGAAAATTCAAAAACAAACAAACAAATTATACTAATCAAATCACAGAAAATGTCTTGATGTCTGTACAATTAAATAGATGGAAATAAAGTCACTTTACAAAATCATTTAATTTCTTACTAGTGTAGTTCTACGTTGTAAAATGATAGATATAAGATTCGAAGCAAAACGTGCTTTATACTTTCTCTTTCTTTTTGAGCTAAAATATTCTAGCGGCAATCGAAGCTGCTTATTGACGTCGCTACCTGAACCTTAAAAATCTCTGACATTATTTCGTGTAAAAGTTTTATTTACTTAATTAAACCTTACATTTAGAAGCTTTCATTTACTTTTTTCAATAAACTAGCAGTTTTAAATGAAAAAAAAGTTGGATCGATTGATAATGATAGGTAGATATTTTAGTAAAAAATAAATAAATAAGCATTAGTTTGTGACAGACAATTCGCAAAGAACTTTGGAATATAATGAAAGAACCTTAACACGACGTATTGTAAGCTCTGTATAGCTCTAGCTTGTAGAATTAAACACAACATCATGTGGAAGTAGTAAAAAATATTAACCATATCTACAACAAAGCAATGTAATCATAACAGTGCCGCTTGTTTTTATTGTTGTGGTTAACGCCGTTCACACAGTTTTAATTTCATGGCAAAATTGTTAGCGTAAAAATATATATTCTGGAACAATTTGCACATATATTTATATATGCGTGAGTAAATTTGTCAAGCTTTTAATTTGCATAAATATCTTTTTAACATCAATAAACTTCTATATAGTAGTATCATAGACAAGGTTGTATCATTTAAAAGCTGGAGTATTTGTGCCCAATACTTCTTTTTTGCAAGCAAAACAAAATAGATAAATAGGTTTCAAAATACTAACCCTGCGATTGTTTAAAAATATCGAACGAAAGAGTGCAACACATTGTGTAACGTAAACTATGTATTAGGTTTCGAACATTACTCGTTAAAGCCCATGTCAATCTCATTTACTGTTAGACTACACGATAAACGAGTACTCTTATACGCAACACATGGATTTGTCGATTATACTTGTCACAGCAAACACTAAGACTGAAACTGTCAGAGTTGATGAGAGTGTGTGTATATACAATACATATTTTGTTATCTAAAAGAAACAGATTACCAGACACTGATATTAAAGAAAACAACCAACTTTCCTGTTATTTTTATAAAAGATTTTTATGCCTACATGTAACGCTTAAACTATTCTAGAATATTAAAAAATTGGTTCACAACCAATAACGTTAAACAAACGAAAAGATAGAAATTTTGAACGAATTCGTTATATGAAATAACTGCTTCACACAGTTTGCTTGTTTGGAATTAAGCTATACAATGAGTTATCTGTGCTCTGTCCACCACAGGTATCGAAACCTGGTTCCTAGCGGTGTGAGTCCGCTAAAAATACCATTGTCCCAATGGGGAGCGCTTTACATGGACTCGCACATTTTCTATGAAGAGTCTACTTGAACACTAGTCTTCTAATAAAAGAAACATTTCTGTATATGAATTTCTATTCTAATTAATATCACTTGTATCTTTGACATGCTTCTTTGCGCGATACATCTTAGATGTCAGTAAGTTGCATAAAGATTTTCCAATGTTTTGTTAAGGAATATAAGAAACAAATATTTATACTTAATTCAGCTCACATTTAAAGAGATGAAACAATGTATGGTCAAGTGCGTGTGTGTGGATTTACAACTGAGGTTTTAGCCTACCCGAAAATCTCTCATTTCAAAGAATCATCCTAATAAACCCGACAATAGGGTGCCAGGTTCACACCGGGGTTTTACACTGAAACACAAAATACGTACTAAAAGGAGCCCAGAAAGTAATATTTTAGTTACTTGTGTAACATTACAATCCACGTAAACATTTTGGCCTTCTGTATTCCACCGACCTCTGTCAATAATAATAATAATAAAAGTTGTATCATAGTTGTTTAAATTGCGAAATGTTGTTTTATAATCTCTATAATCCGAATATTTCTAAAAAAAAACTCCTTCCATACTTGAAAGTCCGCAGCATACAATTCATTTCATGATTAAAAATTAATTTCTATTAAAGACTTATTCTCTTTGTCACTTTGTCGAGAACTCTTTTACAATCTTTTTTTGGTAACGCTTAACTATCGTCTGACAGTTCTTAGACCAACTTTGATGTTTATGTTTGATGCTCAATATTCATGTTGACTTGTTAGAAAATTTTTTATTATTTACTCTTTTATAACTTTGGTGATATAACAGCAAAACATTTAATTTAAAACTTTTATGATATTGCATTGTAGCTAAGAGCTTAATAAAATTTACCAAATAGTGTTTCAGTTAAGCATTACATCACATTTGTAAATTGAGCCTAATGTTGAAATTAGACTACAAATAAGTATACTAATATCATACGGTTAGTGTTTAAAAAGTTTGAAGTGATAAATAAATGTTAATAAATATTATTTTGGTATTTAACACATATGTTACCAGTTTCGCCTTAAAATATGAAGAAAAATAAACGTTTAATGCTACCAAATATTTTTTATCCTTTGTACAGTTAAAAGAGACGAAAATTTAGGCCGAAATGTCCAGACTATGTTTTCTGCTTCCTGACCTAAAATACAGTGAAAAGGTTCTAGAGTGCTATTTAAGTATCTTTCAAAGTACACATCAACCTTTGTTTATGATAATATTTCATTTTTTCATAGTTTATACTAAAAATATGATAATTAAATAATTACTTCCATATTGATAACTAAGTGAAGAATAGGTGTATATTAGAGGTATAGTTTGTTTTTTATTTGGGTTGAATTTCGCGCAAAGCCACACGAGGGTTGGCTGCTCTGTTCGTTCCTAGTTTATCATGGTAGGACAAGAGGGAAAGCAGCTATTAATAATCACCCACTATGGGACTACTCTTTTATCAAGAGAATAATGGGACTAACGGTAAATTTTAATAAGCCCATGGCTGAAAAAATATGGCCAGCATATTTATTGTGATGGAGATTCGAACCCACGACTTTCAGATTACGAGCTGAACGCCTTAACCAACTACCCATGCCAGGTCTGGAAGTACACATAAATTCATTTATGTTAATTTCTATAATTTTTCTTAATCAATTGGCAATGGATTTTCCTTTATTTTTGACGGGCTTTTACACTAGTTTTTATCATAAAATGATAATCAGTTTTCACTTTTACATAAAATAAATACGTCTACTGGTCTATGAGCAAGTGATTACATTAACTTGAAAGAATTACGTTTTAAAACAGTAGATCTCGTGAACACATTGTATCTCTATGGTGTTTATTTCTGTAGGGTCTTTAATCGTATTGTTATGGATATTTGAAATGAACAATTTACTTGAAAGAGCTTGAAACTTCAGGAATTCATAAAAATCTGTTTTTAGTCTATCATAGACGGCTCTCGTAGATAGCCCTCTAGTCGATTTGCGCAAAAATTCAACAAATTAAAAAGACAAGTTAAACAAACTTCAAGATTTAAGATATGAGGTTTTTTTGACAACAATAAACCATAGTATAATCTAAGATAAAATGCATTACATAGATTATTTGAAAGTTTTGGGAATGAAAATTCCAAGACATGCACCAGATATCATGACGGTAAAAATTCGACAAGAATGCTGTAAGGATTTGTCTTTACTTAATATACGTAATTTCTTTTTGTACTTTAAGGTGTTTTCCAGTATTTTTTTCGATTATATATTGATGAAATTTGTCCTGACTGACAAAAAAAATGATTATTCGGTATTTAATAAGAAATTATTTTTTAAAAATTACAATGACATATTTTAGTGGGAAGTCGTTCCGATTTCTTGAGACAATGAATATGTAACTTTTCAGTCTGTTTACCTACTGAGAAATACAATGAACAAAGCTTTTCCCAACCTCTGTCATCTTGAGTAAAAACAAAGAGTATTAATAATATTTCTTAGAAATGGGCAGATCCTTCTCCACATATTTAAACCACGATTCCGTGAATGGTTACCTGACCGAAACATTGAACACTGTTGTCCTCTAAAGGTGTTATTTACTTTTATAACATATGAAATATTATAACGATAGTTCGTAATAAAACGGAATATAGATACAAATTTGTTGTTTTATGTTTTCTACTTAAATATTAGAGGCAGGAATAAGTTCTTCGTAGTTTCACTTTCTTTTCATTCTAATGGTTCTGAAGTTAAAATTCAGAAAGTGATGATTGAATAATAAAATATATTTATCAAAGACAGAATATGATTAGTCGTATGATGACATAAGACTGTTCTCTGTGAAGGACAGAATGTGACACTGTCACTATTCCTATTAGACAGCTTATTTGTTTGTTAAACTTCGCACTTCAACAAACTTCGAAAACAGGCTGGAATTGTGCAATACACATCCAACAATTTTTGTTACATACATCAAAATGAAGTAGTGCAGATACACTGCTAACCAAAATCTTAAGGCCAATGAACAAAAAAAAAATATGCATTTTGCGTTGTTAGACTCAACCACTTATTTGAGTAGAGCTTCGAGAAATGAAAATAAGAACAGGTAAAATTAAAATTAAAAAACTTTTTAGCATATAATCGGGAAAATGTGAACAATGTGAAATTAGCCTAAATACGAGCTGGTCAAAAGTTTAAAACAAGACCAAAAAGAAGTCCTAAACAGAGTAGGAAATGCCAAAAAAGAGGTCTCAGTAGTGAGTTGCACGGCCGTCATTGCAAATAACTTCAAATATTCGCTTTGGCACGGTCGATATTAGCGTTTGCAGAAGGCTAGCTGGAATGTCACTCCAAGTGGTGAAGATGGCTTCACGAAGATATGTACTGTTTGGAATTGACGTCCATTTTTATAAACGTCCATTTCCATCCTCCCCCAAATATTTTTAATGGGGTTCAGTTCGGGCGAACACGTTCGATGGTCCGAATGAATCACGTTATTCGCCATGAAAAAGTCTTTTGTCCTGCGGGCATTGTGGATTACAGTGTTGTCCTGCTGAAAGATTCAGTCACTTCCAGACAAGCGAAAACCTTCACTCAATTAGGATGCTCTCTCCAACATGCCAATGAAACTAGCTGCTGTTTGACGTCCCTGTATAAACTGAAGCTCCATTTTTCCATGGAAGGAGAAAGTACCCCAGGTCATGATGGAACCTCCTCCACTGTGTCGTGTAAAAAATTTCTCCGGTGGGAGATCCTTATCGTTGCCAGTAACGTTGGAAGCCATCTGGACCATTCAGATTAAATTTTTATCTCATCAGAGAAAAATACTTTCGTCCACTTTTCTACGTCCCGTGTTTGGTGCTTCTGAGCAAAGTTTAACCGAGCTGTTTGTGGTGTGGAAGGAGGTGTGGCCTATGAAGACGTTAACGGCTTTTAAAGCCTATCTCTTGTAGATGCCGTCTTATTGTTCGTGAGTTGCATTCTGCGTCCGTAAGAGCCTTAATCTGTTTCGACGATCGGCTGGTGTCTTGCCGAACAACCCGTCAAATTCTCCTACTCAAAGCTGGCGAAATTGTCTTGGGCCGACCACTTGAAATTCTTGTTCTGTATCCCTCAGGGTCTTTTAAGAAATTTTCAACAGCAGTTTTACTACGCTTAAGCTCACCATTCTTTGTACAGGGTCAAAGAAGTCTGCATGTTCACAGATCTCCAGGTGAGAAACTTCGAGAATCTCACATGAGTCAGTTTGTAAAACATCCATTAAAGAAGATGTTTTCAGCTACTATGGCGTTGAAGGCTTACATACCGTTGAAGTTATGATGCAAGGACCACAGTACATCGAAGTTTTGCGAAATAAGAGTCGTTTCAGAATTGTAAAAGAGATTTCCAGGTGGATCTAGCATTTTTCAGCGAGATCTAGCTCCGTGCCACACATCGAAACTTGTGAAGAATTTTATGACTACAACGTGAATAAAAGTGCTGGACTGCCCTGGAAACTTTTCGGACTTAAACCCTATTGAAAATCTTTGGGTGATTTGTAAAGAAACACTTCGGGGAAAAGACTGTACTACGAAAGATAAGCCTATTGAGATGTGGTACCGTAATCCAAAAATTAATAAAGATTGCAGTCAACTCGTGGACTCGATGCCAAGGTGGATTAATGTTCTTCTGAAAAATAAAGGCGCTCATATCATGTATTAATTTGTGAGTAATTTTTGGGATTTTCAGAAAAAAATGCAAAAAATTAAAAAAATCGTAATTTTCCGTCTTGTTTCAATTAATTTACACAAGGGTGTATACCTAACATAATCCACAGTTGTCGTATTCTTGACGAGGAAGTAACTGGAATACAAATAGCTAGATATCGCATAATAATAAGCGGATTTAGTTACTATTAACAAACTGAAAGGTTAATGATGAATTAATAAAATTAAGCCAGATGTGTAACAGTAGTACAATTACTTATTATACATATATATATGTGTACATGTTACAAGAAAACAATTAAAGGGATTTAAGATTAAAACAATTATATTTAAACAGAAAGAAAAATAAAAAAATAGCTGTATTTAAATAACAGCAAGCTTAGAAACGCAATTTGATCGATTAGCTTTTCGAAAGAACTGCACACCATGACTTAAGTGATCAAAGTTCAAGACAAGCTTAACTATATGTATGCATATTATCAATCACCAAAACCATAGACTCATGTTTTGACCAATCATTTCATGCGACCTGGTGATTGTACTTTCTGCCCATGGCACTGTATGAAAGGCATCACAAAAGGTTTGCAAACCGTTTACAGAAATACAAGGAATATTGGAACGTAGTTAAGATAACAGTATCTACTTATTAAAGCCATAAAATGTACAGCCTAAAAAGACCTTTTTTCTGTCTATAACTAGTTTCTAAGTTCACATAACAAAAATGGAACTGAAAATTGAAATAATTGTACTATGTTAACTGTTTTAACAGTTATGGAGAGTTAAAGGAGTTGATATAAGCATACTATACAAGATAACAAGATTTTAAGAGAGAAATGGGGTATTATATGTTGTTAGACATATTGATACTTGATATAAGAAATAGTCCAAATGTTTTGTTTTGCGCATGGAATCACTTAAAATGTCAGTAAGTTGAACGTACAATATCTAAAACTATAGCAAAAATAGGACACTCTATAACCAAAACCTGAGTTGAATGGATTTCTTGAACCTACATGTCTTCTTAACATCATGAACATCAAAATACCTATGAACTTGATTGAAGTGCTGTTAGAGTTATGATAAGTTAACATGTTTGATAATTAGTTAAAGATTTATTTTTGTGTGATATTTCCTTAAATTTTCCTATACAAATAAGGCTGTACGTGAAAGAATATTTATTACCTTTGACAGTTGCAAAAGTTGTTTTTCATAAAGGTGGCTATTTTTTGAAGACTGGAATATATAAACCTGACAACGTGTAGTTATTCTTTCTAGACATATTTTCAATACTTCTTTTGATACCGTTTTATTCCATCTAGATTGGAATCTTAATGATGAAATGCAAATATTATAATGATAAAAGGCGATTACACTAAACAATGTCTGTAAATGATGTAGTAGAAGGTTTATGGCGAGAGCTGAAATCTGTGCACTTGGAGTGTGACCTATCTGACAAGAATTGTATTGAACTCACATCATGGACTGGATAATACTTTTTGTCTTTAAACCAATGTGGTGGCTCATAAAGTTAATGCTCCGTACAACCCCATTCTTTATTTAAAAAAAAAACAATGCCAACAATTGAGAGGGCTATCAACAGAGGGGAATCAAACCCCTGATTTTAGCGTTGTAAATCCGAAGATTTACCCCTGTCTCAGTGGAGAAAATGTAGTCGGTTTTCTGATTTTATGGCGGTTTCAAAATGACTTTCTTTGGCGTTTTGTAGAGTGTTTCCTAATAGTAGGACATTGATTTACTGTACAATTTGAACACTCTAGAATTATTAGTGTTCTAATATTCAAATTAACTAAGAAATAAACGTACATGCCCAATTTACAAATTTTAAGAACTTACGAGTGGAGGTAAAGAATAATATGAAATACCATGTGAACCACACTTATCTCTTATATACATTGTCGACGAAACCTTTCGTCCAGTATCAGATCAAATCAGCCGGCTGGAATACGACTTAGTTGTAATTGAGACATTATAAACATTATCAAGTAACATGGACAATAACTGCTATGGTGCGAACTTTTGCACATCGATATACGGTCCGGCATGGCCAGGTTGTTAAAGCATTCAACTCGTAATGTGAGGGTCGCGGGTTCGAATACCCATCACACCAAACATGTTTGCCCTTTGAGGGCGTTATAATGTAACAGTTAATACCACTATTCGTTGGTAGAAGAGTAACCTAAAAATTGACAGTGGGTGGTGATGACTAATTGCTTTCCTTTTAGTCTTACAATGCTAAATCAAGGACGGCTAGCGCAGATATCTATCGTGTAGCTTTGCGCAAACTTCAAAACAAACCAAACCACATGGGTATGTGTCACAAGGCTTTCAGGCCAAAATTAGCTGAAACTATGTACCCAGTTTTTCATATAGTTCTGTAACAACTCCTGAACTGATATTTAGTTAGATTTGTCAAGGAAACTGAATTAGCACAAAATGATTTTTTTATTAAAGTAAAAGCAAAGTAACCGTCATTTGGTACGTTATTTAAACTTGATGAAGTATTTGATTTCTTTCAGAATAGATTGCAAATTCAAAAGTTCTGTTTTAAAACTAACAGAGTGACTAAAGATTTTAATTCAGTTGTAAACACTTAAACTGGTTGTTGTTTAAAGACGCCTGGTTCGGCTTTAAATGATAGAAATATGAACGTGATTACACAAACATGTAGGAAGAATATGAATTAATTATTAGAGAAAGAGAGAACTTTGTCGCAAAGAAACCTGTTTTAAATCTCTAGTTGAAGCATGACAGATCAGTTAATCTTGAATGTCATTGAATTGAATAAAGAGTAAACAATGTCGTTAAACTTAACTGATCATCGTGATGAAATTTGCAAGTTGTGTTCCATGCACATAAAAATGAAGAGTTCTGGAATAATACTTCTGCAATTATCTAATCTCAATATATTAAATTCAATGTGGATATCATTGAATATTTCAGTTAACAAAAACTGGGATAATCGCAATTTTTGTGAACGATTACTATATCCTAAGGTAGTGGAATGTCGTCGTAAATATGAATCGACCCAGAATGCCATTTTTGTGGACATTGGTACAGTTAACAAGATAAAAAACAATTTGTTGATAAAGAAGAAGGCGAACGGAACACAAGCTTCAATCTTTACTACGAAATCAACAGCTGTTTCTATGAGAAAGATGGCAAAATAATGAAGTCACATCAAATTCGTTCAACTCTTTACAGACAGTGGCCACTATGGTGACTAATTCGTAAGTCTGAAAACTTATAATGCTAAAAATAAGGTTTCGATGCCCGCGGTGGGCAGAGACAATCTAACCCACTATGTAGTCTTGTGTTTAAAAACAAAGAAACAAAATTCAAAGGAAGATCTAAAGGAGTTTTAAGGCTTAAGTTTGTTGAAAGCTGATCATGGAGTTTTTACAGAAAGCCTGTTAAGATATATGACTTTACATTGACTTTGCTTTGCTTGTCAGAAGCTTGTTACAAAATAAATTGTTGTGACGAGCGATAGTGCATCATCACAACCATAAGACTGACGATTAAGTAAGTATAACTTCAAGTGAAGCACTGTTTCGAGTGTTGAAAGCCTACACAGAGTTCCGCTGTTCTGTGTATTTTATTCTCGTAGGTCAGTTTGAATAGTGCATGAAGAGGTTCTGTTGGCTTGAAGAAAACTCGATATTCCATACGCTCTGAGGCTAGGTCTTTATAAAATTAGTACCTGTACGTTTGGAGGCCTCACCGATGAATGATAAGCAGAATTATAATAGAATATATTATTTTGTTTTTACTTTTGATGACATTTTTATGTCGCTATTTTCGACCTATTAAATTATTTCATAAATTTTAAATAGTTCAATCTTTAAGCATTTCCCAGTGGCACAGCGGTATGGCTGAGTACTTACAACGCTAAAAACAGGTTTCGATACCCATGGTGAGCAGAGCACAAATAACCCGTTGTGTTGCTTTGTGCTTAATTACAAACACCAACAATCTTTAAGCAAATGGATATCGTAAATTTCAACTGAGCTAGATTAGTCTGACCCGTCTTATTTTTGTTCCGAAAAATGTATATTTCAAAAATACAGATTAAATTACATAAGATAAATTGTAGCGTTAACGAACTGATGTGAAAAAGTTAATACATGCCATTTATGGTTCTACTTTGTCATCTAGGTTTAAGACCAAATAAACTTTCATATCAATTTACTTTTTTCAGGTCTTTTTTTTTTTAAGTTTGTCGCATAGGGCTATGTTCACTTAATAATTATTGATTATTAAAACACGTGCAACGCTAATGATTTACTGAATTTACGTACACTCTGATAAATAAAATAGTTAGCGTTTAGGACAATAATTTTTTATAACTATTTCGGAATCTAGTACATTTCAGTTCACGAAGTAGCATTTGTTGTTTCCATTCACGTCCGAAGGAAATTACGTTTTTGAATTGAATTTGAAATAAACTGCTGGACAAAATCTTAAGGTCAATGAACAGGTCTAAGATTCAGTTATTTCCACACAAGCGAGGGCCTTCAGTCAATAAAAATGCTCTCTCCAACATGCTCCTGTTTGACGCCCCTGTATAACCTGAAGCTCCATTGTTTCATGGAAGGAGAAAGCACCCCAGATCATGATGGAACCTCCTCCACTATGTCGTGTAGAAAATATCTCCGGTGGGATATCTTTATCGTGCCAGTAACGTTGGAAGCCATCTGGACCATCCAGGTTATTTTTTTTTCTCATCAGAGAACAAAACCTTCTTCCATTTTTCTACATCCCATGTTTGGTGCTTCTTAACAAAGTTGAACCGAGTTGTTTCGTGGTGTGAAAGACGTTTACGGTTTTTAAAGCCTTTCTCTCGTATATGCCGTCTTATTGTTCTTGAGCTGCATTTTACGCCTGTAAGAGCCTTAATCTGATTCGACGATGGGCTAGTGTTTTGCCGGACCATCCGTCAAATCTTCTTGCTCAACGCCAGCGAAATTTTCTTGGGCAGGCCACTGGAAATTTTCGTTTCGTATTCCTTAGGGTCTTTTAAGAAATTTGCAACAATAGTTTTACTTCGCCCAATGTCACGTTGAGAGATACCTTACTTTTGCAGCTCGATAAATCTGCCATGTTCAAACTTTTTAGCTTTTATCATGTTTTCACCCAATGTAACACAGGAAATGTCAGTGGGAGATGTTGACAACGCTAATGCTTGAACATAATTGACTAAATTTCTTTCTTTGTTTACCGATTAACGCTTCATTTCAGTATGGTCTTAAACTTTTAATCTGCTGGTAGTTAGGCTAATTTAATAGTGTTCACATTTTCCCTATTAAATGCTAATTTTTTTTTTTTTCCCTTTTCTTGTTTTCATCCTTTGATCTCTACTCAAGTAAGTGGTTGAGTCTAACGTAAAATACATATTTTTTTCTTTATGTTCATTGGCCTTAAGATTTTGTCCAGCAGTGTATTTTAAGTTCATTTTTTTCAAGTATGTAACAACAAGTGACGGCTAGATGTAGTAATTTTTATGTATGTTTGTGTGTGTGTATATAAGACCACGTACTTACTTTTAAGCAAACTAGTGATTGCGTGCATCTGATATAATTCATGTTAATTTTTGCTTGGTTCAATTAAAGGATGACGCATGAAAATATGTGAAGATTTTGAGATAAACACTAGAATTAAAGATTACAGGAAAGTGACAACAGAAATTACTTTTTGTTTATTTGGTAAAGTTTAAGAAGACAGATATGGTTCGTAAATTATTTTTTAAAAAATCTTTTACCTGCTTACTAAGGGGAGAGTTATCTTTTTGCCCATCGGGCGTCGCTTTTAACAAATAAAGTTTTGACCAAATGTAACTGTTTGTATTGTGTCCTCGTTCGAGGACAATTTGACAGATCGAAAAAGAAGGGCCTAAGTATGTAATTCTAATACTTTCTATAAATAATAAAATAAAAATAATACTTGTATATAAATCATTTGATATTTTCACTTATTATTATCTGGAACAATCTGACATTAACGATAATTACCTCTGTACTAGGATTTTGAAATATTGCATTAATAATGGCGAATATTAAATTGTCCTTGTTTAGAATAATTTCATATGATACAATAAGCAGTATTCTGCTACCACATAAATTATCCAACAACAACAAAGCTAAACTTGCACGATATTAAAATAATTAAATATATTTTTAACTGATTACATTTGACTTTTTCGTCCTTTATATTCCTTTTAATCCCTCCAATGTAAAATCAGTTTCACATTTTTTACAGTTATAACTAACAAATTAATATTCTCCATATGACTTTATTAATAACTTGATACAATTACGAAAGTTTCTTGTATATAGGGCATATTTATTTTGTCAGTGCTGAGAATGTTTTTTACGCTCTTTCATAGTAACGGTTAAGAGCATACATCCTGGCGTAGTAACAAAACGATCCCTTGGTTGTTTTTAGGCTAACTATTGCGTTTATGTTAGAAATATTTTTTTATTTTTATAACTTCGATGATAAGACAGCAAAGTTGTTTAATTCAGAGCTTTTATGAGATTGATTTGTTGACAAAAGCTGAATAAAATTTTCCAAGTATTGTTTGAACTAAGTCAAATGTCAGGCCTAATTCTTAAATTAGACTATAAATTAGTATACTATTGCTAAGGATGCACAGTCAACGTATAAAAAAGTTTTATGTGATGAATAAATGTTAATTAATAAACACTCCTTTAGCATTTTAACAGATATAATACCTAGTTAACCTTAAAACATAAAGAAAAATAAATATTTTTTTCTACTTTTTTATCTTTTGTACAGTCGAAAGAGTCGAAATTTTCTGTAGGAATGTCCGGCCTATGTTTCTACTTTCTCGTCTAGAGTATAATGAAAATGATCAAAAGTGCAATTTACGTCTCTTTCAAAGTGTACAGGTACTAATGTTCAGATAACATTTCGTTGTTGTTGTTGTTTTTTGCATAGTTTTTACTAATAATACGGTGATTAAATACTTACTTTGAGACTGATGAAATAAATAAAATAGGTAAATTTTACATCACGTTATAATTTTACATTTTATAACATATACGTTATTAAAATATTTATTTCATTCTAATTTTCCTAGGCCTGTGTGTGTGTTTCCTTTAGCAAAGCCACCTCGGGCTATCTGCTAAGTCCACCGAGACTAATCAACCCCATGATTTTAGTGTTGAGTCCTAGGCGTGTGCTCAGTGCTAAACGGATATCTATTTCCAACACGAAAAGCAACCATTAAAAAGAGTGTGTTTGTAATATGTAATTAACTTTACTACTCCTCTTTTATCTGTTTACTTTGGTGCATTCTTAACTTTCTAAATCAACTTTGTCTTTCACCAGTGTTTTAAAATTGATTGATACTATGTTCGTTTTACAATCGATATTTTTAACTTAAAAGTTTAAGGTAAATTCCATTTTATTTAATGTTCTTAATTTTCCTTCATTTTTAAAGGCAATGTATAATAACTTATTTCATTCATACCAATCCAATGTAACGAACACACACGTCTTCTAGTTCCTTTCCTCAAATTCACCTTTTGAGCCTTTACTTTTGTTTATCCTAATTATATACTCGATTATTTGTGAATAACTAGTAACAGTCTAGCGTTTGATTAATCTCAATAAATATTACCATACGGGTAAAAGTCAGAGATAATTTGGTGCCGTTACAAGGCTTTAATTATAAGAGAATAGAAGGTAATTGTATGTTTTTGTACATACGTCACTGTACTGTATCAGACCGAATGAGGAAATTTGGAAGGAATTTTAAACCAAATAGCCTTTTACTTTTGGTTGATTGCATGTGTCATGAAAATAGAAGAAGCACACTGATAAAGTCTTGGAGTTGCAGAGAATAGCTGTGCAATATAATTGACTAGGCCTTAGGTGCTAGCCATGCACAGTGCTGACAACCTCATGTTAGGGAAGAAAAACTCGTGAGCTTAAACTCAATGATGATATAAACAGAAGGATGACAATAGCACGTGTTTTACTTCAATAGATCAGGAAAATAACTAAATACAGTCATGAAGGACGGCATATCGGGTTGCTGGTAAGTTACTTTTCCAAAGGTCTAAAATATGGAACAGAATCTTGCTTCCAAGTAAATCTATAGATCAAATTCAAAATTCTGTACTTTAAATTTTACAAGATGTAGCTAGATTACAGCACTAATGCTTGGTTAGATAAAGATACTTTAATGTCTCTTGCTTTGTCTGAATAATCTACAACATTCAATACTTAGTTGCACAGCAAGGAGAGTTAAAACTGGCCATTCTGCTGATGAAACGCACAGAAGTCATGGTAAAGCTTATCTGTATATCCATCCACCAAGGTGTAAGACACATAGTCTTATCAGCAAGAGCGGCTGAGATCTGCAACCCGCACCAGTATAAATTCAAATTCTGAAAGGATTTGCAACTATTGTTTTTCAACTAACAGGTGGAATTTCTTGTCCTTAATTGATACGATATAAAGAAGTATATACAGAAAAAACACACACACATATATATATATATGGACACGTGATAGATTTCACAGATATGATCACATCTGATGACACTATATCCAGAAAATTTAATTTTTATATGCTAAATATGTTCACGCGGACACCTGGAGTCACAGACATTTTATAGATTGGAATAATGGATTCAGAGTTGTGTGTGTTTGATCAATGAAATATACAAACAGAGTTTATCATTTCCAAGCAACTACTGAAGACGAACTTAACTTATAATTACTGGATTTTAAACTCCGTTAAATGCTTGAGTTTATTTTTCACTAGTATTTTTTTTCTGTTTTTAAAAAGATTCGTTTAATCGATATCTAAATTAATTCGGAGGATCGTATGGTCTGTGGAAGAAGTTCACAGTTGAAACTAAAATAAAAATCATTACTCTTATAAAGCGAGCATTCTGTTAACGTCAAAAACCACACTTTCTTCTTAAAGGAACTGAAGAAGGAGTTTGGCCGGACCGTGTTGCTCTTGCGAAAAATAGAAGTATATATCTTTGCATAACAGAACTGATTAAATAAAAGGCTTTTACAAATTTTAGATCCTGATTGATCTAAATCAGAGATGAAACCACTGACTTGCCTATATCTCTGTATATGTTGTGCCGGTGATACTACTCTAGTGCTACTGCTATTACTGCTACTATATATATTGCAAGAACTATCGTAATAACAACTATTGCTGTCTCATCTTTCACACTCTAGACTAGTTTCTTCAGCCGACTTGGTGAACATTTATTTACGATTTCGAGAATATACCATCTCAAGATAAACAATGATGACTGGGCATGCAACAGTACTTTTGCGCACTTGGGTAAGGCATGTGTTGTCTCGAAAAGGAACTACGAACCTTAGTAATATCAAAACATTTTGTATATAACTCTAATAATTACTTAAACAGTACTAGAAAAAACCACAAAGAGAAAGACTTTAAAGAGTTGAAAAGCCAGATATTCTATTGCTCAACTTACTCGGTTTGTCGTTGGTTTAAGTTGAGTGTAAAACCTCAAAGATAATCATTATCAGAAACCAACTGCACAGAAATTGGATTCACAAAACTTTCACACATATCATTAACCAGAAAAAAAAACAAACTTGTGGCTTGTATAAGTGATAAAAAATGAATGATTTCAGAATAATGCTGTATGGTGAGGAATAAATACAACTCTAGCCTATTGAGTTTTCATAAATCTATGATATGTCAAGATTATATAATAAAATAAATCTGCAGTCCGTATAATTAACTATAGTATCGACACTTCTGTAGTCTGTTCAACAAAACTCAATACTGGTACATTTCTAGTGTCTAACAACAAAAGATGTTACCTGAAAGCACAAAACATATATTTCTAGCCTATATAACTAATTATCGTTCATTACACGTCAAGGTATTTAAAGACGCGGAGGCTCGGCACGGGCAGGTGGTTAAGGCGCTCGACTCGTAATCCGAAGGTCACGGGTTCGAATCCCTGTCACACCAAACATTCTCCCCTTGTCAGCCGTGGGGGCTTTGTTATATGAGGGTAAATCCCATTATTCGTTGGTAAAAGAGTAGCCCAAGAGTTGGCGGTGGGTGATGATGACTAGCTGCCTTTCCTCTGGTCTTACACTGCTAAATTAGGGAAAGTTAGCGCAGTTGTACGTACATATATAGCTAAACTCACCTGTCAAGCATATATAAAAAACAGACACACTACATGTATATGCCTAGTCTAGGTATCTCAACACCTTACTAGTTCATGTCTCGTATATATGTAATTAGTTACACAATTAGTGCATATCTAGTCCATATAAACCACTAGTACATTGGTAGTCAATGTAACTAAACACACCGCTTGTACGTGCTTAGTGTATATAAATAAACATACTGCCATTATGTGTCTAGTCGTGTAGCAAAACATCCCTTAGTACATGTCAAATCATGTAACTAAACTCACCACAGGTACATTTCTAGTTTAGGTTACTAAACATAACATTAGAATGTGTCGAGTGTGTGCAACTCTACACTTCACTAGCATACGTCATGTATGTGTAACTAAGCACACCATTATTACATATCTAGTCTACATATGTAAACGAATCACAAGTACAAGTTTTGTCTATGTAACTAAATACACTATGATTGCATATCTAACCTTGGTGACTAAGCAAAACGCTAATGCATGTCTCTTCTAGGTAACTAAATACACAACAGGTAAATGTCTAATTTTTTCAACTAAACATCCTTAAGTATATATAGCTAAACAGACCACTAAAATGTGTATAATTTATGCAGTTAAATATACAATTAGTACATGTACGTTTTATGTAACTAAACACACCATTAGTGCGTCAAGTAACCACATCACAAGTACACGTCTAGCATATGTAATTAAATATACAATTATTAAATGTCTAATCTATATAAATAAATACAAAATTAATGCATGTATAGTCTACGTAACTAAACAGCTACTAGTGTATATTTATTCTATGCACCTAAACACCACCAGAAAATGTTTAGTGTATGTAACTAAACATATCATTGATGCATTTATAGTTTATGTAAGTAAGCATATTATATTCTATATTTAGTCAAGTAAATAAACAACCATAATGCATTATCGTTTTTAACTAAACACACCATAAGTACATAACCTAGTTTATGTGGCTGAAGATACCACTAGTACGTATCTAGCTTTTGTAAGAAAACGCCCAATAGTATATGTCTAATTTATGCATTTAAATAGACAAATAGTACAAGTCAGGTTTATATTACTAAATACACCATCAATACATGTCTAGTGTATGTAACTAAACACATGATCATTATATTTCCAGTGTACTTAGATTAACACACTATTAGTAAAAGTATAGTCTATATAACTAAACATATCATTACTCTATGTTTATCGTATGTAGCTAAATATATCACTCGTACATGTCTTGTCATGCAATTAAACACACCGTTATTATATATCTAGTATATGTACAAACACTCTATAAATACTTGTCTATAATATGCAACTAAAACTATCACTAAAACAAGTGTACTGTAAGTGACGGAACACACCACAAGCAATGTTTAATGTATGTAACTAATAACACCAGGAATACAAGTTTAACCTGTGTAACTAAACGTACCATTACTACATCTTTAGCCTGTATTGAATTTTTTTTAATTGCGCGTAAAACTACACGAGAACTATCTGCGCCAGCTGTCCCTAATCTAGCAGTGTAAGACTAGAGGGTTAGTCACCACCACCCACCGTCAACTCTTGGGCTATTCTTTCATCAAAGAATAGTGGAATTAACCTTCAAATTATATCGCTTACAGCTGAAGGGGTGGACATGTTTGATTACAAATCGAACTCCCTAAACATCTGGCCATACTTGGCTACAAGCTCGTGTAACTAAACGTAATACTTGTACATGTCAACCATATATAGCTAAACAGTTCACTATTAGATTTCTAGCCTATGCAACTGAGTACCCGCCAGTAAATATCAAGCATACGTAACTAATTACACTATTATTATATACTCAGTCTCGACAAGAAAACACAGTATAATACATGTATAATCTATGTAATAAACTAGTAAATGTTTCGTCTGTGCAACTAAACATATAACTAATGCATGGTTAGTGTGTGTAACTAAATATACCACTCGTACATATCTAGTCTAGTTAGATGTTAGGTTATTCATTAGTATAGGTATAAATGTGTTCCTTTATATTGATTTAATTTTGGTTTTAGTTGCTGTATAAGTAGGGCTTCTTTGATTTTTCATTTGTTTTGTTACTTAGTATCTGGGTGTTTTCTATGGTTATGTTGTGTTTACTTGATTTTGAGTATTCGAAAACGTGCTTTTTTGTTGTTATGCTTTGAATTAATTTAGTTTCCATTTTTCTCCTTGTTTCTCCAGTATAAAAG
This sequence comes from Carcinoscorpius rotundicauda, assembly GCA_011833715.1. NCBI lineage: Eukaryota > Metazoa > Arthropoda > Merostomata > Xiphosura > Limulidae > Carcinoscorpius > Carcinoscorpius rotundicauda. The sequence goes on along the minus strand of CM022405.1, from coordinate 35,437,607 downwards.
TCGTGGCAATTGTTGCATTGTATTTTATAAGTTTGTCGGTGTTGTGTTTCTCAGCATAGTTTTTACATAGCATGGACTTTAGTTTTGTGTCTGATTTTTGAATAAATCTGGTGTTTACTGGAATGTTGTGTTTTGTTATACATTTTTCCAAATGTTGGTTATTTTTTTGCTAATGTCAAGAACATATGGTATGCAGCAGTTTAAAGTTTTATAGTTTGTTGTTTCTTGAGGTTAAGAAATGCTATTTGGTTAGTGTTCACAGCTGAACTTAATGTTGGAGCATATGGAGTCAATGTTGAAAAACTAAGCTAATATATATATTAATTTCCCTTAACCGTATGATTACACTGCTGAGAAATACGAATAATTGAAATGTTAAGATTAAAAACATTTGCGAAGCGAATAACGTCGCTCTTATTTCTTTGAAAATCTTCTGTTTTATTATTAATTAAAATTTTCTATGAATTTCTGGAATGTTTTTATTAAACTATTGTTAGGACAATGGTTAGCCTATTTTTGACGGGGACTAATTAATTACAACTAAAAATATTTAGGCAGTATTGTTGAATAAATTCCAAAATAATTTATCATGTAGTTTATTTATTATGTAAGTTACGTACACCAGGTAAGAAAATGAAACGTAGAGTCAGACATTTAGCTCAAATTTAAGAAATGGACCTTCTTGTAGTGTTCTGGCAAGGACAGTTAGAGCATTTTAGAGAGAAGTCGTTAAGATTAAGGAAACCTATAATTTATTTTGACATATTTTGTTAATTGTTAGCAATTAATGATTTAAACAGGTTTTTTATTGTTTTAAAGCAAATACTAATATTTGGTGTGAATTTTATTTAACTACGTTACCTCCTAGTAGTTTACAAGGTGTTAAACACAAAGACGCTTATAAAATACGGCGCACTTGCTCTTGTGGCGGAATTTTGAATTTCAAAGCTAACGGCCCAAGTTTCAAACTAGGAACTGCTGCCAAAACTATTTGTAGCATTGCCATAAATACAATTAATTATAAATATATTCTTATTTCACGTATTGGTAAGACTGAATGTTCAAACGACTGGTGTATTTTGTCAGTTATAACTTATTCTATTAGCTTTTATTGTTTGTCACATTAATTTAATAGATTGTTAAATTACACTTACATTATAAAGGTTACCTTACAGATTTTGACTGAATGTGTAAATTTAGGACTATTCTAAATTTCCTGGCTAAACTGGTTAAATGTCATGAAATATTAATTAGATTAAAAATACAGTTAACAGCAGAAATACTTGATGGATAACTTAATGTAATACAAAAATTTATGACCATACGATACATGTAGAGTATCGTGAATCCGTGATACAATTATATCGATACATTATCCAATACGATACGGTTCATGTAACATCACGAAATTTGGCAACATCTCAGTAAAAGTTCTGAGTCTGTTTCACAGAAAAAAATGTTGATTTCTAATGAGGAATTTTTACTAAAAATTAATGATTCAATAAAGAAAGATGAGTATTGTCTTCATTTCTTTTATCAAAAACATTACACATAAACTAACACAACAAATTAACAAAATACATAGGCAGATATTAACTTTATTTTACTTCGCTTTCCAGCTGCTATTTAGTTGGCCTGGTATGGCCGAGCGCGTTAAGGCATGCGCTCGTAATCCGAGGGTCGCGGGTTCGCATCCGAGTCGCTCTTAACATGCTCGCCCTCCCAGCCGTGGTGGCGTTATAATGTGACGGTCAATCCCACTTTTCCTTGGTAAAAGAGTAGCCCAAGAGTTGACGGTGGGTAGTGATGACTAGCTGCCTTCCCTCTAGTCTTACTCTGCTAAATTAGGGACGGCTAGCACAGATAGCCCTCGAGTAGCTTTGTGCGAAATTCCAAAAACAAACAAGCTATTTAGTTGAATAAACCTGACAATCTGAAAAAGTACAGCAAAGTGTGAAGTACTTAAATAAGACAATGTTAGTACTATAGATAATAAATTACAGACAAGACTATCAAACAACGAATCTAACCGTTGGTAAAAGTTTTGTATCTAGATCTGTATCGTATCATGGCATCATTATCTAGATACGTATCATTCCCACTATTTGCAATAGAAAAGTACTTTCCATTTGCCCAGCATGACCAGGTGGATAAGGCGCTCGACTCGTAATATGAGGGTCGAGGGTTCGAATCACCATCACACCACACATGCTCACCTTTTCAGCAGTGGGAACGTTATAATGTGGTGGTCAATCCTAATATTTGTTGATAAAAAATTAGTCCAAAAGTTGGCGGTGGATGTTGAGGACTAACTGCTTTCCCTCTAGTTTAGCACTGCTAAATTAGGGACGGCTAACGCAAACAGCCCTCGTGTAGATTTGGGCGAAATTCAAAAACTAAACCAAACTTTCTACAAGTTAAGAGTGTTTGCAATAAATGGCTGACACGAAACCAGTTTTGTGACCTTTAAATAGTCCTCAGCCATCAGTATAACAAAATTAATGTAATTATTGTTATTATTAATAATACTTATTATTAAGTATCTGATTTTATGTAGGTTGAAGACTTTCACCTTGCGTAATTGAGACTGGGCGTAAATTACTGGTTAGCAAAGCTAAGTGTGAATCTCAGGATCCCGAATTCGCGTCTCCTAACCTCAGAAAAGAAGCGGAAATCGCCTTCTGTTCTTTGAAGATGTGGTGGATTACAAGGGTGACGATCAAATCTCACAGTTTGATTACAGTGGCCTAAAAGTTAGCGATAAGTGATGTTGACTGACTGGTTTTTCTTTAGTGTATTAGTTCAAAATTAGTGGCAGCTAGCTCAACTTTGTTTAGCTTTGCGTTAATTTGCGCAACCAGCTTTTGGTTTTGAAATTATATAGATATGCATATCTACGTATCTGTCTAATAACTTTATCTCTTAAGAAAGCTGTTTTCATATTTACATGGTTCTTCACAAGGTTGCTAAGTTATTTGAAAGATTGATAATATATAATTTGATTTTTTAATCAATGCACTATATATATCTTGCCCTTAAACTGCACTGCAGTGGTTTGAAACAAGTTACATCTATATACCTGTCTTTTAAACCGTATAATTTGAATGGAGGTGGCGTTGTATAATTGGACCTTTGAACTGAAGCTGAGAAATATCAAAAAAGATGTTATATACTTCTTTTTATAATCTACGCCCTAGTTATTTTAAATATGCTAAAACTTTTCTTTGTTTATATAATTAGTTCTTCAATCACTGTCTAAACTATCTGATGTTACATGGGTTTCGTATTCTTACATTAAGTATAAAAGTTATTAAAATTTCTTCATGACTGGCGTCTTAGTCTATAAATTCAGGTACTTCTAAAACTATCACACCTTCAATCTTGAAATGGACAAACGTGGTGTGACTTAAAAGTGACAAGGTAAAACATGATCGAAATTATTTTATATTCTGTACCTCTTCGGTAAGCCTGTACCATGATTGAATAAACACATTAGTTTACGTGCCCAAAAAGAAAAAAAATCAGTGTCAGCCTATCATCTTTCAAAAAAGAAGAATGTTGTTAAAGGAGGAAGTCCCACCCATCATCCACAATCAATTCGTCCAGCAATTCTGATGTTACTCAGCGAATGAAGGCAGTTGTAAATTTTCCTTCCCATCATAATTTAACTGATGTTATCATAAGATAGTCTCTGTTGCTGGAAGCTCCAAGCGCTTAATTTGTCAGCAATGACCTTGAAACAAACAGCTAACAGAAGACGAATTATACACAGGTCAACCGTTCTTATGCAGTTGATAAATTTACTGAGTTATTGGCGGCTGACACGAAGAACTAACTACAAGCAAGTTTTTGAATTGACTAGTTGATACATGCACGACATGTACTTCTTTTTGCTGTTTCAATCACGTTTGTTATATACAAAAACTACGAAATATAAATAACCTTAAAAAATCTATGCTTTTATCTTTTTCAGTTTTTTAAACATGAATTACTTTGTAACCGAACAAAAAAATTAAAATAAATTTGCAATATCTGTATGCTTAACCCACAAAATGAAAATGGAATACAATAACGTTCATGTAATACTATGCTTTTCATCTACTAATAAGTTTGCCACCCAGTGGTAGAGCGGCATATTATAACACTAGAAACAAGGCAGTGATACTTGTAGTGAAGAGTGCATACGTAGTTTTGTAACTTGGAACAAACAAATTAACAAGTTTAGTTCTCCAAAGGCTACAAATCATGAACGGAAATCTGACTAGGTTTGAGTCATTCAACAACATACGATTATAATAAAATACAGGATGATTATCGATTTTCTCTGTTAATATGTTTGATTATAAAAATACTATTTATTAAAGATTGTTTGTTTATTTTGAATTTCGTACAAAGCTACGCGAGGACTATCTGTACTAACCGTTTCTTAGCAGTGAAAGTCTAGAGTGAATGCAGTTACTCATTACCACCTAACGAAAAGCGGGATTGACCGTCACATTATAACGCCCCCACGGCTGAAAGGGCGAGCATATTTGGCGCGACGGGGATGCGAACCCGCGACCCTCAGATTACGAGCTGGACGCCTTAACACGCTTGGCCATGCCGGGCCTAAGAAAATAAAATGAAAGATATGATTGCTCTGCAATATTGGTTAATTAGAAAGAAGAAACACTTGATATTATTTGCAATTAAAGTTCATTATCACAAAGCGAAAAATAAGAAAACAAAATTATTGTAAATAACCATACAAAAGTGAAAAAACTAGCTAATTTAAAGAAAGTAGTTTTACTCCGTAGTATTTCAAGCTCCAATTATTAAACATTAGTACTAAATTTATCAAGTACACAAGGCGTACAATAATGAAGAGATATGCTGAAAACACGTAAACTTCAAAATCAACAGTAAGTGAATAAAAATTTTACCTATTTCGCATTTACTTTTTGCTTTTTCAAGCGATCATTTTGACACTTCGTTTCAAATGTGAATAAAGTACGTGTAGCATTTATATGTATATATATATATATACATGGTTTAATATAGGCAATCTTGAGCGCATTTCAAACCGCACAACAGTGTCTAAAAAGTTTATTATGCAAATTTCAAATGCTGATCAAGACATAAATAACATTAGATAAATTGTTATTGTTCACATGTGCTTCATCCACTTTGAATGATTTATGTACGTCTTGTTAATCTCCAACGTAAGAAAAGTATATAAAATGCAGTTTATTAATGTAAAATAAAAGTATTCTTTAGAATGAATTTTGAAAACTAGATCACTAGACAACAGTATATCATTAAGATATCACGAACTGGGTTGATAGGCGGATTTTTCTGAGGATTATTACAATATCGATATATTACACATTAGGTTAATAGACAGATTTTTCTATAAACTAACCTACTGATTTATAAATTCCTGTTTTAACAAACTAGTTTTTCTAAAGATTATCCTACTGACATGTCAGCACTTTGCTAACAGTCTAGTTTCCTAAAGTATATCCTACTGATATATGAGTTTTGTACCAACAGACAAGTTTTTCTAAATTTTATCTTATTGACATACACTGCCGGCCAAAATCTTAAGGCCAATAAACATAAAGAAAAAAATATGCATTTTGCGTTGTTAGACTCAACCACTTATTTGAGTAGAACTTCGAAGGATGAAAATAATAAAAGGGAAAATAAAAATAGAAAACTTTTTTTAGCATTTAATAGGAAAAATGTAAACACTATGAAATTAATCTAAATACTAGTTGGTCAAAAATTTAAGACCATACCAAAAAGAAGTCCTAAATAGGGTAGGAAATACCCAACAAGAGGTCTTAGTAGTGAGTTGCACGGCCGACATTGCGAATAACTTCAAACATTCGCTTTGGCATGATCGATATAAGCGTTTGCAAAAGGCTGGTTTGAATGTTATTCCAAGTGATGAAGATGGCTTCACGAAAATCAGGCACTGTTTGGAATTGACGTCCATTTCTATAGACTTCCCTTGCCATCCACCCGGAAACATTTTCAAGGGGATTCAGTTCGGGCGAACACGCTGGATGGTCCAAAAGAATCACGTTATTAGTCATAAAAAGTCCTTTGTTCTGCGAGCATTGTGGATTGCAGCGTTGTCCTACTGAATAATCCAGTCAGTTCCACACAAGCGAGGGCCTTCAGTCAATGAGGATGCTCTATTTAACATGCCAATGTAGCCAGCTGCTGTTTGACGCCCCTGTATAACTTAAAGCTCCATTGTTCCATGGAAGGAAAAAGCACTCCAGATCGTGATCGAACATCTTCCACTGTGTCATGTAGAAAATATCACTGGTAGGATATCTTTATCGTGCCAATAGCTTTGGAAGCCATCTGGACCACCCAGGTTAATTTTTTTCTCATCAGAGAATGAAACATTCATCTACTTTTCTACGTCCCATGTTTGGTGCTTCTCAGCAAAGTTTAACCGAGTTGTTTCGTGATGTGGAAGGAGGCGTGGCCTATAAAGGCGTTAACGGTTTTTAAAGCCTATCTCTCGTTCGATCTGGTTCGACGATCGGCTGGTGTCTTGCCCGACAACCCGTCGAATTCTCCTTATCAACACCGGCGAAATTTTCTTTGGCTGACCACTTAAAATGCTCGTTCCGTATCCCTCAGGGTGTTTTAAGAAATTTGCAAGAGCAATTTTACTATGCCCATTCTCACCAGCTATGACATATTGAGAGAGACCTTGCTTTTGCAGCTCGACAATTCTGCCACGTTCAAACTCTGTCAACTTTTTAGCCTTTGCCATGTTGTTACCTAATATAACACAGGAGATTCAGTGGGAGATGTTGACAACGCTGATGCTTGAACACAAATGACTAAATTTCGTTACGTGTTTACCGATTAACGCTTCGTTACAATATGGTTTCCTACCCTGTTTAGGACTTCTTTTTGGTATGGTCTTAAACTTTTGATCAGCTAGTATTTAGGCTAATTTCATAGTGTTAACATTTTCCTTATGAAATGCTAAAAACTTTTTCATTTTTATTTTCTCTATACGTATTTTCATCTTTCGAAGATCTACTCAACTAAATGATAGAGTCTAACAACGCAAAATGCATATTTTTTCTTAATGTTCATTGTCCTTGAGATTTTAGCCAGCAGTGTATATCAGTAGTACTCTAAAAGACTAATTCTTCTGAATACTATTCCACTGACATATCACTTTCTAGGTTCACAGTCTAGTTTTCTAAAGACTTTTTGTTATTGATATGTTAGCGCTGTTTCTAAATATTAGCCTATCCCATTGATATAGTGGCCCTTTTTGGTTGTTTAATAGTGTATTAAAGTGAAATTTCTACACATATATAGCGTACAATTTTTAAAATATTTCATACTACAAAAGATTCTGGCGTGTCCTAGTAGTTAACTTACAAGGCTGTAGAACCGAATATCCATGGGTCGTCTCTCATTGTCGCAGTTAATGCATTATAAGAGTGACAATAAAATTCACATATTAAATTACAGCAACCCAAGAGCTAGTGGTTTGTTCTGTTGACTGGCTGCCTTTACTCTAATGTTCAGTTTAACATCAGGGATGGCTAATGCAGATAGATTTTGGGTTTCTTTGAGTGAATATCTGAACACAAATCAAAATATTATTGCGACATAAATTAAATTTTGCACAATACGTGTCTTCCAAGTACTCTCTCTCTCTATATATATATATAAAACTAAGTGACGAAGATTACTTGTTTCAACTCAAAATTTTGCTACTGATCTGCATTTCTACGTCATCCCACCATATAACTTACAAAATTCAGCAAAGGTGACGTCCTATTTTCGGCGATTTAATAAAAGGACGTTAGGTTTATATTATGACCGATTCGACAGTTGGAGTTGCTAACAAAAGATTCCCAAACAAGTTGCTGAGGTTTTGTTTTGTTTGTGTGGAGATAATTGTTTCTACAATTAATATGGAATAAATTCTAACACTTCTAGTAATATTTGTTCAATTTTTAGCTCATATAACAAAAGGCATTAACTTTTCGATCTGTTTATTGATGAATCATTTATGAACTGTATTTACACTTAAGCTGGTTATTTTCTTTATTGTATGTAACAATGTATGTTGTTGTAGTCTATGTTTGCTTAATATGTGAAGATGAAACATCTTTTATCATAATAGAATATGAACAGGTAGATGGTTATGTTGTAGGAACATGCCCTAAAGAGCCCGCACTTACGGTGTTTTGTTTTAGTGCATACATGTTCCAGTTTTTATTTATTTATAGACTATTCTTGTTCTTCCTGGACACAAAATAAGATGTCACTGACCCCTAAGGAGCTATATATATGTAGTAAGAAGTGTTGTAAATGAGAATATGTGTGTGTTTAGAGCATAGGTACCTTTAGTTGTATGCTGTGTCCACTGTTGTAATCGAACCCAGGATTTTAGCGTTGTGAGTCCGTAAACTTGCCGTTTTCTCACTAAATGAGATCATTTACTTTGTTTTCGGATAGTCACGGAAATCTATCAACGTTTCTAATTCTTAATTAATAGATTATGGGCAAAGAATTTTCTCGACAGCACCTACAGCCAACCTATAGGCTATTCATATTTAACTTTTATTCATTCTATATTTGTAATGATGGGCCAATTTCGTTTGATGACGGATTAGAAGCAACATCACTTAATTCTGGTTCTCAAGTTATAGAATATCTGGTAGATAAACATTCGGAAAAAGTATTAAAAGGATTAGAGCCTCAAATTCGCGGATTAATGAAATATGGTAGCAATCCCAACACAGCCAGTTTTTACGCCAGAAAATAATCGTGAAAAATACAGAAAAATTCCATGTGAAATTGTTCAAATATGGTTAGATAAGAAAAAAAATCTCACAGCAAGTAAATCCAACGTTGAATTTATATTTGTGCCAATTTTCATCTTGATTGTTGTAAATAGAATCGCACAATAAACTAAGATATACAATTGGGATTGTTTGACCTTTAACCCCATAAAATCCTCAAAAGAGCATGAATTAAAAAATTTTAAAAATCTGGACCTATTGGACCAAAGTATAATCCTACCAAATCTTTAAGACATATAGGAATGGCGGTTGATTGAAAAATGTTTGGAAGAAGAAAAAAGAAAGATGAAACAATAGAAAAATATCATGTCTCACTGCGAAGACATAATAATAAATGACTAATGATTAGATAAATATACGGAGAAATGGATCTCCAAAAACGATGATTAGCTGGATATAAAATATTTATAAATGAGCCTGAATGGATGTGTGGAAAGTTAGTGAATGGATCTCTTTGAATGTAATGATTAAATGAATCTGAACAATATGAAAATAATAGCACAGCTTAATGAATATTAAAATAAATCATCATTTTGTTTTGCTACCCTCTACAAGTTTTCATGAAGTAATTAAACTAGAACTTGTATAGAGTGCTCTCTTTTTGTGTAAATAATTTAATATTTTCTTATTGACCGCTTACATATTAGAATGATGGTTATATGACATATTATGAGAAATTAGTGGCTAGAAGGATACTTGAATGGAATGACTAAAGGTACTAAATTACCTAAATTATTGAACAGACCAATGATTATATTAGTACTTGTGAAACGTATTTGAAAGTATTAAAGACTAAATTTCCTAATGGATATGATGATGAGTAGATTCTATGAGATGAAAACGAATCTGGATGGTGAATTCAATGGAATAATGAAGAAACTTCAGGTTCATGAAAGACGAATCAAGAAAGCATGCATTACATTAGTTGATATAATCTAAGTTACGTTTTATACACTCAAGATATGTATATCTGTAATGATTTCAAACTAGTGACATTTTAGTTTACAAATTAAATACTATATTACTTTCGGCTTTATCGTAATTTAACATAATCTTCGTTGAAGTTTATAAACAGTCTAAATATGTTATGTTTCTATGAAATTCAGTATAATATTATGAGCCATTATTACATGTTTTACATCACACACTCATAATTGACTCGTCTGTCAGCAACGGATATTTTTAGATTACTAAACCAGATGAATTTATATTCTTCAACATACCCGTATTGTTCAAACGATTGTCATATATAACACAAAGATACGACCTTCATACTATCATATTTTTAATTTTCTTGTCGTAAACTGATGCTAAAACCTAGAACAAAATCATTTTCATTATTTGCGTTTTGAAACAAAATCCTTAACCTCTTTTCTACGTTCAATTGTGAAAAAACTGAAATGTATTACTTATTTTATTTCAAATAGGTTTCTTAATTTATACTCCTGTCTCTAGATCTTTGTATTCTCTGCTCTATCTAACAGTTCAAATCAGATTTCACAGTAATAAATGCAGAAATAAAAACAGTATCAGAGGAATCACATTTATATAAACCATTGAATTTACTGTTGGAAATTTGAAGTAGAATGCGAGTGATTTTAATTCAAAATAAAATAAATTTTTTATGCATGTGTGAGAAGTTTTAGAGGTTCGGATTAACTGAAAACAGTAGTTTTTCACCTTTTTGGACAGGATAATAATAGTATATTTTTATGAAATGAATTTTTCAAACATTTTCTTCTGCTATTATTTCTATTTTTAACGCTCTTTTCAATTGGATATAAAAGTTATAAACTTTCACTAGTTCTTGTATGGGATAAGGCTTATGTTCTTCAATGGCTACTCTATGGAACTTATGCCAGTCTGGTCATGTTTCTGTGTCGTCATCATTCCATTCCAGTGTTGGTCACACCCGAGTAAAGTTAAGCATGCTCTAATTGCTAGCCTGCTCATAGTGTTATTTTAAAACTTTATGATTCGCGATCTATTTTTGCAAAACAGCGCTCTGGAAGTTGGTGAATTGGGCCTGCTATAAAATGTTGATTCATTTTTTTCCATTGTTTTGTCACACAGGAGTAGCTCAACACTTGGCAGTGGGTTCTGTTAGCTACCTGCTTTATCTATAGTCTACCAGTTCAAGTTTTTATAGCTTTTCCTGAAGATTTGTGCAATAATTCAGAAATAAATAAAACATAGCCATGTGGAAGAGTTGTAGAAAAGTTTGCACATGTTACTGTGAACTTGGACTTAATCTTTCCTTGGATATATTTAAATTTAAATGATGAATAATGAAGGTAAAGGCCCAAACAATTTTGACCTTGCTGCATATACAGTTCTCTTTCCTTTCTCATAGAAAGCTAGAAGCTAGTGAGTATTATAATAAAACTCAGCACAATTAGTCAGAGTGTTTTTGTTTCATGTAAATGTTTAGTTTTTTTCGACAACATTATTTTTTATTTTAACAAACATTTTATTTTAGGTTCCCGTCATTTTATTACCTAGTACTAACTTATTGGTCCCAAGTTAACTTTCTTTATCTTTATATGCCACAAACTATTTTAGCAAACTATTATTTTGATGCCGTAATCAAAGACTTGTTGAGAATTTCATTTTGAAAATGATTATTTGCGCCATTCGACTTTCTTGTTACTTCAATATTTATAATTTAAAATATCAAATTCAAAGTTATCCCACTAAAGAATATAATTAATATTTGATAAACTGTTCTTGATTGTAGCGATAAAAATGCGCTGTTATCATCCGTTGGGTGCACTCACTATGTGCGATAAAAGAGCATTTAGCATTTAGATCATTTACTCAAATGGTTAGGACAGCTTTTCTTTCTGCAAATACTGCAACATGTTATGTTGAAATTATGTAGTTTAGTTCTGAACATCTTACAACGCTTGGATTCATAGCAACTTAATAACTTGGATAAAGTTATAACAGATTTAACTGTATTGAGAACTAAGTAATCCATATTGTCAAGTTAACGGCTCAAACATGTGAGCCACACAAAACCTTGTTGATCTTAGGAGAATACAAGAGTGTTTGTAAGAACGTTATGAGCCTCAAGGAGATAGCTATAACCGAGGCTGTTATTGTGGTGACACAGTATGAGATGATCACATCAATCTAGGTCCTGGATAACAACAAGAGAAAGAATAATGGCCGATTCAGTTCCAAGCTAACTTCAAAAACCTATGAAATCGTTAAGACTTGTAACTCTTGATTAAAAACTCAGTTGCTGCAGAACCAAGGGGTTCCACGACTTAAATACCATATAGAATGCTATATAAACAGGACTCTTACAGCCGTTTGTTTATGGCTCATCCACCGTAGCAGCAAGAGAGACTCCAAAGAAGATACTTGGAGTGTTAGAAATGGATTACCTATATTAAATATGATTTACCACGCATTTCAATATTTTGTTATGAGATAGGACCATATGCCGAAACTTTGCTCAGTTCAAATGTATAGGTGTCAGTGTCAAGCTATAAGCTATCACTGAAACGGCTTCAGATAGTTTTATCTTTGAAGTCTGAGTTAGGTCTGGTCAACAGCTTAGGTATATGCAACAGTCTGGTTGAAAACAGAAGAATGATAACTAGTTCGGATATTATATGATATATGGATGCAGTTATCCCTGAAATGTGATATTAACTTTCTAGTTGATAATGGGGTATCAAAACTCTGAATGAAGACCATATTTTGGCTAATTAACACAAGCATGATTATAGCAACGGGTGACCAGTTAGAACTTGTTAGAGATAACTCTAACTTAGTTTTGGTATTGTTACTTACTGAAGGAAAGTAATTGTTTCCAGTACTGGTTGAGGTATTGGAACTTAAGGATGTAGTTAATGTGAAAGTTATTGGCCAGTTTAACCTGAGAAACTTGCTGCTTTTCTTTTGACAAGGCTAGTCTCAGCATTTGGAAGGTAGGTCATCCAGTCTCTATCAAAGGTTTCAGGTGCTGAAGAACCTTACACACTAAGGGTGGAATAGATATTTAATTTATGTAAGAGTATTTTAGAATTGTTTTTACTTTTACAGATTGCCTTTAAGAACCTAAAAGTGGCATTGCAATATATCAAAAATGCAAAATCGAAATGAAATCACGTGGGTATAGAGTTTTTTTTTTTAGTCACATAGTAGGCAGGAAAGTTTCTCTAAAGACCGCAGTGGTGAACATTGGCTAAAATTTGCAGAACAGGTAAGTTCACATCCTTTTTCATCATATTATCCATGTAGTTGTTTTGAGCTAGTTACAGCAAACACCCTCAAGAATTGCTTGCTTCTTAAATCAAAGGTGGTTAAACATGTTGACTATGAATGGAAAAATTTCGATTTACCTAATGGTCAGATGCTGGAATTACATATTTGAAATCCTGTGAAGAATGAAATGAGGAAACTGTTAGATAAGTGGCTTAACCGACAGATAGGACAGTCTATTATTTGACATATAAAATAATAAAAGAAAAGAGTTTTGACAATTACTTTCCAAGCTCCTAATGGCTGAATTATATGACGTATTACCACACTTGTTCCATCCTTCTAGTGAGTTATACTAATATTTCTGTGAAACAGACCACAATATTGAGTCCCACATCTAGTCTGGAACTTACTTGATATCTTATCGAAGGTTCACGATGAGCGTGTATTTCACAGTACAGATTTAACTGTATAAGTTATGTACATATATAAATATATATTTAATTTAAACAAACATCGATACTAAATTAAATATATGACAGTAAATCCGTCACACACTGTATGTTGCAGTTGACAACAGATGTGTAGCCTAATATCTGTCATTTATTTATGTTGTAGTTTACAACAGATATATGACCTACATGATGAATTATGGTATGGAAAACTATTTCCCATTACTTCCGACCTTGATTGCTTATAATTGTATAATATTATTTAAGCTAAGATTCTTTTTACTCAATAGATGACACCTAAACACATGTATTTGTACTCTAGCACGCGAGGAGATAGAGACTTACGCTATGTCGATCATTGGGAGTATCAGGATTGCTGTAGAATGTTAGGAATACGTATTATGAGTATGTGTAATTTAAGATTTAATATTGAATTAGATATTTTGTGTAGCAATATATATGGATGTTATGTTATACATGAATCAGTTTTTTGTAAATTTAAATAAAGACACGATTTTAAAATACACAGCAACATAAATTTTCAGGGAAATAAAAAGATTCACTTCAATAATGAGGCGTAAATACACTTGCTAAATACCATAGTGATAATAAGCCTTGAGATTAAAACACGATGTGTTCTGTGTTTACATAATATTTCTAAAGGATATGTTCAGCTTAAATCTCAAATAAAATACTCATTCATCAGCATGTGATGCTTTCAATGAGAGCTACTGGAACCACCTGCATAGCACTCAATGTGAAACATTCGTTGGTGTTGAGGAAGAAGAAATATTTTACAGTTACAGCAGTTGCAATGCTCATAGATTTTGTGACTCTGTCTTTTGTGAAATTACCATTATTAATTCAAAAAATTAAAGAAAGCATAATGCACCTCTAGTAGTTTTGATTTAAAAGTACGCTTCATTTGCGCAGTTTCAAATAATACTCAATATTTAATCCATTGCTGTCTCTGAACAAGGTGATTACTATCAGTGAATTCTTTGACGAAGGGACCAGTGCTGTCTAGCATAGGTATGTGCATAATTAATATGCCATAGAAGGTGATTTGACTAGACCAGGAACCAGGAGATTCTTGCAGAAAAAAAGTTTTTATCCGTTTGGCTATGGTGTTTTAAATTACGTTTTATCTGAACTCTGGCCTCTCAAAAGCTGAGTTGGATTGAAGTATTTTATTTAAGCTTTTTCTATAAATAGTCATCATTTTTAAGTTTCAACCATCATAATAAATTTAAGTATCAGCTGAGCCCAAGAGTTGACGGTGGGTGATGATGACTAGCTGCTTTCTCTCTTGTTTTACACTATTAAATTAGGAACGGCTAGTGCACTGAGAAACTTTGCGCAAAGTTCAAAAGAAACCAAACCAATCAATTGAGCCTTATTTATTCTTTACGGTGGGAATGGGTATGGTCTACAAACACTTGGACCTCTTTTCAATGATTTTAGATAGGCAGAATACTGGTCATTGTATCAAAAAGAAATGGATCATTATCGCAGCTAGGTCACCCATATGAACCGGAAACTGATGAGAAAGAATAATAAATCTAAATAGGAGGTAAGACATTTGAAAAGGATCATTCAGAGAACCGTGGAGGCCTTCTAAAATATTCCAACCAAAAAATAAAGTAAACGGAAAACGTCGGTACTTTTGTGGCATCTCCTTTTTTAAAAAATATTTTTCATGCACTTATATTATTTTCCCTAGTGAGACAACTCTATTAATCGGGTTTCGATATTCGTGATAGGTAGAGAACAAATAGCTCAATATGAAGTATTTTAAAATTTTCACTCAAAATTTTACACTAGTTTTTATTTATTGGCGATTCTTTGTTAGTTTTAATTTACTTTGAGCATAAAGATTATGTAGTGTATGTTGTTTTGTGATTTATTAAGCTTCTATTACGTTTTGAATTTACTTTGGATTATAATTTTATTTTAGTTAAAGTTATTTTAAGATAAACTCTTCGATTTTGCATCATTTTGAATTTAAGATTGTGATATATTTAAGTTAGTTTATATGCATTATGGGTGCGAATATGTACATAGCTTGCCTCACCCTAGTGGCACAGAAAGATGGTTACGGGCTCACACCGCTAATAATCGGGTTTCGATACCCTTGGTGAGTAGAGCATATATAGCCCCTTATGTAGGTAAGTGCTTAACTTCAAACAAACATAGCTTGCCGGTTTCATTTAATACTTGTTTTATGCATTATATACCTTTTAATTCATCTCCCACTGTTCAATTTATTCCATTATGTGAAGTATACTGTATTTACTGTATCTTGCATTTACTTCACTTCGACACATGGTTTAATTTTATTTATTTTGACCCGAAAGGTTTGTTTGTTTTTTGAATTAAGCACAAAGCTACACAATGGGCTATCTGTGCTCTGCCCACCACGGGTACGAAACCCGGATTTTAGCGTGTAAGTCCGCAGACATACCGCTGAGCCACTGGGGGGCGACCCGAAAGGATGAACATGTTTCTTGCGACGGGAATTCGATTACGTATCGAACGTCTTAACCCATCTGGACACGCCGAGCCATGAAGTCGATAGTAAATTTTGAAAAATGGGGTGAAAGAGATCGATTTGTAAAGTAATTTCAAAAGTAAAGAAAGAGAAATAGTTTATATACGATTAAAATTATAGCTTTTTATGCAAATATGTAAATTAATACTGCTATTTATATTCAAAATATTAACATATCTGTTTTTGAAATTTAATCTGTATGATTTCCTGACTAATTTCTTTCATAAAGAAAAAGATGATTACAGACGTTCAGTCAGAACAATTAATGTGTGTTCCTTTGTTTACACATTTTTTTTTAACTGAGTACTATATATATATATATGTGGGTATGTGTGTGTGTGTCTATAGAATATACAAAATGGCGTTTTGAATTCTTCACGATATCATATATTTAGTTATTGTATCCTTTTTTGATGAATATGCATTGCTAATGTTCTTCAATTACGTATTTTTTTCCTATATTTGTCGATACGTTTCCATTTCCGTTATTGGTGTATTCAACCTTTGATGCGTTGGGGATTTTTATGATCGAGCACATGCGATGATGAATAGGCAGAATCTCTTCAAATACGTCCATCGATGACTTTTAAGCTTTATTTTTATCGCAAATGCAATCACCTGAGCGCAGCACGTTAGTGAGCAATGAACGTCGTGACTCAGAAGTGTAGAAAATTACGGCCATGGATAAATGTGTGCTACAATGACGCAGTAAGGCATATAAAAATGGAAAGCAGCTTCCTTAAAAAGAGTGCAATAAGTAGGCCAAAAAACTCTGTCAAGGCCAGTGTGCCAGTAGAAACTGATGTGGAAACACGTTTCGTACCCAGAGCGGTATATTCAGTGAATCATATATTAAGAGAAATGCGAATAAGGTATTAAAACATTATATTCTTCTTAAAAATTAAAATAGTTAAGTGAAACTATTTTGGTATTTAAATAATACGATATTGCATATTTGCCTATAAAAAAATTCAAGTTCTTGCGCATGCTCAATATTGTTGCGTAAGTGTTAATGAAGAGAACTGAGGATTTTGAAATGTACGTTATTTAAAACTGTTTTTATAGATTGACATTATACGACATCTCTGAAGTTTACTGCTTTAAAACAGTAAAGCCCCCCAGTGGCTCAGCGGTATGTCTGCGGACTTACACGCTAAATCCGGGTTTCGATATTGTGGTGGGCAGAGCACAGATAGCCCATTGTGTAGCTTTGTGCTTAATTCAAAACAACAACAACAATAAAATAGTACGAAAAGATGACGCAAAACTTGTCTAGAACAGTTTAGAATAAGTAAAAATTGTTAGACATTTCTGGAAACAATTAAAAGAGTATTTTAACTTGTAACTTTGCAAGATCATGGTGAACATGTATTACTTATGGTTTTATTCAAAGCTGATTAAGGAATATAATTGTCGAAGGCAATGTTTCAAGAGGCTAATCAATTCTCACAGGCTTTGATACATACATATTAGACATAGCGTAGACATACTAATAAAACCTGGTTCTTCAGAGCTTATCATTTAAAGTAGTTGTGATATTTCAACACTTTATAACTATTAACTGAATTTGTTTTCTCTAAATTACGAATTGTAAAATGTATCTTCAAATACCAAGCTCCAAACTTCGAAGCTAGTAATTAATATAAACTGTAATTTTTTATGAGTTGCAAATGGCAAAAACAACACAGTAACGAGCTTCACTAATTTTTGTCAAATACATATATAATATAAATGTATATTTAAAGAAGAGTTTAAGTAGCACTTTAAATCGCGTGCTTCAATAGATGGAACGTAATCTACCAACTATAATTAGATCTCATTAAGGCGGATGATGTAACACACCTTAGCCCCTTCCAGTGATTCAGCGGTAAATGTAATGACTACAACGCTAAATACTTGGTTTCAAAACATGTAAGAGACAGAGCACAGGTAGCCCATTGTATAACTTTGTGCTTAACAACACTAAACAAGATACTGTATTGTAGGTGTAAAGGATAAAAGTATTTGTTTGCGTTCAGACATTATAAAAACGCAACCAATATGTGTATTTATATTAGAGTGCTTTGTGTATCAGAAAAATCGTTGAGATAAAAAGCTTTACTTGAGATGAGCTACATCGTGTTCTAAAGTTGCATATCATGAATTTGGTTAAACCTATATCTATATTCATGGTCATTGTCACCAGAGTCATGTGAATTAATCCTTGCCGGTTATCATGTTGTTTGGCGTATTATCTGTAGGTGTTAAATCACAAGCTTTTGTTGGCAACATGCACATCAGACAATTAAATTTATTGTTCTAGTTATGTTGTGTAGCTTTACGTTTTCAAGGAAAACAAAGAGGGAAGGAGAGAGGTTGAACCCTTTTACATCCACCACACCCACTTCTGAGAACGTTAAAAACATAAGAGTGCAGTGTCCTTATAGGCCAGTGTTCATGCCAACAGATAAGTCAACTTCCATACATGTACTATTGACCTAGCCCTATTGAATAGTGCTACTGCACACAGGCCCTGAGCTCAGACAGAACGACACACTAACCTGAATCTACCTACAGCCTTGCGCCGCCAAGAGAGTTGCTTTGGAGGTCAGAGATGAACATTTTGTCTATCACATTTTTGTTTCCCTATTTTTCTGAACGTATCCTTAAAAATACATCAAATACTATTTTAAAATATTACACACCAGGTGGTTTTTAGAGAAATAAGATGTGTTTGAATTTTTAGTAGTACTAGTGGTCTGCTGTCAAGGAAACTAATACGTTCGTCCTTCAGTAAAACCTTCAAGCGTTGTAAGTAAAACAGCAACTTCAAGACATAATGAATTTATTAAATAGTAAAAAAGATAACGTGAGTGTATGAAATGAAATTTTCTCGCTGAGTCTTTCTTCATTAACATTTCGTGTTTCTACGAATATTTCAAGAGTAGGTTTGGAAGATACAAGATATATATATATATATATATTCCTTCGATTTTCCTCAGACACTAAAAATACAATGTTTTACTTGTGTATACGTGCATACGTATAATATATGCTCTAAAGCGTATGGATCACTGATAACATCCAAGTTTATAAAGGAAAAAAATATGGTAAAGGCATCACAACTTCTTTTCATAAAATTCGATGTTATCAGTGATTCATACACAACTGTGCTTTGTCATGAAATAATTGTGTGCTTGAACCTGACTAGAAATACCACGACATCGTTGTAAAGAAATGTTTAGTAGAATTAATCTACATTAAAAATACATATATCATAATATTGACATTGAAAAGTTATTGGTAATACCATATAGCTTGTGTGCATATGTACGTTGATACACAATATGGATGTGTCGATTATTACACACATATAACTAGTGATGCGTGAAGTGTAGGCAAAATATGTCATGTGTAATATGAATATGTGTGTGGATTATATATAACTAGTGCTATACGAGAATGTCGATAAAATATATGAATGTGTAACTTAGACGTGTAAATGTGGATTATACATAATTATTAATGTATGGAAGTGTAGACAAAATATGACAATGTGTTTTTTTGTATATGATTCAAAAGACTTTAACACTGGAAAGCTACTCGACAAATCTACTTTGTAACGTCAAACAAATATCACAACATCAAATATTAAAGCAGTGACAGTACAGGTTATTACGAATTGTGTATATCATCATGACTTAACGCTAACTTCCTGATTTTCTGTCAACAGAAGTACAAATATATAAATGATAAATACATTATCATTAATATGTTGCACGTGTATTATACTGTTTCGCTTGAATATAACTAATATATACACAAGTAAGAAACAATTTTTTTTAAAAAAAGGATGATATACGGATGGTTATGCGAAAGAGTACAGAAACAATGAAGGGAAGAATATATAAAACTGTGCAAAATTTACTAAAAAGTTGCCAATTATTTCCAAGAATAACTTTCATCTACAACTTAATGTTGAACTCCTTTCAGTTGTATAAATTCAGGTTTTAACAAAATAATTTAAATTTAATAATACTATAAAGTCTTACACTGGATAATTCCCATAAGCTTGTGACATTGGCTCAATGGCTACTTATGTAGAGATCTTTGTATGGTTTTGTGTATTCATCTCTATATTGTTTTTGTACCTTTTAGCATTGCCATCCCCACATCATCTTTCGTTTTCAAATTTTCTTTAACCGCTACATAGCGATTCACAGAATGGCTTTGAATTCTGAATTACACCTTTTTAACTCGTAGCTCTGTCAGCCCGTGACTGATTTGAGATATATTGCATTTTCTAACTCAGGAGATGAAATCCTATCAATTGATGTATCTGAACACCCTAAAAGTCCAATGGGTTAAGTTACGCTTGCAACGGGTTTACTGTTATGCATTTATCTTAATATCTGCGTTAATTTTAGCTTGATGCATGTGACGTATATTGTTGGATGTGTTTTGTGCAAGTCTTGATTGTTCTCCTACTTCTAATTGTTCTTCCGCTATAGAGATCTTATGAGCTAAACTGAGCCGATATCACGCATACAAAAAAAAAAATGTCTCATAGGTTAATTTTTCTCCAGAAATTTAAACAGGTATGAGGATGTTCTACGTGTCTCCTTTTTCAAAGATATCTTATGTAGTAACGGCATCGCTAAGGCACAACTAGTCTAGCATCATTGTATGAGGACACAGATTCTGTCTTGGTGGCTTACAAAATTTCTGATGCCATACAGAACAATCAGTAGACATTGGCTGTAATATATCTATTTAACCTAGCTGGTGTTTAAAAAAATTTAAAAGATTGAAACTTAAGGGCACTACGTACACGCTCTCCGTTTTTTGGTTCTCTCTACATTAAGCCGCGTTTTATTGATAATTTAGTGTATTTGCAATTAGTGTAGCTTACTTAATACGTAGTAGAACGAACATACTCGCAAATGGATTTTAACGTGAAATGCTAAGACTCCCTCTATGTCTTATCTCATTACCTATTGCACCCAAATCTCTCTGAATGAGAGTCAACTGCATCCAAGACCGCTAGGAAAATATTTATATAAATATAAAAACAACAAAAATGCATATTTAGTATATTTAAAATATTTATTTAAACTTATGTTAGCCTTGTATGGCCCGACACAACACCACTGATTCCGATGACAGCAGTGAAACAGATTTACTTGATCTATCCTTCTACCTTTTCTTGGATCATGACACGATAAACCCCCTCGAGGGATCATTGTAGGTACACTTTTGGTGTAATATTTTACGTTTGTGAGACGCGACGCAGTATATTTCCTTCTTATAGATCATGGCAAACTTGGATTCGTCCCTGTTCATTAAAGATCCTCTGAATTTGATTTGGAATTAATGCATGTCCCTTCTTCTCTGTTGTAGGTCCTCTTCATGAAAAAGTTTGTTCTAATCTATATGGAATGTGAATACAACAAGAACAAATCGTCAATCTTTAAACAGTGTCTTTAAATGAATTACTTTACCAACAATTTCTGTGGTATTCTTAATTAACTGCAAAACGATTTGAGAAAACACACAGTTGAGGGAACAATGATTTGACAAACTGAGATTCTGAGAAACAGAACTCAAGTGCTCAACAGAGATATAAAAAGTACAAGTATATCAACACACACATATTTGAAGACTGAATTTAGCTTAATCATAATAAAACCGAAGCTGAAGTAACGAAAAATTGAATGTAAAATGAAATAGTGAACTGGTGCTTACACTGCACTCGCAGGTCCAAAAGCTACAACATATACATAGTTAAAACATATACACGATAGTAAAAACTTGAAAACACTGTATGTAAATTTTTAATACAGCTGATCTGTTCAGGTTATTTGATCATTGCTTTGTCTCTCCACTTGTCTGCGACAATTGTACAGGGAACAACATCATGGTGCTGGCTAAGATGGTATTTGATTAGTATGACCATCAAATTGTTAACCTTAGAAAAAAATTTTCTGATGTCTATAACAGGCATTCAAGCTTTCCCAACACAAATAGTAGCTGAAATATTAAAAATAGTAAAAGCTGGAATTATCATTTTCAACATGATACAACCGTACACAATGCACATGTGGTCTAATAAATGGCCAAATCGTAAACCTCTGAATACTGGTATAGTAATAACTAACTTTGAACTACCAAGCAAAGGTAAATCAACTCACCAATAGCAGCAGGCTTAATCTGGTGATTTCAACCAAATAACGGGATTGACTACCTCTTTTGTAACACGCTCATAGCTGACGATACGAATGCATTCGATGCCATGACAGGCAACCAGATATAGTAACCACTAGGCCACTTCAAACCCTATTAATTGTAAAAAGAAAGATTAATTAAAATTACTAATATAAAAACCAAGAATTTGAATTAAAATGCAGATATTATATATATTGAAGCTCACAACTATGGACTCTAACAAAGTAAAGAAACTAAGTTGAAAATAGTGTCTAAATTATTTTCTAAATCTATAAACCCCGACTTTGGCTTCACATCTGCAGTACTTATCAATTTTAGCGGAGTCAAAACATAGGTCTGTAGCTTGAGAAAATAATATAGACATTATTTCCAGCCTAGTTTGTTTACGTTTTAGAGTCCCTAGTTGGACGCTTCAAAATGTAATCTTTGCATTTTAATCATTTTAATTCACTTTATTTTCCGAATTTATTTCAACGATTCCTAATCCTTTTTTAAAATTAACAGTTTTAAATTGTCTTGTCTCTTAAGTTTTCTATACTCATTTAAAGATAATATTTTTAAGGTACATACGTGAACATACATTTGGTTGAATGTTACATGTTTTTCAAGAGTTTACCACTCCATTGGCTTTTTTTTTTCACCCACCCATTAGTTATTAAGCCAAGTGGTTTTGTGTCTGAAGCTTTGTGTAAACACGCACTTAACAAGCGTTGAGTACAAAGGAAACTGCTCACAACAACATCACATATATCATGTATTTATAGCTACGTAAATCAACTTTGAATAAAAAGCATCAACTTTTTAAATAAGTCATGGTCATTTGTGGTATTTATAAAGTACGCCAGCTTAGGTTTTGGTTCAAAATACCTAGCTGATTTTACTGTAAAATTTTTAAACAGATTATGAATGATAATACTAATAAAATATACAATCACAAATTCAACAAAGTACGAACATCAGTATAATAAATCACACTCACAAGAGTAGTTAAATCAACTGTGGTAAGCAATATTGTTAGAAAACTCACTGAAATAGTCGCAAAATACAACGTAGAGACAAAGTACAACAGAGAATTTGAGAAATGACGAATCCTCAATTTGTCACTTTTCCAGTTATTTGTTTGTTTGGTTGGTTATAAATTTAGCGCAAAGCTACAGGAGGGCTATCTGCGCTACCATTCCCTAATATAGCAGTGTAAGACCAAAGGAAAGGCAGCTAGTCATCACCACCCACCAACAACTTTTTGGTTACTCTTTTATCAACGAATAGTGGGATTGATCGTACATTATAACGTCCCCACGGCTGAAAGAGCGATTATGTTTGGTGTGACGGGGATTCGAACCTGCGAACCTCAGATGACGAGTCGAACGCTTTAATCCACCTGATCATGCTGGCCCCTTTTCAGTTAATGTAGTACAACTTGCACAGTTAATGCGCATTAGTAAAATACCAGTTGTTATTTTTTTACTGCCGGAAAGTGAAATTTTTCACGGTGAAAAACGAAGGGACTTGAATTAATTTTAAAACTACCATATAACATAATCAATAATGCATTCATTACTATTGGCCAGGATTCAGTAAAATATTCGTAGCCATTTTTCCTGTAGAGGCTTGTGAATTTACAATCAATAATAATAATGCTGGAGACATTGTTATAATACTCCAACAAAACGAAACTTTTTGCGACTAGTATAACCGTGCTTAAATGGCTTCTACATTTCTACAAAGAATAACATTTTTAGAGGATGAAAATCTCGAATTTAAGAATCAACGTTAAAATAACCCTACAACCCTTGGAGCAGCGTGTTTAGTGGCTGTGCATAGATTTTGAGGCAATATACCTAACAGTTTTTGCAGTAGATGCTAGTGTATGAATGAATAGCTTCAAAAAGAAACTTGGCGAATAACAATGACAAAAACTGACAAAATCTCTCCTTTTCTTTCAAGAATTAACATAAAAGTAATCCTATAACCGGTGTAGGATGTAAATGGTTGTATCATATTTCTTAAATGGTAGTTTGAAAAGTTATATTATAATGACAAAATTATTGTAGCTCCCATTTTCGTGATTGTATTTAACATATACTCGCAGTTTAACTTTAAAAAGAACATTTAATATGCACTATTGACATTATTTTTCACTAAAATCATTTGTTGAGAGGCGTTTCCTTTATTCTCTGTAAAATGAAATATCTTATTAAAAGAAAAAATTATATGACTTATTAATTTTGTTTTAGTTTTCGCTCCCCAGTGGCTTAGCGGTATGTCTGCGGACTTGCACACTAAAATCGGGGTTTCGATACTCGTGGTGGGCAGAGCAGAGATAGCCCATTTTGTAGCTTTGTGCTTAATTCAAAAAAACATCTTTTAGTTTTTAGCACTTAGTAATAGGCTACATAAAATTTTCTTTATTTTGCATTATTACACAAGATAGAGGAAAAAATAATTTAATAATAAAATAAGTTGTTACCTCACTTTAATGTTTACCCAAGCCGATATTTTGAATATAATGTCAAAGTAAATCTACTTCAATCGAATTTCACATCTTGTCTTTCACTTTTTTGTGATTGACAAAAAATCATTCTTCACACGTTAGACGATCAGCAAGTTGTTGTTTATTTGTTTGAATCACCTCTTTTCTTATAGTTAAGGCCTAGCATGGCGAAGTGTTTAAGGCGCGGAGGGTCGCGGACTAGAATTCCCGTCACACCAAACATGCCCGCCCTTTTAGCCATAGGCATTATAATATGACGATCCATCGTACAATTCGTTGGTAAAAGAGTAGCCGAAGAGTTGGCGATGAGTGATGACGACTAAATTAGAGACGGCTAGTGCAGATAACCCTCGCGTAACTTTGTGTGAAATTCAAAAACAAACAAATCGTATTGTTTAGTTTGCAATCCAGTAGACGAAGCGAGTGTTTTATATTTACATTGTGGGCTATCGTGTCGGGCTGCTTATAGAAGGGTTCATCTAGAGTTATAGATGTAATATCATTAAACACGTTCCACTTGCTATGCTGTCGGCATGATTGAAAAGTAATATTTAATTCAGTGATTCGACTCAAGAGGCTGGTTAAAATGCTTGATAAGGTGGATGCTGTTGGCTGGTTGCCTTCTTTCTACTCAATAATTCCAAATTATGAATAGTTATTCTAATATCCTAGGAATCTCTGATATCCGTGTTTAGCGCTTAAGGTGCAATCCAGGTTGAAAACTTGAATTCCATATTATGTTAAGGATTCATTTTCTCCTACCCCTCACAAAAAAAAATCACTTAAATTACTAACGAGTAATCAGTTTTGATGTGGTTTTGTAAAGGTCCTTTTCCGATACAATATCGGAAAAATGTGTTCAAATCGTAGATTTAGAATTTAAAAGACATTAATATTCTTTCTACTTACAGTTACATAGGAAACCAAAGAAATACGGATCATCTACAGGCTCAAGAATCACTTAAAAACAGATCAGCAACAAGTCGAATTCCACACAGGGTAAGAAAAGTGCTATATTTTATATCAGACTAGAATCCACACACACACACACCAGTGATAAATGCCATCCATGTGCTACTGGAGTAGTACATCTCATAATCAAGAAGGATCTTTGTCTGGTAACTACTTCAACAAGGTATGGGTTCACCAAGATAAGGCTTTTAGTTATGTGTCGTACACTTAAAACAACTGAAGAATAAAACGATACTGATGCCATTCCTCACAAGTACACATTAGTCAAATCATCAGATGCAATACATATGGGTTTTTGTACAATTGGACTGTTGAAACAGACACTGGGAGATAGTCGCCTTTATATACTGTATGAATTATAGAAAGTCTTCAAGGAAAAGTGGTGCACTTTGGGCATGACTCCGTTACGGCAAATTCTTTCAGAGAGGAAAATACGATCAAACTGATTGCTAAGATGTTCTGTCGTCAAATAGGACTTGATTGTTTGAGCAACATGGACTGTAGAGACATGTTAAAGCTCCCAAATCATTGTAATATAACGTATGTTAGACGCGTTAGCTGTAATGCTCTCTAAATAGTTCCACAGGTATAAAAGGTCAGTTTAGAACTTGCTAATATGCAATGCAAAATAGCATTATGTAATTCTTTTCGTAATATACCCTGAGGGATATAAGTCATTATTCATATTCTCCAAACATACGTTTATTTTAATTCCTGTGCTTGTTTCAGTATAGTTTTAGTTTTTGAATGTAGCGTACATTGTTGGTGTAAATTTGTAAAAGACTTTGAAAGTAAGAATCGACAATACCTTTTTTCGAAAACATTAGCGTGTCTTCGAACATTGTTGATTATTCGAGAATCACACCTTAAACGACATAAACCGACATGCTAAGAGAGAGAACAGAATACTATTGGTCAGCTCCAGTCAATATATATTACAAGAAGCTGAAGCTATAATTGTGATTAACGCTTATTAATTGGAAACTACAGAATTTGATCGGGGGTGAGTATTTCTACAATATCTTAGATATCTTCCTTTTGTAAAGTAAGCTTGTAAACTGCATTAGGCTAAAGAAAAATAGAAATAGCTAGCATTCTCGTCAAGTGTGTTTCAACATAAAAGGAATTTGTGCTTCTTGGACCTGGACCATTGATAAAATATCCAGTTTCAGACTAAATAGAACACTGAATATTATTTATGAATTTTGAATATAACTATTTATAACAACCGTTATTATAAATTGTATTGTTTTTATGTAAAAACATGCCTTTGTGTTAAGAAAGAAACTTTAATGTATCATTCTTGTTGACAAATAACATATCGAAATTCAATTAACTCCTAAATTAAGATTAAAATTGCCGCCCATTTGAAATGTAATACGAAACGTAACATGATAAGTCAGAAATTCACCGAAATAAATTATAATACGTAACAAGACATATACCTTTGTATAAACAATTATATAGAAAATAGATTCGAAAGTAAAGTTTTAAATGCAAGAGTCATTTTTAATTAGTTGTTTATACCCAGCTTTAGAGTTAAACATTTTTAAATAATATGCGTACTTTTGAAAAATTTTTGAATCGTCTGGGAATAATAATTGTATTTACTTCGTGATGACGAGAAACCCACTTGAGGTATAAAAAGTATCTCAAGATGGCTGGTATTGGTATTAAAACTTTCATAAAAATAAAGTGGAGAACAACGTTTCGACCTTCTAAAGAGTTTTAATACCCACACCAGCCATCTTGAGATACACAATTGTATTTAATTGAACAAAATGACTTGCAGAAGACATCATATAAAAAGAGGAAATTTTATAACAATGTTATTGATGGTGCACTACATAACTTATATCCTGTTACATTGTTCGATAAGAAACTTACAGCCTGATTCAGAGTTTCTCTGGTGATGCATAAAGAAACTTACACCCTTTTTCATAGTGCGTCCGCCGGTGTAAGAAGTTTATATCCTGTTTCTCTTTGTTTGTTTGTTATTAAATACAAAATTGTATAAAGGACTATCTGTGCTCTGCTTACTACTGGCATAGAAACATTTACAACTTGTGCTTGTAATATCTTATCGAAGGTTCACGATGAACGTGTATTTCACAATACAGATTTAACTGTATATGTTATGTACATATATAAATATATATTTAACTTGAACAAACATCGATATTAAATTAAATATATTACAGTAAATCCGTCACACACTGTATGTTGCAGTTGACAACAGATGTGTAGCCTAATATCTGTCATTTATTTATGTTGTAGTTTACAACAGATATATGACCTACATGATGAAATATGGTATGGAAAACTATTTCTCATTACTTCCGACCTTGATTGCTTATAATTGTATAGTATTATTTGACTTAAGATTCTTTTTACTCAATAGATGACACCTAAAAACATGTATTTGTACTCTAGCACGCGAGGAGATAGAGACTTACGCTATGTTGATCACTATCAGGATTGCTGTAGAATGTTAGGAATACGTATTATGAGTATGTGTAATTTAAGATTTAATATTGAATTAGATATTTTGTGTAGCAATATATATGGATCTTATGTTATACATGAATCATTTTTTTGTAAATTTAAATAAGGACACGATTTTAAAATACACAGCAACATAAATTTTCAGGGAAATAAAAAGATTCACTTCAATAATGAGGCGTAAATACACTTGCTAAATACCATAGTGATAATAAGCCTTGAGATTAAAACACGATGTGTTCTGTGTTTACATAATATTTGTAAAGGATATATTCAGCTTAAATCTCAAATAAAATACTCATTCATCAGCATGTGATGCTTTCAATGAGAGCTACTGGAACCACCTGCATAGCACTCAATGTGAAACATTCGTTGGTGTTGAGGAAGAAGAAATATTTTGCAGTTACAGCAGTTGCAATGCTCATAGATTTTGTGACTCTGTCTTTTGTGAAATTACCATTATTAATTCAAAAAATTAAAGAAAGCATAATGCACCTCTAGTAGTTTTGATTTAAAAGTACGCTTCATTTGCGCAGTTTCAAATAATACTCAATATTTAATCCATTGCTGTCTCTGAACAAGGTGATTACTATCAGTGAATTCTTTGACGAAGGGACCAGTGCTGTCTAGCATAGGTATGTGCATAATTAATATGCCATAGAAGGTGATTTGACTAGACCAGGAACCAGGAGATTCTTGCAGAAAAAAAGTTTTTATCCGTTTGGCTATGGTGTTTTAAATTACGTTTTATCTGAACTCTGGCCTCTCAAAAGCTGAGTTGGATTGAAGTATTTTATTTAAGCTTTTTCTATAAATAGTCATCATTTTTAAGTTTCAACCATCATAAAAAATTTAAGTATCAGTTGAGCCCAAGAGTTGGCGTACTGAATCAGTACTTAATCAATAGTAAGGCACAATAGTGTTGTTATCACTGGCCTATATTGTCGCCTTATTTAAAATGACAAAATAAAAGCAACACTATTTAAAACAAACAAATATACACATACTTTGTTTTTGCAAAAAAACAACATAGTTCATCCAACTACTTTTAGACCTTTCTGTGTCTTTCCTCCCATGTAATGTGTAACGGATTTATCGTTAAACGTTTATTTTAATACCTACGCTCGGTTCAACATATTTTTCTTTTTTGCATGTGACGTACATTATTGGCTGTGTATTGCACAAGTATCGCCTGTTGCATAAATTTGTAGAAGATTCTTGAGAGTAAGAATCAACAATATATGTTTTACGAACACGATGATGCATTTTTGAATATTGTTGAAAGCTCGAGAAACTCGTGTGATTCGCATAAAAAGCTGCCAGCCGAGAGACAGCAATCGAAGATTATTATTATAGCTACAGTCAGTACGCTATAGGCATCGGAAGCCAGAATTGTGATTAACGCGTATTAATAGGAAAACTACAGAATTGGACAAGGAACTTTAATAGATTCCGAACATAACAAACTGTTATGTTCAATGAATTACTTAGAATGTTATTATTTCTACGAGGACATTAAATATCTTCGCCGAGTAAAGACAGCTTGTAAGTATGTGAGGCCAAACAAGAATAGAACTGGCAAGAATTCCTGTCAAGTGAAGTATCTAAGTATACTTGTGTGTCAACATAAAAGTAATTTGCGTCTCGTGGACCTGAATCGTCGATAAAATATTAAGTTCCAGACTAGATATAAAACTCAGTATTGTTTGTAAGTTTATAAAAGTGTTATAAATAAACCATCATTTGTAATAACTATTACTGATAATCGTTATTATAAACTGTATTGTTTTTTGTTTGTGTATTAAAATATATTTTTAAGAACGAAAATTGTGTGTATAAATCTTGTTAGCAAATATCTTAAATTTGATAAATATTAAGGTTTAATTAACTTCCAAACTCATTTAATATTTCCGGCAATATAATAAATCTGAGATTCGTCCGAAATAAATTACAGTATGTAACAAATGACATACTTCCCACACATTAATAAAATTGTTTTCAGTTTTGACTTGTCTATTTTTATTTTCTTTGCTTTATTATCTTATTACTTTTATCCCAAACAAACATTTTTTATAAGTTATTCTTGACACTCGTCATACACTGTTTGTAGTCATTAGTAATAAATTTTAGATTTCCTATTCATCTGCATCTCTATAGTTGCCTGACTATTATCATTCGAAATAACTTTTCAAGAGGCTTGAAATAAAGAGTTACTGGATTTTCAACTGTCAGAAATTCAAGTAGAGCTACACACATTAAGCAGATTTATTAAATTATTCTTATTTTAGATTGATAACCAGAACCAAGGCAACTGTCAGGCAGCATGCAACCACTACGTAATTTTGGGATACTCCTTCACCAACAAATAGTGGAATTGATCTACTTCCAACGGCTGAAAGGAAGAGCATGTTAGGTATCGAGTTTCGATTCCGCGACTTGCATATCGCGAGTCGACCATATTTATCACCAAGCTATTTTAGAAGCACAACAGGCCTGGCATGGCCGAGCGGGTTAAGGCGTGCACTCGTAATCCGAGGGTCGCGGGTTCGCGCCCGCGTCGCGCTAAACATGCTCGCCCTCCCAGCCGTGGGGGTGTATAATGTGACGGTCAATCCCACTATTCGTTGGTAGAAGAGTAGCCCTAGAGTTGGCGGTGGGTGGTGATGACTAGCTGCCTTCCCTCTAGTCTTACACTGCAAAATTAGGGATGGCTAGCACAGATAGCCCTCGAGTAGCTTTGTGCGAATTTCCAAAAAAAACAAAAAAAAACAAAGAAGCACAACATGGAAAGAAACATTGCGATCTCAGTCGCTTAACCAATATCTTGCCACAACTCAATCCAACTAGTTCTATTTGATTTTATTTCTTGTCAATTTGTGTCAAAAAAATCCTTACCAAATAATACGAATTTTTAGTGTTCCTAAGAACTCATGACTGAAAGTAAGAAAAAAATATATTATTATTTTTTAAAAAAGAACGCTACATTTGCAACATTCGGTGCCAACGAGGCCTTTCGCTTATACCTGGTCTTATAATACCTACTAAGATACAAGCATAGTAGGATATGAGTGTTCGTTCACTGATCGAGATGACATGCTAAGTCTAAGGCACTTATGAGGCAAAGTTTGGTTCAGCACCAATGGCCATTATTTAGCTCTGCGATTAAGAGCAAACAGCAACCTAAAAAGAAATTTCATATTCATGAATATACTTCCTTCTCCAAAGGAAATGTCTTGCACTTGAACCAAATCTAACGCGGACATAAAAGTTAAACCAAACTTTCATGATTCTAGGTGTAATGTGGACGGACGTTACGATGTGCAGCAAAAAACAAGAAAAAAAAAGAGAGAGAGAGAAAAGAATTAATATGCCAACATTTTGTAACAATGAGAAACGAAATATCAAAGCCCTCATTCTGACTGTTCCTATCTCGATTAAAGCCCCCAGTCCCTGTAGCACAGTGGAATGTCGATACCCGTGGTGAGCAGAGCACAGGTAGCCCATGGTGTAGTTTTGTGCTTGATTCCAAACTAAACCAAAATCTTGATTAAAGCATATCGTACGAGATCTTTGAGTATATTCATTTATGTCCCCCGCTGGTAAAACGGTAAGTCAACGGATTTACAACGCTAAAATCAGGCATTCGATTCCTTTCGGTGGGCTCAGCAGATAACCTTATGTGGTTTTGCTATAAGAGAACACACACACACACTCATTTATCCATCACGAACCATTAGCGCAATACACAACTTCTGTTCTGTGGTTATATCTTTTACACAACCAACTCTAATACAAGTCTTTAAATGTTAATGACATAAGGGTAAATAAATAACACAGATAGGATTTTATGCGATTTGAGTTCAGGAATCTGACAACCAACGTTAAATACAAACTAATTAACCAGAGTGTGGTTTGTTATTTCCATATTGATGTCAAATATTTTCACGAAACTTGCTATTCGGATGATAAACCAACTAAGGTAGTTTTTATAATTTGTTATCCTCATTCTTTATTTAATATTCCCTTTTTTGTCATATCTAATCCACTGATTATTTAAAATCTTAACAACTAGGAAGGATATTCCTAATTTATTTTTGGGCTTCTTTCAAGTTTTTATTAATCTGTGAGACCTATATATGCGAGATAGAGTATACCTACTTTATCGTGCGCGAGTGATAATCTGGCCTGGCAACAAGTGAATAATAACACTGTCGTTCTACCGCCACTTGTGAGCTTCGCCACTAGTTAGTTACTTTTGCAAACTCTCTGGTCGGGGAACATTGCCAAAAATAGCACTAGACTTGCAGGACACTGGATAGTGTCTTGTTTCCAACGGTCTAGAATATGACTGTTTTTTTGTTGTTTTTTTCTGAGTTTAAACAAAGTGTGCGAAGTCGCTCGCCACCTCATAAAACGCTAAGTTCAACTTCGTTCTTTGTTATTTCAGCTGTTAATTGACTTAACTATTGAAGTCCGTTGAATTTGTGCATTAATTCGTTGTTCATAGCTTAATATTTTACTATCCCTTTTTAATAACTTGATTTATACAATAATAAAAGCGAAAAGAAGAATAACACAAAAACTCTGCCAGACCTTGGTATTACTAGTCGTTAACAACGACTTTTTTATCTGTAATCATCTGTGATACTCAGTGAAATATTTATCTACACTAAGCTAACGGTGTCATAGCAACGTAGCTTTTGTTTTTTTACTAATTCATGATTGCTACAACACAATGGTGATACATCGAGATAAGTTGGCAATTCTGAAATATCTCAAGAGAGTAAAATAGAATACACATTAAAATATATTTCTAAAGTTTTTCATTTATAAATATCATAACTTTAGTAAAGAGGTTTTAATGTCAGGGTAGTTGTATTAATCTTATTCAGTACCGACGAGGCTTCTCAGACTGGCTAGGGTATTTGTTTCATGAACGACTGTTTTGGTGTAAACAGCAAGTAAAGCGTAATTATTATCATTTTTATTTACGTAATAAATCAGAATTATGGTAAGGATACAAAACACAATATTATTTATCTTACAACACTAATTATTATTATTTCTTTTTTATTCTAATTAACTTTGCTATCATTCAGAGGAACTGGTCTTCTAGTTGAATATTTAAAATGCATAGCGTGATACTGGTAACAGACTGATAGTAAAGAAAAACATCTAAATAAAAATAGCTTGATAACTTGTAAGCCTGATACGTGATTACCAATTATTACTTTCCACCATTTAACTATTTATCCAATAACGATAAAAATGCTTTGTTGACTATCAAATAAAAAAACAAACGGTTACAAAAGATTAGCAATGTAATAAGATATGTGGTTTTAGGTTCATATTCATAAATATATGAAAGTATATAAATATTAATTTAATTATGAAGTATAATCACGGGGAAATGCAACCAGCAATTTTTTTCCATTATTTGTTGCTGTGTCGAGTCAGTAACCTTTCCATTTTTAATTGTTGCAGAGTATAGACAACTTTGCAATTGCTGTCGTCCTCTGCACGAATAAACTGGCTAACTAGTCTATACATTAATCATTTTGGATCAGGGTCCCATTATAGTATATTTATATTGACACTGACCTAATTTTCGCTTCTCTTATGACAGCCGTTTTAATTACGATATTTTATACACACCCATTTATTTAGTCATAATTACGGTCAAATTTGAAATACTTCAAAATACGCAATTAACTAAATTATAACCTTTTATGTACGTTAACCGTACGTCAACTTTCATTATTTTTTAGTTTGAGCAGTGTTGATTTGAACACAAGTTTACCTTTTACTAGTATTTATTTTTCCCTTCCACAAGTTATTTATTGTATGATGATTTATTCATCTTCAACCATGCCGCAAATTTAAGCACAATTCCAAATTGAAAATATCACGGTAAATAATTGTTTATTCCCATTCATGTTGACAAAATTAATTCATTATGCAGGTAACAAGTTAGCGGGGAAGACAAACAAACAGTGTTGTATTTAATCCATTTGGACGTTACTGCTGCGATTACTGGTTTAAAAAAGTTTATTATAGTACTGCTATTTAATGCATCAGATCGAATAGTCTTATATGAGTTTTATCTTTTGCGCATTCACGTAAAGTAGCAAAAACCCATGGAAATGTTTGAAACAATATGATACTAAAACTTTTACTAAATTTAATGTGTGTGTGGTTTTCCACCAAACTGTTAGATCGCGAAGTGAAATTCTTGCTCAGAGAATTTTAAAGCATTTTTTCGGATTTTGTGGCAAGTCTAACATTATATATCAAACGTAAGCCAAAACATGAATTATCAAACAAAAAAAAATGAATGGTGATTTTAAAAGTTGTATTTTATATGAATATGGACATTGTTAAAATCAAAATAAATGAGAAACATACTAAAATAAGTTCATGTTTAATTTTTTGGTCAGCATCTGAATACAGATACAAAACTTTGATATTTTACAGACTTACACTTACCTAAACTATAATAATATCATAAATAATTCCAGATTGGTCCGCGTAACCAGTTATGGAATATTTGAACTTTTTTTTTAAGACTTAAGGCACTTCATAATGTACCATTCATTCAAAGGTTTCATCAGTTTTATTTCCCTCAAAAATTATTATAATTAAACATTGTGTCAAAATCGCCTTATTTAATGTAAATATATATAAAAACATATCAGTAATAATTAACCTTGGACGACTGCTTTTTCATGATGAGGACTAAGAGAAAGAAGTCTTAGACACTAGGAGGGAGGTGTGTTCTTGGCAGTCTCCGTTTTTACTCTGGAAAATATTTATATTACAGAATTGCATAAAAATGCTTAGGCTTTCATTCGCCAACTTAAATATGGGTATCAAACGTCTTTTATAAGCTTACGTATGACAATTTAAAAATAAATAAGTTATTTAAATACATGGTACAAAAGTTTCAAACATAGTACTTTGTTTCCACATTTGTCAAAACACAAAATAAAACGAAATATACGTTTAAACTCACAGATTGAAACTAAGATAAGATCTTAGCCGTCTAACAAGGAAAGGTGCCAGAACACCTAGCCACATATAATACTCAAAGCTCGTAATATTTAGAAGTGACTTACAATCATCAAAGTAATCATTCATCTTTTGTTCAGATAGCTTAGATTTTAAGCAATACAATGACCTAGTTTACAATGCAATTACAATAAATATACATTTAATAAGTAAGACAAAAAATTATATGCTTAAACTTGGCCGAAATTCAAACTCAATAACACAAACACTCATGCAATAAAAATAATAATTTTCACACATTATGATACTTGTTTGTTAAACAACCTTGAAGCTTTTAGGGTTAACCAAGAGCAAGCCTTGCGTTGGTCCCAAAGAAACGCTTTTGGGCGAAACTTATTCCTTTCACTCGAAATTTGCCAAGCTGCTGAATATTGGGAGGCGAAAAGGTGTACGATTAATATCCAATGGAGAACTGCAAGTAGCCATCCCGGGACTACTAGCCAGGCTCAGCCCGTCCAGCTCTGAGGTGATAGAATCCACTGGCGACGGTGGGGCTGGGGGAACGACGGAGTACAGCTGTTCACGAAACGAAGAATCCATTATTCCGCTATTAGGGCTCGTCAGGCCACTTCTTGAAAACACAGCAGGTGTTGTAACGGGCTGAGATACTCCGAAAGGTGATAGGTGAGCTTGCTGTTGCAAAGTTGACATAAGTGACGTAAAGTCCTGAGAAAATGAAAAAGCCGTGTTACCATCAGATAAGGGATTGGACTGAAAATTCGGAGAGAAGTTGCCAAAAGCATCATCGTTGAAGAAGCTGTTGAGAGAAGTAGGGCTTCCACTCATACTGGACGGTGGTGAGGAGTCTCCAGCTGAATCTAGACTGAAGCTACCGATGGACAGTGCCTTTGGTCTAGAAGCGACACCTTGGTCAGACGGAGATGTCGAAGGGCATTCATTTAGAGTGAATGTATTCATACCAACTTGGAGGTTACTGAGCAGGTTTTTTCTCGTCTCTTCACTGTAATGTATGAAGTGACACCTGGAACCATAAGGACACAATCCGGTCGTGTGGAATGTACGACACAACTCTGTTTTGTACTTAGGATGTCGCGATAGGGTACGAAGCTCGTGATTTCCATGAGCAAATTGACATTTGTCACCATACTTGCATGTACCGTTTTCTTCAAATGGTCGACACAGTTCAGTCTTATAACGACTCGAATTCGTTTGATTGGACTTGGCTTGGGCATTGTTCCATTCCACAGGGTCACTAATTGTCCTGTCAAGTTTCCGGAGTTCTCGCCCACCATTAGACAGGTTGAAAATATTGTTGGAAGTACACGCGTTCGGTATAGAATTACTACAGACTGGAAGTCCTGGTTTTTGATGCATGCCGACAGATTTAGGCGATGGTGGACTAATATTGAAACTTGTTAAATGATTGGCAGAATTTGTTCTGAAGCCCTGGAAGTTAAAGATTGTGGATGGACTAATCGGCCTCTTGTCCAGCGGGAAGTCTGTTTTGTTGGTGTTTATAACGTTGGGTTTCTAGAAATAAATGGAAAAAATAAAGCTGTTAGATGAGGAATTACACTGTTTATAATAGATATATAAAAAGACAGCTACTAAAAAGTCCTCGGTTACTACAAATCTGTGGTTATAACGCTTATAATGTTGTAATAAAGTTAAACGATTTAAATACATTCCAATTGCTATGTTACGCTAACGTCCTGACCTAAATAAGTGCTTATTAGATTGGATGACCTTAAAACCGGTCGTTTACGGCTGCTCCACAATTTAAACAGGTAATAAACAAACAAAAGATTTAGAAATTCTGAGTAACTCTTACCTTGCATAAAATATCGCTGTAATCGTAGAGAGTCGTTACCATAGCTGTGGACATTTCTCACACGTTCCACGACTAGGTAACTAAAAATGTATTTTCTGACGCAGCTTCCGAACCTTTTCTATCTGTTCGAGGAGTATGAACGATGGTGACGTGAAAAGTAGGCGTAACCAAGCGCTCTTTTGCCCAATAAAATATAGGACTTATATTTACGTGTTTCATGCAGGATCAGACAACGCGTACTGTTGCTTTGATTCAAATATATTTCGTTATGCAATGTGGTAACATTCGTTTGAGTTTGTGGACATTGAATATCGTACGTTTGGAGTTGGTTTCATAATAAAGCATGGTCGAAAAGCGTTGTGTTCTGTGTGATAAAACGCATGGTTTACCATAAGGAAACACTAACCACACATCTTGACTGATCCTTTTAACAAGGTTTTGTTATTTGAACAATGTTCGTCTGTTTTTAATATCAAAAGAAGGCACGAAAACTTCAGTTCTATCGCAGTTACTCCAAACACAAATCATCACTTTCTTTTAAGTATTGTTGTAAAACGTTTTCTGATTTTTATAATTGGATTGTTTTTAATATCTACTGTTACTTTTAATGTGGTTTCGTAAATTTTTTATCGGTTTTAAGCGATGTAAAACAAGATTTGTTTGTTGTTAGGCTTAAAGATACAAAATGGGCTATAGATTTTTACTCTTTCAAACTCTCAGAATTACCGCCTGCTGGGGAAAGAGAATATAATAAAGTTAAAATACGAAATGTGCCTTATACAATCATCTTTCAGTCCAAAATTGAAAATGGTGTATTTTAAATCTATCGTTTTTTACGAAACTCAATAGAAGTTGGTTATGCTCAATGGCACCAACTACCGCATTGGACGAAGTCACATTCTTTTATATTTTATTCACGTGTTTGGGTTTTCGACGTAACACGTGGTGAAATTGCAAAATTCAAAACTCTTTTTATTTTATTTGTAAAATACTTAGTTGATCCTTCAATCCTACTTTATGCCCTATCTTGTAATCGCGAGAACGCTCGTTATTTCGAATGTATCGCACGTCAGCTGCTTGAGACCAAAATCTATCCGTTTCCCGCCTTTTATCTGGGAGGAGAGAGCACTTTGACAATTGTGAGAAGGGAAAGTGTAGTTGTGTCAAACGTACCGTTAGCTGTAACGCACTAGAAGTCTCGTTTCATGCACTCGTGATTCGTTCGCTCAGTTGAACTAAAAAGCTTGGCCACAGAAGGAAGTCTGGCTAAGATATTATTTCTACCGATAATTTTTTTTCGTATGACATTTTTAAGAAAGAGAGTTTTGCTGTTGATAGAAAAGTGAATGATAATTAAATAATCCTACCTAATACGTATACGATATTGCATTACAATAAGATTAATTATAATTTTAAAATAATACCAGCTTTGGCATATATAACAGAATGAAAATTCTATTCGGTTCACTTGTAACAAAATTTAGCCAATTCCCCTAATCTCTTCATAAAGAAATGTTGTGAGGAGAATGAGATCTTTAGTCAAAATATTTCGCGTGTTTTGTTAACATGCTAGCTAAGCACGCTTTGTTCTAGTAGAATATCTTCGTAGAAAATAAAATATTACTCCATTTATAAAATCATTATTCATTATGCATTGTTATATGCATTATTTCTGTACTCTTTTACGAATAGCACATTAACACGGAGAATAAAATATTACCGTTTTTAAAAGCTTTTCTTAATTGCACATTGATGATATACGAGTTTGTATATCATGCCAAATGAGTAAGTTGTCAAAAAAGTCACGTCTATCGCCTCTGGTAACATTAGAACACGTACGAATTTCAAACGTAACTGATGAAATTCGTTTTCTGTCATAACTCTGATTGTAGACGTAATTAATTTTAAATATTCACGTTTGAAGTTTTTATCCGAGTGACAGCATCGTCCATTTAACAGTAAATTTCTTGCTTATATGTCATATAATGGCGTAACGACATGGAACATTTAATCATCTAATTTATTTTGGTATTATATGATAGATGGATGAATGGCACAGTATTTGACAGTACTGACCATTTTATAAACTAAAATTTTATGTGCTAAATAATGGGTGAATGACTGGTACAGTATTTTCAAAACTGTTGTAACTATCTATATGATTAGTCGTGGGAGCGTTACAAAGGTACGGTCATTTCCACTATTCGTTTGTAAAAGAGTAGCCCAAGGGTTGGCAATAAGTGGTGATGACTAGCTGCCTTTTCTTTACACTGCTAAATTAGGGACGGCTATCACAGATAGCCATCGTATAGATTTGCGCGACATTGAAAAACAAACAAACAAATAAATCTGTATAATTAAAATAGTAATATGTACGCTTGCGTTGGAAGTTTTTAAAGCTTTTTTAATCTACGACACATTAAAATAAGGATTAGGTATGTATGAACGACTTCACCATAGACGTCAGGGAGAGGTAGGTGTAAATAATACTGTGTATTCCAAGAGAAAAGATAATTAGCAAATGGATATGTCAGAGTTCCATGTCAGACTTCAGTGTTTATGTGTTAAAGTTTTTTGTGTGAATAGTACCAGTATCATCACCCTTTTGAATTTTAATACTTGTCTTCGAAGTCCTAGTTTTGAAAGCGTCGCTAA
This sequence comes from Carcinoscorpius rotundicauda, assembly GCA_011833715.1. Classification (NCBI taxonomy): domain Eukaryota; kingdom Metazoa; phylum Arthropoda; class Merostomata; order Xiphosura; family Limulidae; genus Carcinoscorpius; species Carcinoscorpius rotundicauda. The sequence continues at coordinate 35,397,862 of CM022405.1, read as the reverse complement.
ATCTGACGTTTTTTACTAAACAAGTCAATCGGTTTGTCACTTTTATTTTGTTTGTTTGTTTTGGAATTTCGCACAAAGCAACTCGAGGCCTATCTGTGCTAGCCGTCCCTAATTTAGCAGTGTAAGACTAGAAGGAAGGCAGCTAGTCATCATCACCCACCGCCAACTCTTGGGCTACTCTTTTACCAACGAAAAGTGCGATTGACCGTCACATTATAACACCCCCACGACTGGGAGGGCGAGGATGTTTGGCGCGACTCGGGCGCGTACCCGCGACCCTCAGATTACGAAGCACACGCCTTTACGCGCTAGGCCATGCCGGGCCCTTGTCACTTTTAATTACACCATTCCGCTCAAAGTGTGTATTGTACTAGAGGCGTTTAGTGGGAGTCAGGTGTTGTTTAACAGGCTTAATTCACTTTAGTTTAGCCTCGCAGTCATTGAAACACCTCTCACAGCCATCACATTCGTTCGGAACTATTTATCTAACTTCATACGCCAATATTCTATGCAGGTAACTTAATAGTTTTAATTACTTTAAAAACACAGCGTTATAAACTTTGTGCATCCAAATACAAAGTACCACAAATAGATATGTGTTTTACACTTGAAACAAGAGCTTTTAAACTTGAGAGGTCTATTTGTGAATCAAACTGTTACAACAGTAAGCAGTTGCAAAGGTTAAGGCTTGAAACATATTCTTAATTTGTAAAACGAAATAAATATTAGCTCCTAGTTTATAACAAACCCCGATTAGCTGAGCACTGCACTGCGGAGCTAAATCATCTCCAGGAAGTCTTTAGATATTCTGACTATTCTTTTCCACTCAGCTAAATTTGTGACAGACAAATAATCTTCATACGCGTTTAGTCGTGAGAATCCATTTGGTGCAACTTTTCTTCATACAAGCACATTTCTCTACTGTCTCATACATAGGCTATCTAAATATTTCATTTACATTTAGCACTTGAACTTCGCTCTCTTGTGGTAGTATAGTAGGGAAATATGAACCATATTAATTAGTATGGAATAACAAATTCATGATGCGATACGATAATCATAATTTGACGGGTTTTTTTTCGTCATAATAGTGAAAATATGCGACAACAAACAGCCTTTGAAGAAAATTTCTTTAAGTACTTTTTACCAGCAAACAAAAATCGTAAAATTAAATGAGATATGTTGTTAATGATATTGTAAGCTCAAGAAATTCATTTGAATAGTTATTAACAAATGATTTTAATGAAGTAACATTGTTTGGTTTTTGAAGTACAACGCCATCATTGTCCAAGTATATATATATGAACTCAGCTTCGACAAATTTTTTTAAACTTCATATTTCCTTTAATGGCCCTGGCATCTGGTATTTCATAGGTAAATGAATTCTTCCAACTAACGCTTCAAAGCCACGAGACTATGTGGTATTTCTATAATGACCAGTTTTTTGAAGTTATTTATATTTTAACGTCTATATGGATAAGAAAAAGTAGAAAGGAAAGGAAAATCTTCAAGACCATGTCTTAAGTTTATTGAGTGCAAGACTTGATGAGAAACTCACCGAATTCTAAGTGACATTTCAGAAAAAAAATGAAATCTGTTAAAATAAAATAAATAAAGGCTGTGTTACCTCATTATTAGCCAGTCTTTTTTTATGTCATATTGTCAGGTCGTATATGTGTTTACCATTAGATGACTGTATTTCCCAAATACATTTTTTTCCATCTGAATAGTTTTATTAAGCTCAAATGGCAACTTTTATATACTGCCTTAGTTTCGTTGGTTTATATATATCTTTACTAATACGAAGTTTGCTTTCGAGTTTTCACTCTTTGATTTAAATTTATCTGATCAATATACTTGTGTTTCTATAATACAATAGTGAATGTTGCCTCTTTTGCTAAAGAAGTCCAGCTTAAAATATATTTTTCTGATGAATTTGATTAAGAAAAGATGAACGCGTGTATTACGTAATTCAGAAGTTTTCAGTGAATGAGAAAATTTAAAAAATACCATCGCATTTTTTTCTAAACAAGCACCTTTGGTGACATGATAGGATTAAATTATCTCCAAAGGAAAGTCAAACGAAAAGAATGTTTCTCTTATTATAAATGTGAAATTTTGATATAATTGTTCTTTTGTTTTTAATAAGAGAAACACTCTTTTCGTTTGAGTTTCCTTTGGAGATAATTTAATCCTATCTTCTTTCATAACTACAATAATTGCTCATTTGCTAATGAACTAGTTTTTTCTTATATACTTTTTCTTTTATGACACACACACACAAACGAAAACAACATACACATGAAATTATGTATAATTAAATATCATTATTATAAATTGTAGCAGCCAGGGTTTGTTGGAGCTAACAAAACACAGCTTGGGTGTTTGGTTATCGGGGTTTTGGCACGCGTTCAAGGTAAGGTTTAGAAACATAAATTATTGAAGCCTATATCAAGTACCATAGAGAGACAAAGTTTCAATGTCATTTAAAAACTTAGATAAGGAAAGAAAACAGCGCCATCTATCTTCCTGTTTCTTGAAAAAACGCAATTAAAAACCTGTTAACACTCAACATTCATGTAAGAGATGCAAAGTTTCTACAAAAATTCATGATATCCTTTTTTTAATATTTAAATCTTGACCTGTTCTCTACAGGAAGGGTTTAGTTAAAGAATCATTAACTAGTGGTGTAAGAAAGCAGCAATAGTAGCAAATATTAATGCATAATATAAAGAAAAGCCAACAGAATACCAATCTCTATTATTGGTTTATCTGGGTAGTGAAGAATTGAGGTTTACTTGTTCAAAACAAGCAAATATATTTCGTATCTTATGATAGAATATTACTGGATATTTGAAAATAAAATAAATACATAAATATTGTTGTTATTGAGCTTCAACCTAGAGAGGTCATTTTCTTAAATGTCCTGTCGAAAAAAAGGAAATAAATACATAATTCACTTCCAGGTAAAATAATACATCTGATAATAATTCGTTGACCTCAAAATAGGAGAGCTCTTATTAGGTTATTGACCCTAAGAAAAGGTTATGACATGGAAAGATCAAAGAATATGCATTTAAGCCCAACACCCACGTGTAAATCATTATAAAATATAACCAAGGCTTGGCATGCTTTTACATGGGAATCTAGTATCAAAATTCAGCCTAAACTGTTAAGGTGATGCTGTTATGTGAGTGTGTACAAGTAAATATAAATTATAACTTCAAAAATGTTAATTAGATATTTCCAGAAACCAGATGTTAACTGAAAACCGGATATTTATAGTGTTTGGTGATATCGAATCATTAGGATTTAAAAGTTTTACGTAGAGTTTCAAATATATGTATTTTTATATTTAATTCCCTCTTTTGGTAACTTAAGCTGCTAGAAAAAGACATTTAAAAGTAGTTTTATGGTGTTGTTCTGGATCTGCAGTGTGAGTCTGGAGGGGCGTAACCAGTATTACAGTGGGCTGGGAGGCTTTTCTTCTACGCAGAAAATTTAAGTAAATTACATAATAGTCAAGTGTTTGTTAAATATTAGGAGGCAGAGGGCCTTCTAAACTTTTTAGAATATTGGGGGTGATCTTTAACACACGCCCCTCACGCCTAACCAACTAGCTGTACCCGTTGTGCCTAGAATAACATCTTCTCTCAATAAATACAACGTTGACGTAGTCATTTGTTTTGTAAAGGAGTAACAGAAATAACTACACATTTATTATCTGAAAACTTTCAGAAACCTATCGGATAACCTTTGTTTTTATTTTCTGAGGAATTAACTCCAATCATTATTTTAAATTCAACAAAGTTTAGAGTTGGAGAGATGTTTATTTGATGTTAATCATGAGATTTTAATGTCGCGTATTACACATTAGACCATTTATTTCTTTTGTCATGTTTTTCTTGCTCGAACGTCATTGGTATTATGTTTACCCTTGATATTGACAATGAAATACACGAACTTTTACGTCACAATACAATCAGTGCAGCTAACAATACACTGGCTGTAGTACGTTTGAATATAATGCAATATAAATATACGTCTGATAGAAAACAAAGAGAGAATAATCAATTCATATAATCAGATGGAACAAAGTTTTTGTTCTTAGCCCTCTCACACCAGTTGTTTCTTACGGTACTTATTCTAACATTATATCTTTCCATTGTATTACACATAACTGAGGCGATTGTACTTGTTATCGCTATGTTCAGATGATAGACCAAAGTTTTGTATATTTATAGGCCCTGTCATTGATATATAGACCAATTGTGATGAATAAAAAAGTAGAGTATATTTATAGTATAATTTTCTTAATTTGATTTTGATGAATTTTGGTAAACAACTGTCATTATATATGATATTAAGGTTAGAATTTTTCCGTGCTTTGGAAAATTATTGTTATGGTTCTATTTATAATGATTAAAATACCTATTAATAAAAAAAGAGAAGCTTAAGTAATGTCTAAAGACAACAACATACATTACAGTTTGGAGGGGGTTATGAATAATAAATTACTAGTCCAGATCAAAGAAAACTTTGTGCCAACGTTTCGCTGTTCCAGCTTCTTCGAGTCTAAAATGAAATATGATTGAGTTGGCTTATAGACTACGACACTACGTGATTGTATTAACTAATTTTCACCCAAACTACGATGACATACTGTGTCGCTAACGGTATATGTATATCACGCATCATAGCTGTAAAATCTTATTATTGTATCCAACAATTAAAAAATTAATTCACAATAAGTGTTATCTAATTACATCTTTTCTATTTATCCGTATACTCTTACGTATAACGTAAATACATACATTTTATATATAACCAAACATACGCTTCAATATCAAAACAAGTTAAAAGCTGAAAACAAGTTTCTCAAATATAAAATCATTAAACCGTCTGATAAAGTGTAAACATAAATAAACACATTTAAGCTACTTATGAAGGTAACAGAGTACTATGAGGGTACTATAGCCATTATTTTTACTATTTAATATTCAGAGCTATATAACATTTAATTCAACGTGAGTGTAATTTAAACAACAAAATATTCCAGTTTGACTTTTTATTAAAAACAGAAACTAAGTAAAACATGTCAACTGAAGGCCATCTGTAAGCACAATATATCCACTATGGATAATAAACAAAACGACGGTTAACTTAAATAAGTTCATTATTTCCATCGCCATTGGCTTTTTTTTGTCTTTGACTAAACAGTTATGTTATACCTTTGTTATCAGAACATTTATGTTATACCTTTGTTATCAGAACATCCCTCCTTACAGAGCTCCCCCCTCAAAAAAATTCCCTGCTTTCACGTATCTTTGCGATAAACCTCTGTGTATAAATTTCCAAACTGTCTTGTTTACTACTGCTTGATATGGATATTATGTAGAAAACAGTTACATTTGAACATAGATAGAAATGATATTAAAGTAAGTAAATTCACCGAAACGTTAGGTTTAGTTTAGTTTTTGAAATTATACAACTACAGTATCACACGATAATATAATACGATGTGAACGCATATTTTATTCATTGGACATATTACAAGTTTTATTCTAAAGAGTTTCATACTGTTTTTATCTGAACTTTTAAAACTGAATGGTTTTACATAAAAAGTGTTGATGCCAAAGTAGCCCTCAAACTACTAAAAAAAATAAATAGTCCAAAAATTTTGCTTTCGACCCAAAACTAAAGATATTTGGTTTACTCTATTAATTTATTTTAAATACAAAGCTGTGTAATGGGTAGTGCCTGCCCCGTTGCAAGAATCGAACCCCGAATTGTAGCATTGTAAGTAGTCAGGCTTACTGCTGAGTCTACGGAGAGATTGCTGGTAAAATTAGTACTGAAATAACAAGTCTCAATCAAATGTTTCTTAGACGAATTTATTTTATCATGCTCTGCAAAGAACAACATCAATGAAATGGAATAAACAGATATATAATAATAATTACATTTGACACTTTATTACAATACAAAGATATACAACTTAAAAAATAATTAAAAGCACTTCTAAAGAGCTATGTCTGTGAGAAATCATTTGGGTATTATTCAGGAAAATTGAAGATGAAATGGTTTAACGATCATCAGGAATAATTTGTATGCACGAGTAGTTAACGTGATGAATAACTAAGTCGGTAATTGAAGCTTGGGTATTACATAAAAACACCAGAGTGCACCAAAGTACATGTTTTAACATCTGAAATATAACACTCTTTAGTATTCTGAAAGTAATTAAATTGCATAACCTACACCAGACGTCGTTAATCTTTATGATATAAGTTGAATGAATTAGACGGTCATGCAAAATATGCTTTGTAGTGATTCCCGAATGACAAGCTGCAAGAATAAATAGCTGTTCAGATAGATGGTGACCTTCCTAGATCAAGGATGTTATTAAAAAAAAAGTCTCAAAGTCTCCATCGTATATAGTCAAATCTTAATTACCCTTGCACTAATGAACATTTTTGAAACACAAAGAAAATAGAAGTTTGAACAAAGTAAATAAAAACATGCAACTACAATGTACGGTTTTTAAAAGTGAAGTGTTTATTTTAATTTACAAAAAAAAGAATGAGTTCAAGTTTAATTGGCTCTGTGTAGGTTTACTTTTTTGCTTTTACACTTGATATCATTGAATTGTATGTTGTTGTTGTCAAATAAATATTATAGGTAACCTAAATAAATCTCTATATGATATAGTAATATCATTTGTATGATACACTAAATCTCAAAGAAAATTTTTGTCGAAACATAGGAATACATATCTGCAATGTTATACAGTCATCGTTGAAGAAGACAAGCGCTACCTGTCGAAAACGCTAGGATTTCAAAGTTTAAGAAAAAAAAATGTGATCTTTTTTGAACGTTTTTGTATTATGTGTTGCAAATAATATTCGTGTCTAATAAACTTTTGTTTTTCATTATGATTTAATTTATCATTTCGATGCATTCTTAATTATGTTTTGTGATTCATTGTTAAGTCATTTGAGAAGGAAATATCTTTATTTTCAATTTAGATGGAAATTATAGATAGTTATAAAAATTTTGCTAAAGTACTCATACGTTGTACGAGTACCCCAACGGTACATTATTATTTGCACGCACTTATATATATATAACAAGTAATAGTAAAAAATAAAAAATGAAATATATTGGGATGCGTTTCCCCATCTCTATATCTGCATTTACTTCCTTTTTTTTGAAAAGTATTTCTTTCCTTTATTGCTTACGATGACCAAAGAAGGTCGAAACGTTGTTCGCTCCTCTATTTAGAGTTTGTTCTATCCATACCAGCCGTTTTTACGTATATTTTTCTCTACAAGTGGGTTTTCTCGTTATCACGGTTTTTGCTTATTGTCTTTTATGCAGTGTTTCAATAGACATAGAAAGGTTGTATTTGTAAACAAGTTTTAAATACACTGAGGATCCAACTGTAATACATATTGTTTATCTATTATTGACAGGCAATACCTATTTTACTCTATATTTACACTTTTTCAAGGATTAAAGGAATAATAATTTCTGTAAAAAATGCTAACTTTAAGGGGCAGTGAAAACATCGTTTACTCTGCAATAATGAATCTTTCAAATTACTACTAATTATTAATAATATCAGATCATCCCATAAGTAGTGTCCGAAAATTTAATACAGAAAGTGCATCATCATTTTTGTCTTTGTAGAAGGTTTTAATGACGAAAATAGGTAGTAGGACGTGTATAAAATGATCAGACAAATAAACTAATCAAACTCCACTTTTTCGGATCTTTAATCAAATAAACCCTGATGAAGATGGATGTGTCTGAGGAGCACATTAGGTATATATTGCTTTATAAGTTTAAAAAAGGCAGTAGTGTAGGAGAAACTACACAAAACATTCAAGGTGTTTATAGTGCGGAATCTCTCAATGGAAAAAAAATGTCGAAGGTGGTTTAAGAAGCTCAGATCAGGTGAATACAGCTTAAGTGATGCATCATATTCATGTCGCCCTGTTGAGTTTAATGATGACTTACTGCTGGCTGCACTTGATGAAGATTGTGTTGTAATAGTTGAAGAACTAGCACAGAAGCTTAATTTAACCCACTCAACAGTTCTCTGTCATCTGAAACAGCTTAAAAAGGTGTCTAAGCTTAGAAAATGTGTCCACCCCTGATTTTACAGAAGCCATTTTTAGAATCAGAGTGGACATTTGTACTTCTCTGTATTTTCGTGAACATAACTCACATTTTTGGACAAGTTAGTGACTGGAGATGAAAAATAAATATTTTAAAAGATGTTAAGCGCTGCAGACAATGACTTAGTGCAGGTAAATGGGTTAAAGCACAGCCCAAAATGAACTTCAACCATAGGAAATTCTTGTTAAGCGTTTGGTAAGATCTTGTTGTTGTGATTCACTTTGAATTGCTGCCACTTAATATAACGATTACATCAGACTTCTATTGTAAACAGCTAGAGCGCTTAAATGTTGCACTGAAAGAAAACAGACCTGCTTTGAACAGCTGTAAAGATGTTGTGTTACACCAGGATAATGCATGGCCCCATACAGCAAGGATCACATCTTCAAGGATTTGAGAGTTAGATTAGGAAAACCTTCCACGCCCTCCTTATTTTCCAGATTTTGCCCCATCTAATTATCATCTTTTTCGAAGTTTGCAGAACTATCTTGATTGAAAAGAGCTTGGAACACATGAAAATGTCAAAGCTATCCTCTTTACATTCTTTTCCTTTAAACCTCAAGAATTGTATAGAATGACATTCAGTAGCTTGTGAATCGTTGGCAGGAAGTAATTAATAATAATAAAACATACATTATAGATTAAATAGCATTAAAAACGTTGTTTGAAATATTTTTTTCTTTTTCTAAACCTGAAATCGGACATTACTTAAGGGATGACCTGATACTTACAAAATCGAATACTTCATTTGAAACTATGTCACATCAGTGAAATTGGTTGACACCATTGTTTTGGATTTTTATTTGTCGTGTAATAAAAGAAAAGCAGAAGAAAGAATAACAAGAAATTTAAACTCAGTCATTACACAGATATTGTTATGAAAGAAAACACTGTATCGCACTGTAAAGGTCTGATGACCTACTGGGGAGATATTTAAAATAACATTTTGATGAACAATCTGAGCCATCCCTATATAGGCAGTGTTACTGCTTGATATTTTTTCCATATGTCTGCACATGTAGACACAAACTATGTAAATATAACTGAAAATTAACAGCTATAAACTTATGGTCACTAAATCCGCACGATTATCAGTTCTTCCGACTAAAGTTCAAATTACAATGAATGGTTTTATTAATTTCTTAATCTGCAAAAAAGATACAAGTAGCTGTTTGCATGCATCTTTGCAGAACGCTGTGGTTTAAATGTTTAACGCTATAGTTGGGATGATAATAATAAAAATAACTAAATAGTAAAATCGAAATAATTTTCCTAGGTCTATTTTCAATCTTGTAATTATAAAGAAATCAAGGGAAAACTTTGTTTTTTTATATCAATGAAATCTCTGTATCTTAACATTTAGAGACGCCATTAACCCTTTACATGGTGGGTTTCTCAACGACATATACCAGACTAATGAGCCAGTTCTGTTTCTGGACACTGATTTATTCATGTCTTGCATTTTAAAAAGTTCGCATAATTTTTGCTATTTAAATTTTATTACGTTATTTGGAACATGCACAATCTCAGAATATAAACGGTAATCCTAGAAGAATAAAATTATCATTTTATATACATATTTTATACAACAATTAGTTCTGTGAAATATAATATCAGTAAGAACTGATATTTCAGTCGTCAAATTATATTAATATACATGTATGTATACATGCTAATGTTACGAGATTCAAGTAAATTAAACTAATTTTAATTACCAATGTTTTTAAACCAGAATCAATACACAGAATGTTAGCAGTAAGACGCTTTATAAATTAAATATCAGTGAAATTATCCTTAATAAATCAAAACGTCAATAGAAAACTGCAAGTAATTAACATCATGAACAATCTTAACAAACCAGCACTCAGTCTTAACGATATGAATTGTCTGGCTATTTTATTAGGGCCCTTTGCAATACACATTTAGAATTAATTTGGATCATTTTAAACACAAAATGGTAGGAATGTTTTGTGCTAAAAACTCCATCTGATGCCGGCAAGTGCATAGTTTTATTGTACTTCATTGGATGATAAGTGCAGTCTGCAGTTGGATCTACAAGGAAGTCGATATTCTGTCAGTAGAGTTGTACCGGATTTCGTAAAGGCGCTTCTAGTGTGAGTTTGTTAAGATCCTTATTTAGCTTTACCTCTACAAAGTTTGATACGTACACCCAGAACCATTCAGTTACTTTAAATTTTGACATTCATCAGATGATCAACCTCTCTGAGTTTTATTCAGCATTTCCTGAGAGTCAGCTGTAAGTATTATTTTGGTGGCACGGTTTATTTATGGCTCATTGTTTTCAGCAATATATACTCCCTCCTTTTATTCCCTTTGAGAAGTTTGAATGCTCTAACGGTCTTGTGTAAAATGTTATTGCTCTTTAAGAAAATAAATGCCCAAACCAGCTCTACCACTGTCTTTGATGTAGGATTTATCTGTGGATTTGGTGTCAAGTGATCTTCCACCATGGTATTTAAACAGTACTTAAATGATTTTAATTTTCCCCTCTGACAAATTTCTACATTTTCTGTCTAAATTGACTTTCATAAATCCAAGTAGCATTAGACATGTTTTCACATTGTAAATCTCTGAAATTTAAGTGGTGAAAGATAAAAAGTGTTTCTTGAGGTACCTTTCAGACAATCCCTTACTTGACCAGTACCTGTGGGGTTGTTGTGGGTTTAAAATGTCTCAGTTGAAAAGGACAATGGTTCACGGATGAAATGCATGGCCTATACACTATGTCATAAAGAAGATTTTCTTCCTATATGTGCTGGTGGTGCTCTATGATGCTGGAAAGGCATATGAGGTGTAACAGTAATTTGATGAGATGACTGTTGTACATACCATTACCAGTCTTAAACAGATGTTTTGTATATTTTCGACTTTATATATCTATGTAGCAGTTTTAGTGGTTGCTGGCGGCGCATAGTTAAGGGTGGATTTGATAATATTTAGATACAGCATAAGCAAGCAACATTTCTCAAGTTTATTACATGCTTCCAAGTGTAGTATACTGATGGCCTTAAGAGCTTTTGATACCACGGTTTTAATGTGGCTGGTAAAGTTAAGTTGTGTGTGGAATATTGCTCTAGGTGCTTTAGTGTTTCTTTCAGAGAGGTAAGAATGTCCACAATGAATAGTGATGTCTTATTTTCATCAATATGTCTGTTTTTGAGTGTGCAGAATATAGCAGTGGCACTGACAGGATCTATGACCATTTCTGTGTCATTAGACCAGTTGATCATCCTGGTGAGGGATGATTGTATTTTAGTTTCAATTCCAGCTTTGATAGATCTACACTTGTACGCCAAATTATCACTAGGAAAGATTAGTACATGACAATCAGTTGAACTGCCAAGGCGAGATAGATCTATGATATTGGTGTAGAAGGGAACTGGTAAAGATGATGATCCGTGAAGCACACCAGTGTTGATAAGGGCTCAATCTAAATGCCAACATCTATATTTCTTTATGTATCTTCTGGTAGTTAGTGTACCTGCAGCCTCTCTCACATATACTACACTGATATCTGTTTTAAGAATCTTGTCAGCAAGAATGAAAACTGGGCACTACTGTAAATATCTTCTAGATTTAAAGCTACAACGAAGATGTTTTAACGAGTTTCAAATCCTATCCATATTACAACTTCAAATTCAGCTCACTGATTCAGATCTCTTTTCCACTGTGGTGTTTGTTTACCAAATGATGATGATATTAGCAGCTCAATCTAAATAGGCACCATCCTTTTTTAGAATTTTGTCAATGATCTTTTGTAACATGATGATTCGACGACCTTTAAAAAATAATGTTCGTTCATAGGTAGGAGTAGGGATTTGATAAAGGCATCAGTTTATAATTTAAGAATGTTATCCTGTTGTACAGCTATGTTGATACTCCAACGCCAATTTATTCAGCCTGGCTATTCTAAAGTTTTTAAAGATGGAGATTTTTACATCTTATAAGTTTGGTGCTCCATCTTTAGATGCATTTAATATAAAATAATGTTTAGGGACAACAAGGTACCAGTTGGTCCATTTCGATTGTCGTATGCTTTAAATCAAACTAAAACTATTAAGGAAATAAATTTGAAAATAAAGCTAGCTCTTATCATTCATATAGCTATCAAGCTTTCTTTCAGACTCACTCAAATTTACTGCCTTCACAACACTACGTAGACTAACCACCCTATTTGAAAACTAAAATTATCTTAGCTGACGATGGTTTCTACCTTGCCTAAATCTATATTTGTGTTCCCTGGTTTTCTTATGTTCGCTGTTAAATATAAAAAAATGTTAAAACATCAACATTATCAATTCCCTTTACAATCTTAAACACTTCAATCAGATTTAATCTAACTATTCTTTTTTAAGATAAAACAGTTTTAAAGATCTTATTCTCTCTGACACCTCCTACACCTCAGGTACCATTTTAGTAACCCTTCTATTAACCTTTTTGAATAATTCAAAGTCTTTTGTAAGGTAAGAAACCCAAGACTGAACGAAGTACCCCAAATGTGGCCTAACCAGTGACCTATACAATAAAATTATAATCTATTTAGACTTGTATTCAATATTTATGTAGATGTAATCTAAAATCCTATTGCTCTATCACTAGCAACAGCACACTGCTTGGAGGTCTTAAAAGACTGATCAATAATTACCTCAAAATCCTTTTGATTCATGATATTGTTAAGGTTATTCCCATACAAATTATGCTTTTTTGTTTGTTTGTTTTGTTTTTTTGAATTTCGCACAAAGCTATTCGAGGGCTATCTGTGCTAGCCATCCCTAATTTAGCAGTGTAAGACTAGAGGAAGGCAGCTAGTCATCACTGCCAACTCTTGGGATACTCTTTTACCAACGAATAGTGGGATAGATCGTAACATTGTAACGCTCTCACTACTGAAAGGCCGAGTATGTTTGGTGCGACGAGGATTAGAACCTGCGACCCTCATATTACGAGTCAAACGCCTAAACCCACCCGGCCATGCCGGGGTCCAAATTATACATATAATTCAATTTATGATAACCCACATGCAATACCTTTCATTTATCATAACTGAACCCTGTCTGACATTAAGTTGCCCGATTTTCTAAATGATCTAAATTATTTTATAAAGTCCAACGTTCTCTTCACAGTCAGTAATCCCAATAGCTTGAGATTATCAACAATTTTAAGTAATTTATTGACAAACCTTCTCATCTATCACATTAATGTAAATCTAAAATAGCAGTGGTTTTAAGTCTGAGCCCTGTGGTATCCCATTTGCAACATTAATCTAGTATGTCAGAACTCTATTTATAATAACTCTCTGCTTCCTTCCATCAACTTAATTCTCTATCCATTTAATGTTAACTCATCTTCCACACCCATAGAAATACATTTCTTTACAATCTTTTGATGTGGTAGTTGCTTTCTGAAAATCCAGATATGTTAAATCTACATCCTTACCCTCATCTACATTTGCAATAACATTTTAAAAGTATGTCGAGAGATTTGTGAAACCTTAGTGAAACAATGTTGACTATCCGGTAAAATTTTAAACTTTGTTAAATAACTTTGCAATGTATCTTTTATCATACTTTCCAAAACTTTTCCTGCAAATGATATAAGACTAATAAGCAACTTTTATTACCTCCATTGAAGATATGAGTGATATTAGCTAATCTCCAATCTGTTGGTACTTTTCGACTATTCAGTTCAAAGAATGGGATAAGTAGCTCACATATCTAATACCTGAGTTTATTAAAAACCCAACAGGGAACTATTATCTGGCCAGAAGCTTTATCATTTATTAAACTTTCCAATTTTATTTTAACAAGCTCAGTCCTGTGTATTTTGTCAGTGCTAAAGATTGCTTCCTTATCAGCATGCAGACGTAGTTTGTAAAGAGGTTTCTATGTCCAAGCCTAGTTTGCGTATTATCTTGGCTATATTTATTATTGTATCTGAGTATGGAGGCCTTGTTTTGACTTTAATCTGTACAGAGTAGAATGCTATCATCAACATAAATTAATAGCACTGGTTTGTTCCTGTTCGAGCCATAAGCTTATGCAAGCATCATAATGAAGTACTTGTGAGATTAACAATGTTCCAATATTCGCACGATTTCATGTAACTTATTTTGAAATTTGGTCGCTTGCAGAGAGCACAGGTTTTATTCTGCTGGGATGGGCTATGCCTTATCTGCATGAACTTATACTGAACTGGACTCCATGCTTTCTTGGCTTCATCGAATCATTATTCCATCACTATGGTTTGTTCCTTTTAATGTGTTGCCGGACTAACGTTGTTAGATGGTGGAGAGATACATGCTTGGAAGTAAAAGTATTACCAAAAAGCTTGACATCACTGTGTGAGTTTCCATATTGTTTTATACCACTTTATTTTCCAATGTTCACAGATACCTCCTATATGGGGTGATCGCGGCATACGTTATGTCCCTTATGCTAAGCAAAAATCTGTACTTTCTGTTTCTGTCATCTTGGCACTCAGCAATTCTTAGTGGACCACAAGACTTTAACAGTGCTAGATTAATGGATATAGTATGGAGTACAAATGTAAATCTTACTCATTATTGTTTTCATTAGCATTCCAAGTGGGGTGTGTGAAACTGATGCATCCTATAGCTACAGAAGATATGTAGAAACATATAAGTCAGACAAAAACTTCCAATCTTAGCATGATGTGCTTTGTTCTTCTTCATGCATACATTGTTTATTAGAAATTATACAGGTAACGTTAGTGAAACATATGAATTGTTTGATACTTACAATGGTGATTTTTTTTCCACATTGAGCTGTGACAAAGATCATGATAGACATTGCTGTTGTCTTGAACTGCAGTAAACATCCTAATACTGGACCAGCTTGCGTTAAGTAGTTAAAGCCAGTGAAAATGAACTCACAAGAGTTTGAGGCTTTAGTCTCTTGAAAGATTATGATATCGATATTCAGAGTTTCTCAACGCAGTAATTTCTCCCCTGACACACAGACATAGTACTAACTCATCATGATGTGAGAAGCTTTTGTATTTTTATGCGTGCAATATTTACCAACTCGATGTCTAAGTTTTGATGTTTTTATTCTTCTCTTTTTCTGTGGATATTCGAACTTCCTTTCTGAGTTGACAATCTACATTATTTCCACGGGCATTATATCAACCACACTATGTGCAGAACGCTAGTTTTTAAATCTCTCTACTTAACAACACATGTGAGTTGGGAGAAGGATTTGTAGTCTATTATAATAGTTCTGACATTTTAAGGTGTGTGCATACTGGTAAATAATGTATAAAGATGCCTCCTACCTTCTAGAAGCTTACGTGGTACAGGACCAACTATGCTGTAAACTGTTAATCAGACATATTCATGTTTTCCCACCTTCTGATAACAGAATGTAACAAAGTTTTTTCTCCATTTGATGCCAGACAGTGTAACATTATTTTGTTCAGAAGCTGTGTTTATTGTTGAAATTACATCCAGAGATTCATCCACCTTAATGTAGCATACAGTTTGAATCCAGATGGTTAACTCTGGGGTCAAGCTGATTGCATACTTTCCCAAACTGATGCCTGAGCATATACAAAAACTAGACTAAACTAACATTAACATCAATGATAATCTTGTTTTATACTTAATATTAAGTCATTTTAATGTAATAAACTTAAATACTAGACTAAAACCAAACAGTATCGGCACCGTAAACGAGCACATGGAAACACCAAGAAACAGAACGCAAGCTAACACTTGCTAATGTAGCAAGCATGCATACATAGTAGATATTTAAGTGCAATGTTTCAGTTGTCCTTTATTCGCCACACCTGTATAAATATAACTCGCTCTGATAAGTAAAGAACAACTCAAACATTATATACATTTGCCATTATCAGTCTGTTTTCCATATGTACAAATGAATAATGTTCCACAAATGTGCAATAGGGAGAGAATTTTCATAAAGTGGCTAATCAGAATATATATTATTGTCTTGCAAAACGACTCTTTTCAAAACACTACTTATACAATCCTTTATTTGGTTACCTCACATTACTAAGTTTATGAATCAGACAGAATGATGATTTACTCACTAATAACTGTATATTTTAACTGGTAGTACACTTCGTGGTGAAAATAACATTGGAAATTACATTAAACATATACCTGGTTATAGCTGTTATGCGAAAGATAAGAGTGTGTTGCTTATAAATAATGAAACGTTCCTCTGTGCTACAGCGGTGAGTCTAAGAATTTACAAGGCTAAAATCAGGGGTTCGATTCCTCCCGGTGGACTCAGCAGACAGCCCAATATGGCTTTGCTACAAGAAAAACACACACACAATAATGAAACGTATTTGTTATGAGCTTCAATGAAAAATATCCACTTTCTGGTGTGTCAAGTGCTTTTATTTATGACAATATAATATAATAACAGAAGCATCTGTCGAATATTTATTGATGTAAACAATAGCTTGAAAATGTTGACAGCTGGAATCAAAGTTCCTGATGGGTGTTCATTTTATTGTGTTATGGCTATTATTTTTAATGGTGTGTGTTTTTGTAATTTCTAGGTCAGTTAAAATCCAACAGCTTTGGAAAATGATACATAGATTAATTTTAATCCGATTTACCAGAAAGAACCGTATTGTTTGAGTAATCTAAATTTATTAAAAACTTTAAGATAATTAACATTTATATAGTTCCTCTGTATAGCAAAATTAAGGTTTAACTCTTAAGTAGACCTAGTTAGGACAGTCCACTCACAATCTGCCTGTAGCGCAATCGAATTCCAATTTCGAGTACACTTGCTCTTTCAGCCGTAGAGATGTGATAACGTGATGATAAATCACATTTTTTTCAGTAAAGGATATTCGAAAAATTGGCAGTGGGTGGTGTTTACTAGCTGCCTTCTCTTTTGTCTATTGCTTTTAAATTTAAGACGACTAGTATAGATAGCTCTAGAGTAGATTTGCACAAAAGTAAACAAATAAATAAACTTTTGAGATTTAATTAAAATGGAAAAAAGTGATTTTTGTTGTGCGTTTTTTAGCTTTTGTAACTACAGAGAATGCAAAATGTGTGTTTGTACACTGCACGATAGATTTGTCTTGTCAGAGAGAAGTTAAAAAACACATGCAACATAACAATTAACCAATATCAGAACGTATTACTACAATGAAAAAGATGGCGAAAAGCAGTTCCTTTTGTTCTCCTTTAATCCTGTTTGTAACTGATTAATTACTAATTTACAGTTTAGATGCGGGATATCTGTGTTCATTAGTTGTATGTTTTGGTCGCGGAGGTATGATGTATTTATGAGAATGACAGTTCAGTATTTTAATGCATTCAAACTCGTACATATAATGATCCAATGGCTAAAATGTTCAGAGGAAATATTAGAGTCTGAACCAATATTAGAAAACATTATATATTTATTTTTACATACAAGAATTTATGTCCACCATTAAGAAACGTTAAGTATAAAGATATATTTGGGGAAATATCTAGAAAGAATATGACATCACAATGAGGATTTAATTTGGTACAGTGGTTGAAATACTCCCGATTGGAGAGCAGTTTGTTCGGTGTTTGTGTCTCGTTACCGCAAAAAATAAAAAATAAAATTACTTTTTTTGCGGTGAACTCTCTAAAGGTCATGCTTTGTTTGTTTTGAATTTCGTGCAAAGTTACACGAGGGCTATCTGCTCTAGCCTTCCCTAAAGTAGCTGTGTAAGGTCAATGAGAAGGCAGCTAGTCATCACCACCCAACGACAAGCCTTCAACTTCTCTTTTACCAACGAATAGTGCAATTGACTGTAACTTTGACTAAAAAAAGAATTGTATTTAGAAAAGCTGTAAATACTAAGGCAACCTTGCATGCCGCATATGTCTGAAACTGTGACACATTGAAACATGTTGAGACTAGTGTAACGGTCATTCCAAGAAACAAGAAAATGATAAACAAAAAATATCCGAATCGGAAACCACATTTAATACAAACAGTCTGACCAAAAAAAAAGCATTTCTCTTGTACTGATAACTACTACTCAATACCTGGATCTACGGATCGACGTAATAATTCACTAAAACTAAAATATGGCATCCAAATATAGGAAAGGATTAAGTAAGACATTATCGAAGCCTAATACACGTCATTCTGTTATGGATTTTGTCTTCTAAAATTAAAAAAAAACACGTTATGAAGGTGTATCGACACTTCACTGCTTAAATTAAAAACAACAACAGATATACATTTCGCAGTAAGTCTACAGAGCAATGGGTGTGGGTATTTTCTTATAGCAAAGCCACATCGATCGACAGAGCATTGATTGAAAAGAAAGAAAATAGTTATTTTCAGTTAAAACATACATAGAAAGGTTTGACTTATGAAACTGTTTAACATGATAGCGATAGAGTATTAACGATTATTTCAATTCAGGTCTTTTAAACAAGATGTTAAAATTTGCAGGTAAAATAACATCAATAATAATCGTATATTTAAATAAGTCTGCATAAGTGAGTTTCTTTTTGTTTGTTTGTTATTGCACAGAAAGCTACGCAATGAACCATCACTACTGTGTACACCGCAGGTATCGAAATTCAATTTTTAACATTAGAAGCCTTCAGTTTTAGCGCTCAGCCAGCAGAGGCGCAAAGAAACAGAAAAACACGTTTTATCTTGCGAAGTATCTGTTTTGTAAAATTTTGTGCAAACTTGAGATACACCATCTGCGCATATATAAATCATGTATCATCATTTAAGTAAAATAGATAGGTTTTTATGCTATATGTAATATACTTTAGTAAAGTTCTAGTTATAGGTTAAGTGTACTGAAACGCCATTAATGCTTCGTTATATTTTTATTTTTGGGTTTATTCTTCGGGTTTTTGGAGAAATAATTAACAATTTATCTCTAAAGGCTTATTAATTCCCCAAAATTCTAAAAATATCACTTTACAGAAGTCATAGTTGCAGTTATTCATTTCATAACTCTTAAGGTCTTCAAAGTGCTACTTGTTCCGCATATTATCAGTCTTAGATCACATTGTGTTGAATTTAGTTTCAGATCACATATTTAAGATTCTTCCCTTTTTGTTAGGCCCGGCATGGCCAAGCGTGTTAAGGCGTTCGACTCATAATATGAGAGTTGCGGGTTCACAAAGCCGTCACGCCAAACATGCTTGCCCTTTCAGCCGTGGGGACGTTATAAAGTCACGGTTAATCCCACTATTCGCTGTTAAAACAGTAGCCCAAGAGTTGGCGGTGGGTGGTGATGACTAGTTGCCTTCCCTCTAGTCTTACACTGCTAAATTAGGGACGGCTAGCACAGATAGCCCTCGAGTAGCTTTGTGCGAAATTCCAAAAACAAACAAATCCTTCCTGTTGAGTGTGTGTCTGATTGAAAGCGATACTCTCCACTTTTCTAACGACAGTCTTGATAAAAACATAGTGTCTTGAAATAAAAAGGATGTTTAATCTCACGGATAAAAACATGTGCTTTATATTTCGATAAAATAAACTATTTGTATCACGAAACTAAATTACGAAGAATCACTAAATTACTCTGAAGAAAGCATCTTTTTATCCACTAGAAGGCAGTGGATGTCAAATGAATAAACACATAGGCAAAGATAATTACATAATGCAAAGATAATTCTGATAATGACTAGGTTTTTGTTGAATGATAACAATGTGATAAATTAATATATTGTGTTATTGTATCGAATCATAACGCTACCAGCCTTTGGTACTAGGCTCGTAACGTTATATTTAAAGCAGGAATAATAACAATGTGACACACTGCAGTATGTTATCGAATCACCATATTACCAGTCATTGTACTAAGGAATCGTAACAAAATTACATACTGATATATTATTATAGCTAACTTCCACGCTACCATTCTTTTATAAATGCAGTCATTTCAAATACATTTTTATGAAGGTAGAACTTGAAAGGCTGATTTCAATCCATCCTGATTGCAGGTTGAGTAGGTTTATTCAACAACGAACTAACAAGTTTGATATTCACTTATGATTACATTTTACTAACATTAGTCAAAAATAACCCATTGCGTTTTATTTAATCTATATTTGTGGGCACGCGACTGGGAGGAGAAGTTACGACTTCACTAACGTATAAGCAGCTATGTTAAAACTTTTCATGTTTAGTGTTATAAGAAATACATAAACATAACAACGAAATCTTTTGATACTTATCTTTCAGAGCAACATTTTTACAAGTACATTATATTTCAAGCCAATTTTATAAACGGTTGCTTCCCTCGTTACCATTAGTTGTTAGGCTTAACATAGGATTGTTTTTAAAATATAAATTAAAACGTATTATTTTTATTATCTTCTTGATGTATATTGTAAGCATCTATAAAAAAATATAGGATTTGATAAAATCGTTTTTGGCAAGAAATCGAGTGTACACAATACAATTAAGACTATGAAAATTATTTAACATTGATTGTTTGTTTTTTGTTTTTTGGAATTTCGCACAAAGCTACTCGAGGGCTATCTGTGCTAGCCGTCCCTAATTTAGCAGTGTAAGACTAGAGGGAAGGCAGCTAGTCATCACCACCCACCGCCAACTCTTGGGCTACTCTTTTACCAACGAATAGTGGGATTGACCGTCACATTATACGCCCCCACGGCTGGGAGGGTGAGCATGTTTAGCGCGACTCGGGCGCGAACCCGCGACCCTCGGATTACGAGCGCACGCCTTAACGCGCTCGGCCATGCCAGGCCTATTTAACATTGAACTAAATTAAATGTGCAGCTAGCAAACAAACATATTAGTTATCATTTAGATGTAACAAACACCTACTGTTGAAAGAACATGAAAGAAAGGCGTGTGATTACAACCAGTCAGTTTACCTTAATGATTTTGAAATGATGACGGTAGTATACGCTATAAAGACATTTCAGGTGGAGGTGTTTCCTGGTAAAACAAGTGTTTTGGAAACAGGCCTCGTTCCAGTTAAAGGTGTAAACATTTTTCAATATACAAATGGTTGGCTCATGATGAATGAAATACAAGTGCAAACTGGTTGTTTTAACTTAAAAACCTGAAGTTTAAACTTCTGTTATTCTACTAATGATACGTATATGGTTAATTTGTCATAAAGTTATTGACTAAACGCATTAAGTTAGACATGGGCTAGGATATTAGTAAATATAAAGTTTTGTGGCTTTAGGATGAATACAATGACATAAAATATTGTTGTAGAATTTTTAATTTTCTTGTAATAATTAATATTTTACGTTTAAGCAATGTTACGTTAACTAAGTTGGCTTTTACAGTTGCATTGTATAAGTGTCATGATGTTGAATGTTATTGTTCAATAGTCCAGTATGTATTATAACAATGGTTGCCGTTATACGAATAAGCTTATTATGTGCCATTACACTCAAAGCTGGAGAGTGGTGCGTCCATACAACACTATAAAAGCTATATAAAATTACTACCTCCGCGGACGCACAAACTCTTCTAATTATATCTTATAGTCGTGAGCTCCAGAACGTGATTTGTGCTTTTCTTATTACAAAACCATATTTGGTGTGTCCACCAAAAAAGAATCGAACCCCTGATTTTAGCGTTGTAAATCTGGAGATTTGTCGCTATCTCAGCGAGAGACACCTTCAAAACGAAACACTAAACTAAATTTTTCATGGTATGAACTTGGTAGACTTGTCGTGTGGCTTACAGACACTTTTGTAAGAATTTCCTCAAATACTGTATCAACACAAATAATACAACACGTTCATGATTTATTCTAAAGTCGTCATAACGTTCTACCATGTTGCTTCATCTCCCTATGTATCGTAACGTGTGCAACACGTGGAGCGTAACAAAACTTCGGAAAAAATATCTATCAAATCGTTAAGTTGATTTTTATCCAGAAGCCTAGCGTGTTTTTTTTTTAGGGGGGTCTTATTATTTCAGTCATGCAACTCAAAGACAAACATTTTTAAATGTCCTGGATATATTTTAATACAATATAAATATGTTTATGCTTAAGAAATAAGCTTACACCATGTCTATTTATTTTAAAATTGATGAAAGTTAAAATATTAAATCCCACTAATTTAATTATACTTATCAGTATGTAAACTTATAACTTGTTTGATAATGTTTAGATATATAAAGAAGGTTTTTGTGTTTCAAAAGGCAGTTCGGAAATTACACCCTTGTGCAAATTAATTGAAACAAACGTAATTTTACAATAATTTCAGCATGGCGGCCGGTGTAGGCTCGCTGGACCCGCTGATTTCCTTTAATAGTCATTTTTTTACACAGACGCCGTCATTAGCTGTGTTTTGCAGTACGGTCGATCTATTTTTGGGATATATGATCCAAATTTTGAGGAATATTACGTCATTCAAAATTGCGTTAGAAGGACAAGGTGACCAGTCAAAAAACAACTTCTTATCAACTCAATGAATATAAAACGGTATCAATAGAGTTTGAAATACAAGAACTGGACGCAAGAACAATGGAGGAATGGACAAGACTCATTTCTTCGTACAGGGTCAAAGAAGTCTGCATGTTCGCAGATCTCCAGAGGAGAAACTTCGAGAATCTCACATCAGTCAGTTCGTAAAACATCCCTTGAATAAGATTTTAGGGCTTTTTCAGCTACTATGGCTTTGGAGGCTTACATATCGTAGAAGGTATGATGCGAGGACCATAGTACATCGAAGTTTTACAGAGAAGAGTCGTCCCAGAATTGAAAAAGAGATTTCCAGATGGATCTGGCATTTTTCAGCAAGATCTGGCTCCGTGCCATACATCAAAACTTGTGAATATTGTTTGTTTTGTTTTTTGAATTTCGCACAAAGCTACTCGAGGGCTATCTGTGCTATACGTACCTAATTTAGCAGTGTAAGACTAGAGGGAAAGCAGCTAGTCATCACCACCCACCACCAACTCTTGGGCTATTTTTTTACCAACGAATAGTGGGATTGACCGTCACATTATAACGTCCCACGGCTGAAAGGGCGAGCATGTATAGCGCGACGGAGATACGAACCTACCACCCTCATATTACGAGTCGCTCGCCTTAACGCGTTTGGCCATGTCGGGCCTAACTTGTGAAGAAATTTATGACTACAACGTGAATAAAGGTGCTAGGCTGGCCTGGAAACTCTCCGGACTTAAATCCCATTAAAAAGTTTTGGGCGATTTGTAAAGAAAGACTTCGAGGATAAACTGTACTACGAGAGATAAGCTAATTGAGGCCCTAATTGAGGTGTGGTACCGCGATCCAAAAATTATTAACGATAGCAGTCAACTAGTGTACTCAATGCCAAAGCAGATAAATGATCTTCTTAAAAATATAGGCGGTCATATCATGTATTAATTTGTGAATAATTTTTGGATTCTCAGAAATAAAACGAAAAAAAATGGAAAAATCGTAATTTTTCGTCTTGTTTCAATTGATTTGTAAAAGGGTGTAGGTTTTGGAACGTGGTATCAAAATTTCAAGGCTGTTCTCAGGATATGAATCAGACACAATCTGAAGAAAAATCAATGTCAGAGCTCTTGATCTGTTATAAAACACGTTCAAAATAATGTATGAAATAGGTTTACAAAATTAATAGCTTTTATCTCGTCAAATTGAAATACTGGTAAATAAACTAAATGGACGTATTTTTGTCTTCACTTTTAACTGTTTAGAATAAACACATAACAGTAAATTGCCTACAAAAATTGAAGTTCGCTTATGTATCACCTATGAACAAACGACAAATATCAGGTAAACAGATTTGTTTTAGCCATTTAAGGCTGCTTGATCAGACGAGGGCTGGATTTTTTGGTTAGCTTAAGAATATGTGAGAAACTGTTGAGAAAGTAGTGTTATTACAATCAATTGCTTTGCTTTTTAAACTATGTAGAATGGATTATTGTTATTAAGTACAAAGCTACACAAAGGGTTATCTGTGCTGAGACCACCAGGAGTATCAAAACCTGGGTTTTAGCGTCATAAGATTTAAAACATATCACTAAGCCACTGGGAGGCGCAGACTAAGTTTTTTCCTGAATACTCAGTTTAGTTTAATTTAAACAATTAAATTTCAATTACAAAGCTTGCTTTCATTTAAGTCAAACATTTCTGTTTCTGAGTAAATTATTATGTTTTCTGATATACATATTTAGCCTGTAAGGTAGTAAAACACATGCGTCAACAGTTATGGCTTAATAATTCAGTCAAAGATCTGAATTGCATCATATTTTCAGAATTAACACGAGAATAACTAAAGTCACGACTTATTCACTAAAGAAAACGACTGTTTTGTAATCTTGTCGGTTTGCCAAATATATTTCTCTGTTCCTGAAAGATATAGAATTTTGATGAGGAACGTGTTAGTGGTTTATAGTGTTGCTTTTTTGTTTTTTGTGGGAAGAAAATGTATGACATAGGTGTACAGCTAGTAGGGAATGGGCGTAGAATAATTCGTGAGTAATTTTTGAAAAGAAAACGTTAAGTAGCTTGAAACACGCAATCGCCCCTTTTATTTTTGAACCTTAAGAAAACCTTCGCTGTCGCGTGCTCCACAAATTCGAAAATGGTGATAGTGTGTAGAAACGAATAAACCAGGCACTGAATAACAAAAATGTTAAGGAGTAAAGAATTATGGAAGAGCGACACATGATGTATTTAGGTGAAAAGCACATTTCGAGTCCAAAAGTGGATATTTACTGAACAAATGTATGAATTCTATGTTATTTTGTCAGAAAAGAAATATATGGTCCAAAATAATTAATTCTTCTTTTCAAAAATATTGTTACTTTTATATGTTACCTATTTGTTTTTCTTCATTCATGCATGAATACATGCATGTGTATATATTAATATGTGTATGTGTAAGTGCATATATTTATCGTTATATTTTTAAATCTCCATGTTTTGGTTGCAAGTTGCAAACGTGTATATAAGTTCAGAAGTTTTCATGTGGAATTCACTGTTCTCTGACAATATAATTCTGTATGTTGTTTTTGTTTTTATGAATTTCACGCAAAGCTACTCGAGAGCTATCTGCGCTAGCCATCTCTAATTTAGCAATGTAAGACTAGAGAGAAGGCAGCTAGTCATCACCACCAATCACAAAATTTTGGGCTGCTCCTTTACCAACGAATAGTTGGATTGACTGTAATAATATATCGCCCCCACGGCTGAAGGAGCGAGTATTTTGGTGTGACGGAGATTCGAATTCACAACTTTCAAACAACGAGTTGAGTTCCTTGACCACCTGGCCACACGGGGCTCCTTTATTAGTACTGATGACACAGTTTAAAATAAAATTATTTATAGATGCTCTTTCACAGTGTTTCAGTTATCAATAACGATTAAGAATGTTGCAAAAGAAAGGCAAATATTTAGTATATCGAAAATATTTTATAAACACTATAAACTAAATAAAATAATAAAATGATGCTGAAATAAAAAACTTTAAAAAATCAAAATCACCTCATAACTTCAGGAACTCAGAGCTTAATACCTTTGAATAATCGGTGATGTTTAAAACTCAGTATTACAATAAACATATACCTTAATGTTACAAGTTTTTTTAAATTTATTCAGTTACGTATTTCATATATTGAATAAAGAAACCAAGATACATTTTATATTTACCTCACAATGGCACAGAGGTATGTCTGCGGATTCCCACTGTTACAAACCGAGATTCGATACCCGTAGTGCACAAAACACTGAGAGTCCATTGCATAGCTTGGTGCTCAAATAAAAAAAACAAGAAACATTTACTCACTTTAATTTTATTTTAAGTAGCTAAAATTAATTAATTAAGCAGTTAATCTAGAAACGTAAAGTAAATATAGATTTTAGCTTCCAAACACTAAACGTGACTGCTGAATTTTGATAATTATTAAAATCTTCATTGTCAAAATGAAAAAAGTACAATACTTGAAAAATATTAAAATATTCACTTTTTACTTCTAAAACAGCCTTAAACAAGGAAAGCTTACTAACTTATTAAGATAAAGGAACTTTTAGTCTTATATTAAGTGAAAAAAAATTCAAAGAGTGAAAATAACAAATAACTTAAGAAGAAATTTTCAACTGAATTACTCCAGATGTGTTTCGTGTTTTACAAACATTTGGGAATTGCATGGATTTGTATGTGCCTAAGACTAACATTTCATACACTTAATATTGGAGGAAAGATTCAAAAGATTTAGGAGAACGTAACATTTTTTGTCAAAAAACTCATTCATATTTTTTATCATAATACCTTCAAAAGATCTGTTGGTAAGTTTATGCATCTTCATGTGAGAGACGATGTTGATTCCTTTATTTAAAACTATGAAAAACTTCAGTAATTCTCATTTGTTATATGTTAATATAATTCATTTTGAGGCAACGTTATAACGTACATCAGTTGTTGTTTTGAATTAAGCACAAAGCTACACAATGTGCTCTGCCCACCACGGGTGTCGAAACCCGGATTTTAGTGTGTAAGTCCGCAGACATACCGCTGAGCCACTGGGTGGCCCATACATCACATAAACGCCTAAATATTAAAAATAAATCATTCAATTTTTTTCTTATTAAGCCTCAAAACACAATAATTTAATAAAGTAATACACAAAGTATTGAAAACAAAGTGTACAAAGCATAGAGGGAAATAAACAACTGTATTTTTAATGTTATTTTAGTGTGACAAATATAATATTTCCTCTTTTATGAAAAATTGAAAAAAATATTCGTACAAAATTGTCAAGAGAATACATATGTGAAAGTTTAATTGTATAAGCATCAGTAGTTTTTATCATGATGTAATTTCTGTTGTTCTTGAATACAACGCAGGAAAAAAAACATTCGCCATCAGCCACAAGTGGCATTTTGAAATAACCTTGGAACAGTTGATTACATACAGTGTACTAATCTGGTAGAATAAATCATTGATTGTTGTTCATGAGAACCTTGTACTTCTTTTTCTAACGACTGTATTTAATAAAAAAATGGAACTTGTCATATGTTTTTTGGTTTTTGTTGTTTTCATCTTGACAAAACCGTGTCATAAGAAATCGCTAATTTAAAAAAAATTATCTGAGATGAAAGTCGCAACCAAAATAAAATAAAATATAAGTTCATGCTTATTTTGACTTGTACATATTATAGATAAAGTTTCGGTATTTGAAAGTTTAAAAAATATCTACTTTCAGTTTATTTCTTGATATCGTATAAATATTTTCAATTACTCTCAAATTATTGATAACAGTTGAATATTCATTGTTTTGCTTCCGGTCAGGTCAGGTGGTTAAGACATTCGCCTCATCATTCGAAGGTCGCGGGTTCGAATCCTCGTCGCACCAAACATGCTCGCCCTTTCAGCCGATGGGGCATTCTAATGTGACAGTCAATCCCATTATTCCTTGGTAAAAGAATAGCCCAAGAGTTTGCGGTGGGTGGTGAGAAGTAGATGCTTTCCCTCTGGTCTTACACTGCTAAATTCAAAACAAACAAACAATTTTTGCTTCCAAATCTAGACATTTCTTAGTGTCTTCACATACTCCTAGGTTTTGACATCATCTAAGTGGCTTTCTATACGACAAGAAATTGAATGCTCTTTGAGTGTCATTAGGGACTTTGAGATATTTTATATCTTTAGAGCGAATTTATACATTCTTGTATTTTGTGTCATCTGGATAACTTTAGGAATTTCTTTGATGTCGTCAGAGTATTTTAAATAAATCTTATCATTTTTATTTCATCTGACTCATTTCCAGACTCCTATATTAAAACGTATTTATGAATTTCTATGATATTGATAATTTGAATATATTTGACAACTTTTTGAAGCAATTTAATGGTGAAACGTGATATTTGGCATTCAGTAGTTTTCGATTTTATCTGAATAGAAAGTCTGAACCAAAATTTAAAAAATAATTATCTAAAAAAATACAAGTTGATTTTAATTCTAATTTTTATATATTATAATGGCAAAGTCTTGGTTTTGTGTCTTTATATACTCCTACATTCGATTATCCTTGGTCACAAAGCATGAAAATAACAATAACAAACAAACAATGAAAGATACACACCAACAACGACATGCTACACTTTGAAATCAACCAACTCCCATATTCTCATTTTCGGTTGAGGGTGTTTGTCTTTACTCCCAAATTTTGTTATTGTTTGAATGTTTTTACGTATATTTCCATTCTTGCGATTATTTCAGTTTGTATATGTATGAACGGATTCCACATATTTCAGTTTTTGTGCTCTTTCAATGTCATTCGAAGCTTCAAAATGTTTTATATCTTTCAAGTGTCTTTTTTTTTACATATTCTGATATTTTTGTTATCATATGAGACTCTTAATATCGTTATTAGGGACTTAGAGTTTTATTCATTAAATCTTTCCAATCTGATATAATGGTCAGGGTAAGATATAGAAACCCTGAGAAGTAGAGACCGACTATTTCCGGTACTGCTTGGAAATATCTCTTTTTTTTCTAAACGAGTTAACACGTTTTCAACAGAGATCTTAAGTAGTCAGGTTACCAGTTGCGTCGTTTTCACAGACGTATATTAATAGACTGGCAAACAACGATTTTTAAGCATTAGAAAAACTTCTAATAATGGTGGAACATACTACATGTTTCCATAGAACTTCAGTCTATCTTCTTCAGCGCGTAGAAGTCTAGACTATATGTGTAAGCACTAAACATTTTAAACGTAATAGTGTTATTGTTATCAAAGAACAGAATGAGGGATTCAGTTGTTGAATATAGATTTTATAGCCAACCACAAGCAAGTAAATTTTTGTTCTTATTGTCTATATGAAACTTGGTTGCGCACATTTAAACGATTTGAAACATTCTTAATGACGAGAAACTCACTCGCAATAAAAATATATCTCAGAACGGCTTGTATGGGGTATTAACAATTTTACTGATAAGGAGAGAACAGCGTGTCGACCTTTTTACGTCATCTTCAGGTTAAGAAATTAAGAATTGAAAGATTTTACGATGACTAACTAATTTGTTTTGTTTGTTTGTTCGTTGAATTTCGTGCAAAGCTACTCGAGGGCTGTCTGTTGTAGCCTTACCTAATTTAGAAGTGATAGAGTTGAGGAATGGTAGTTAATTTACACAACCCACGACTAATTATTCATTTAGCAACGAATAGTGGTAACGTCCGTCACATTATAATGCTACAAATAAGTGAAAGGACAAGAAAGTTTGGTAAAATGATTCGAACCACGAACTGAGCGCTCTAACCTCCATGCCTGCCAGGTCACACACGTATTTTAAATTCATGGCAAAAGTTCTCATTAAAGCTTAGTCTGAAAGTTATGGGAGGTTAAAGCTACAGATGCTCTAGAATACATTGATAAAGGTAATGTAGCTTCAAAAATTTCTCAAAAGTCTCATTTCTATTCTGAAATACATTTATTTATTTGCACAACAAAGCTATAGTATCATTTTTTATATAAAGATAAAGATTTGAATGCCACTGATACTGATTGTTAGACATGACTTATATTTGTAACTTGTTTATGAATGTTTTGTAAAATATAAAGTAGTTTTTAGTTAATTTGAGGAAAAACTATTTACTGTTTTATTTGGGCAGTTCCAAGAAAACCTTGCATAACGTTTAGTGCTAACATGAGAAGTTATAAGAAGACCCACATAGCCAGGTAGTTAAAATGCTCGACTTGTAATCTGAGGGTCACTTGCTCGAATTTCTGTCCCACCAAACATTCTCGCCCTTTCAGCCATGGAAGCGTTATAATGTGACGATCAATCCCATTATTTGTTGTTAAAAGAGTAGCTCAGGAGTTAGCGGTGGGTGGTGATGACTAGCTGCTTTCCCTGTAGTCTTACACTGTTAAATTAGGGACGGCTAGCACAGATAGCTCTCGTGTAGTTTTGTTTTTGCATTAAAAAAACAAGTTGTAAGAAATCTATCAATCAGTGTGTTTCATCGATAGGTAGAAGACTTTGCTACTTGCCAGAAATATCTGGAATTTCTCTGAATGAGTTTTTAAACAATCACATAGCCAAATACCGTGATGTTGATCTCTAAACTACAAAACTATATTATTGTCAGGCAATTTCTTTACCAAGTTTCATAAGATTATCATTTCTCGTTGCCCAGGAGTAACATAATTTAAAACTGAATTTCTACTGAAAAAATTCAAGATCTAATATAGAATTAATAAATTAAGTGATCGACATGCAAACAATATTTTGTAATACTGCTTTATTAATCTTCACTGAAAAAAGTTTGTTCAATCTCTACAATTTTGGGTCTTCAAGAAACCATTTAAACAACATATTATTTGTTCTCAAGCTTAAGAAATGTGATTAATTTAAAGATTTCTTCTACTCTGTTTTAGTATGTTTGATAATGTATATGATTTGTCGAATTTGTTTTAGGAAATTTTCCATTTAGATTTGTGAACTTATGAGGTGTATTTGATATGCAGTCTACGTTGGACTCCTTCTTTAGATTAGTGTTCAGGGAGTATATAGGATTTGTGGACTATGCTTTGTGTAGGGATATTTAATGCTCTGCTTAGTGAGTTCAGGTAGCGTGTTTAATACATGAGCAGTGTTGGACACCTGCTTTGGAGTAGTTACCTCAAACAGTGTACATAGACTTATGAATTGTGTTTAAGAGGCTTTTCTGTTTTAGATCAGTGAATTTATGTAGTAGGAGTCAGGCAGTGGGTGTGATTTCTGTACTCTATGTTAACCAGAAGATGACCTAAGAAGGTTAAAATGTTGTTCTGTATTTTATTTTAATTAAAGTTATAATACCATTCCTATCTGTCTTGAGAATACATTTCTGTACTATGTTTAAGAAATTTCTGCTTTGGACTACTGCGTTTAGGTAATATATTTGGTTTGTGGATGTAAGGTAGGAACCTTCTGTTTTGGAAAGAGTAAGCATAAAGTCAAATGTAAATAATAAATAGTCCAGACAATAGTAACTGTTAGGAAGATACTTAAATTCCTAGATAAAACTGTTTCAAGTGTTATGTAGCCAAGGTAATTAAATATTTAGGTAAAACCTGATGCTTTTGCTTGGCTAGCTACACTCTTAGCTTTTACAAATACTTGTTAGTTGAGCTCTACAACTCAGGGCTATTCCTAGGCTATAATAATGCTATGCACTTTGTATTAGGGATCCATGAACAAACAAATAGATCGTTGAAAGCTTCTGATACAAAAGAGAAGCTTTCTGAACATTTAATTGCAGGTGTGTTATTGACGACATAGATCCAAGACCGTTAATACTCGGATTATGTTATCACGTTCTAAGATTAATTTATTATCATTTCTTGGCCTCTTCATATTTTAATCTTGGCATTCAAATACTCGATAGAACGTTGAAAGCTCTAAAAAAAAAACTTGAACTTGGTGTTTACTAGAGAAATCCGTTCGTGTTTACAAGTTTTATGGCAAATTAATCTGAAAATCTATATTTTAGCGGTTAACATAAAAAAATCCATAACTGAAGCGGAATCGTGTGGTGACGATAAAATAGATTTGTTGTGAAGGTTGTAAGTGCATTACAAGCAGGCCTGGGAATAGCTATTTTGCCACTTAATAAGTTTTTAAGCCATTGCTTTCCCTCACTCATGTTGACTTTATTTTGTGCAAGAAAACAAAATGGGCTATATTTGAAATGATAACATTTCTCATAAAATAATACAAATGAAATCAAATGATTTTTCTTTGATTAAGGCATTAAAAATGATGACAGTTAACAGAGGACTATTGTATCACTTCGAAATTTTGCAGATGCAAAATAATGTTTTCTGTCTTTACTGAGGTGAAATTGTATTTTACTTACTTCAAGTCCAACTTTTATATTATTTTGTGTACCATAAGGTAAATTTTAAACAAGTTAAGATTAAGAAAGATTTTTGCTCCAAGAGGAACGGCAGTGAAAAAATTCAGCAGGACTACCAGTGAGACAAAGATGTTGGGCAGATAAAGTTTAACTGTTACTGTATGTGTATTCGGAGAAAGTGTATCCTGTCCGTGAGAGGCCATTCATTTTGTCATATAATTCCGTTGTCGTGACGTCACTTGCATCACCATCTAATAAATCGATTTCAAGATCCTATCAAAGTCTCACAAAAACATTTCTCAGTGATTTTAAATTATTCTGCAAACTTTCTTACTTCAACAAATGCCCTTACAAAATTTCCATATTTCCGACCCAATTTAGGGTCGATACTAAAGAAGGATATATTAGTGTTTAGTGATTTGGGAATACCTGGAGGCATGATCACTAATTTACCCTTTCTTGTTAGTGGAATTAATATCTCATATCAAGTCGTGTCATATCATATCTCTAGCCATAAATCTGAAAGTTATTGCACAGTATAGTATATTTAATGTATTTTTATCAGCGTATATAAATATATAATATCTTAGTTTAAAATATGTCTGATGCCAATTTTTGATTCTCTAAGGAGGGAGGGGTAACGGATTTACTAATATACACTTATTTTAATATTGACGTTTGTATTAGTTAAATATGTATTTAGAAATGCATGTAACTTGTATTGTTGGATGTATATTTTAAAATTCCCAACTGTTCTTTAGATTTGTGAGAATTCTCGAGAGTAGGAGTCAGCAATGCACGATGTGTATATGTAAAATACTGCTGATTGCCACTAGTGTTGCCTACTGAAATTTCGGGAACCTCGCCTAATAATTATGAAAGATGGCGCAAGGAAACAATTTAATATTGTTAGTTTGTTACAGCTAGTACACTATAAACCTTGGAGGCCATAAAAAATTAATGCTCATTAATCGGGAAACTACAGATATTTGACCACTTCACTGGATTAGCTTCGAACGTTAGTATTTCTCCGAGGACGTGAGATATTGTCGTCTGCAAAAGAATTCGCGTGTGAAAAAAGCTAGCTAGCTTCCGCTCAAGTAAGTTATGTTTGTGCGTTTGTTTGTTTTGAATTTCGCGCACGGCTACACAAGAGCTATCTGCGCTAGCTGTGCCTAAGTTAGTAGTGTAGTTCTAGAAGTTAGCAGCTAGTCATCATCATCCACCGCCAACTCCTGGGCTACTTTTTCACAAACGAATAGCGAAAATGACTGTCACATTATAACGCCGACACATGTTTGGTGTGACGGGGATTCAATCTCGCTATCTTTGAATTACAGGTTAAGTGCCCTAATCACGTGGCGATGCTGGGCCTAAATATCTATCTATCGATAGATAATTACATGTAATTCGCTCATTGTAAACTGTTGATAAAATATTCATTTCCTGAACAGATAGAAAACTAAGTATTGTCTATAAAACGTTTTTGTATAAATCATTATTTGTAATAATTGTTATTACACTTTGTATTATAATTGTTTATATATTAGAGTATATTTGTGTTAAGAAAGAAAATTGTATGTACTCTTGTCAAATATCATAAAATTGATAAATACCAACATTCAATTAACTTTTAAATCAAAATTAAAATTTCCAGTTGTGCAAAGGCGAAAGAGAAATTAGGCTAATAGAAATGGAAATTAGACTCAACTCCGATCGATCAAAGCAAAATGACAACTTTGAGCTCAATTGATATAGTAAAATACTACCATTTAATAAATATTAAGTTGACAAACATTTCGAACATTTTGTGTTTGTTCGTTAGTTTTTGAATTTCGCACAAATCTACTCGAGGGCTATCTGTGCTAGCCGTCCCTAATTTAGTATTGTTAGACTAGAATGAAGGCAACTAGTCATCACCACCCACCGCCAACTCTTGGGCTACTGTTTTAAAAGCGAATGGTGGGATTGACCGTCACATTATAACGCCCCCACAGCTGGGAGGGCGAGCATGTTTGGCGCGACGGGGATGCGAACCCGCGACCCTCGGATTACGAGTCTCACGCCTTAACGCGCTTGGCCATGTCGGGCCGACATCTTGAGAAAGTTACCCAAGCCATAGAATGGCCCATCGAAAAATGGTTATTATTGTTACAAAGTGTTTTAATTGAAAATTTTCAAGATGCTTATGCCGCTCTTTCTCTAGGAGACAGTATGAATTATGATAAAGTTAAAGAACTTATTTTCAAAGCACGAGAATTAGTACTGAAGGCTTGTCACTAAAAGTTTCGACATTATCACGAACAAGATAATCAAACTTATATGGAATTCACCCATAAAAAGGGGTTAATTTTCATCGAAGGTGTAAATCTATGGATATTGGTAGCAGTTTCGATAAACTAAGACAATTATGTCTAAATGAAGAAATTAACTGCTGTACAAGTGACGACCTTTATACCTATTTGAATGAGAAGAAAGTTGAAACACTACAGGAAGCAGCGGCTATTTTTGATGATCACACTTTAACACGTAAAACCATAATTTATCAAAATACTTTTTTCTATCTCAGCAAACACTAGTATCTGCTCAATCCATTAAAGTTGAAGATTCTTCTAATAAATCCAGTTCCTCTAGTTCGAAATCTTCTGGCAGTCAGAATAAAACTTCATTAAAACAACCAAGGCCTGTCTGCCAATTATTCAAAATCCTGGTCATGTTATGTCCGATTGTCGGTATTTGAAAAAGTCAAAAGAAAAGGAAGCAACATCCAGTGTGTTGGTGTCCAAATATGGATGTAGTTTCACCAGATCACCCGATGTTGTCGATTTGGCAGCTGATATAAATGCTGATATAGTTAGAAAGGAAATTAAACCCTTTCGGGTCTGTTGGTGCTGTGTCTTTGACAAATGATACTGTTAATCTCATATTTACGCAAAGCGACGCGAGAGCTATCTTCGCTAGCCGTCCCTAATTTCGCAATGAAGGGCTACTGGGAAGGAAGCTAGTCATCACCACTCACCGCCAACTCCTGGGCTACTCTTTTGTCAACAGATAGTTGGACTGACTGTTATATTACAACATCCCCACGACTGAAAAGGTTAACATGTTTGGTGTGACGCGGATTTGAACGCGTGACCGTTGGATTATGAGTCGAGTGCCCTAACCACCTGGCCATGCCGGGGCGATACTGGGATGACTCAATCATTATTGTTAGGAGGTATACTGACTTTAGATTTGAGTTCTGCCACTCGTGAGTGCTATTGCTCAGGGTATTGAGGGTGGTTTTGTTACTCATCATCTTCATCACATTTGTTTAACATTAGACCTAGTTATGGGACCATTGCGGTTGAACTAACACCTATTTTTGCCAATTAATGGCGTATCATTATTGTTGGAAAAATGTTGTTGTTGAGCCCAAGCTGTTCACTGTTTCATCTAATAATGATGTTGTTGTTAAGAAAAATCCAGACGTGTTTATCTCATTTGCTGTAACTCGTGCTCAGGCGAAGAAATTAAGCCATATACAAATGATATACATGTATTCAGAGAACTACATTATATGTATGTCTCAGAAATTGTTTGGATCCGAAAGGGACATGGTGAATAACTGTCCTACTGGTGGGTGACAATAATGGATGCAGGGGATCTACTTTACCTGATGAAGTTTCATTTGCTAGAAGTAAACTGATTGCTGAGCAGGAAGAAAATCTGCAAATCTTTTTGCTATTTAAATATAAACTCCAAAAAGGTAAACTGGAAAAAGTTCCAAATGGTTACCTTTTAAAAATTGGTGTGCTCATGAGAAAATGGAGAGCACCAAATGTACTAGTTTCATTGGACCGAGCTCTATTTTATCAAATCACTATTCCCAAAGCATATCGTTGTGAAATATAGAAAGTTGCCAATGAACTCCCGATGAGAAATCATTTAGTTGTCAACAACACATGCGATAGAAGTATTAAGCATTTCTTTTGGACACAAATTAGCAAGATATTTTTCAGTTTTGTAAAACTTATCACACGTGTAATATGATTGGAAAACCTAATCAGAAAATCCTTTGAAACCTGTTCCAGCGTTCGAAATCGTGTGATTATTGATTATGTTATGGCCTTTACCAAAAACTCGATCAGAGAACCATTATTTGTTGACTATCATTTGCACACCCATTTGATTTCCTGGATTTACTCCTTTAAAAAGCACTTCAGCCAAAAACGGCTTAGGCTTTGATTAATTTCTTTACTTTTATTGACTTTCCCAAGTAATTTCGGTCTAGATATTTTCAAGAGATTGTTTATCAACTCAGTGCTAAACAGATCACATTGAATGCGTATCATCCCAAATCGCAAGGTGCTCTTAAGAACTTCCATTCTACTTTGAAAAAATTGATGCAGACTTACTTACTTGGTAATGAGAAAGATTGGGGTGAAGGAGTTAATTCATTAATATTTGCTGTTTTGAGTAACTTCAGGAGTCATTAGTGTTTAGCCCGTTAGAGCTAGTTTTTGGTCATTCAGTACTTGGTCCTTTCAAGTTGCTGAAGGAACAATGGTTGAAAGATGACTCGAAAGAAATTTACTTACTGGATTATGTTTCCAAGTTTGGTCCAGACTGCTGGGTGCTTGTGAATTGTCTCAAATAAATTTAAAGTAATCCGAAACTAGAATGATAAACATTTATAATTTCAAGGCTTAAGAGAGTCAGTTCAGTCCTGTGGACATGGTCTTACCACTACAGGACATCCACTCGAGGCTAGGTACCATGGTCTCTGTGAGGTTATGAAACAGTCAATAATACAGACTATGTTGTAAAACACCTGTTCATTAATACGCTTCCCTATTGTGCCATATTAATTTATTGAAGCCCTATGACATTCGAGATGCATCTGAATACAAGTAAGGTTGATAAAATGCGTAAAGAAATATCTTATATGCTGCAAAACAGCATTACAGAACCTAGAAAAGTGGCTGGTCTTCATCTTGTGAAATGGTTTCTAAATCTGATGGTTCGGTTAGAATGTGTACAAACTTTTGTAGATTAAAACTTTGACAAATAGAGATTCATATACCATTCCAAGAATGTAGGACTGTGTAGATGAAATTGTATAAACGAGATATATCGCAAAATTTGCTTTAAATTGAATATTTTTAACGAATACATTGCTATAACAAACTTTGTATAGTTTGGCGCTTAACAACAGTACAATAAGAAATATAGTAATGAACACTGGCAGATGGCGTCAGAAGATGATACAATAACTTTTTCTTGAGAAACTGTCGATTTCTAACCAATACGACAAATTTTCATTAGGACATCTTATAGTAGTTAATAAGAATCAATATCAACAATTATATACATCTTCGTCATTTAATCAGATTCGAATCACTGTTATCGAACATGGCGCTTTTAGCCGGGAGGTGCCATAATATGAAAGTCAATCCCACTAAAAAATAGCTGTTTGTTTTAAATTTCGCGCAGAGCTACCCTAGGATTATCTGCACTAGCCGTCCCTAATTTAGCAATGTAAGACTAGAGGGAAGGCCATCACCCAACGCCATCACTTAACTTACTTTTTTACCAACGAATAGTGGGGATTGACCATAGCCTCATAACGTTCCCACAAATGAAAAGAAGATGTTTCTTGTGATGAGGATTCAAATCAGCGACTCTCAACTTACAAATCAAACGCTCACTTGACCATGCCAGGCCGTTAAACTAATAGCCCAAGTGTTTGGAATGGGTGATGATAACTGGCTGTCTTTTCTCAAGTTTATCATTCTTAAATTATAGACGACTAGCGCAGATAACCCTCGTGTAGCTTTATGCGAAATCCAAACCCAACCATTATTTTATGTATTAAAACACGAGTCTCATTTTTCACTCCAAAGAAATCACAGATGTATTATATATACTAATGTAATACTTTAACTCTATATTTTAAAATATTCAAGTGTTTAGCCTTCTTTATGTTATTTTCTAACCCTTATTCTTACACTAATGATAAGTAAGAAAATAAATGTTACAAATACCATTGATAAAATAAATAGTACTGGACTAACAAAGGAAAGGATTCTTGATGAACTTCAATTGATATCATGTTTGTCATAATGAATATTGTTGTATACGACATTTATTACTGATCCAGTGCTGTGTTTCTCCCCTAATATCATTTATATTCAGCAATATCAAAAGCTTTCCTTAATCAGTTGTTACGTGTTTTTTATGTTTTAAGTTCTTCGTAGATTAAACGCAACAGAAAAACACAGATAACAGCTTGTATAATTTATTACACTAAACTATTAACAAATATAACAGATATAACATAAATTATATAATAACAGTGACAGATATTAAGTTACAACATTCTAAATTAACTACAAAACAAAATAATATTAGTTTCAAACTTCAAAATAAATCACAATACAAAACGGTACTGGCCTGTATCTTATATAATGATCTAAAATTAAAGTCTCAAATTCCAGTCTAGGGTGTGAATTTGGTCCCACGAAGAAATTCCGAAACAGTTCACAGTTCAATAAATTCGCCGTCTCTCAGCACAAGCAGTAATTCAGATGTATCGTAGAGATTGACGAAATAAAATCACAGCTTCCGTAGATCTAACTTCAATCACAAATCCAAGTTGAATATTCACAGCAAACACTTAATCTTTCTCAAATAACTAACTCTCTTCTTTAGAAATAAAACTAGTGTCTGACTTTCCTCTTTTCTTCGAATAATAACTGATGACTGAATCTCTCTCTTTTTCTTCGAATAAAAACTGATGACTCAATCTATCTCGCGTCACCGTCTTTTATACCGATAGGCCTACTTCTCGAACAATCTTGCAATTTCCATACAACTCTAGAGCAATCCGCGCGTGTCCGTTCTTGCACGAGACTACACGTCGAGACACGAAGTCACCAGCACTCATTAACAAACATATGATTGGTCTACTTAATTCAGGGCCTGGCATGGCCGAGCGCGTTAAGGCGTGCACTCGTAATCCGAGGGTCGCGGGTTCGCGCCCGAGTCGCGCTAAAACATGCTCGCCCTCCCAGCCGTGGGGGTGTATAATGTGACGGTCAATCCCACTATTCGTTTGTAAAAGAGTAGCCCAAGAGTTGGCGGTGGGTGGTGATGACTAGCTGCCTTCCCTCTAGTCTTACACTGCAAAATTAGGGACGGCTAGCACAGATAGCCCTCGAGTAGCTTTGTGCGAAATTCCAAAAAAAACAAAACAAAAAAAAAACTACTTAATTCAAGAAAATTCTAAAATGTTACCCTAAATAAATAACAAAATATTAGTTTAAACTTCGAAACAATAATATCAATATGGAAAAATGAATAAAACAAATGAAAATTCAAGCACAACACGACATGTTGTCGTTTACAAAATATTTACACATATACATAACACAGTAAGAACCTTAATAGAAACAACTGTTTTGCGTCATTGCCATTTTTTACAAGTTCTACTGACTCTGTTACTGTTTGAACAATATAGTGCTTCTAAGTACAACCTTTTTGACTTTTAAAACTGCATTTTGTGATTAAATAAATGAAATTAATCCAATATTAAGCAATGTTTTAACAACTTTTAGAGATCTGTGAAAACACTGCTATATATATGTAATTATTAACTATCAATTATCATCATTCTTATAGAAAGAGAGTAAATACTTTAACTGTTTTCAAAGATAGCTTCTAATAATTACGAAATATACTCACTGTAATAACAAAATGCACAAATATATATGTTTGAATGGTTTAACAATATTTTTAAAAATATTTTAACAATGTGTATATTTGTACAAAATTTATGTGTTGATAATTTATCTTTAAATTAGTTTACTACCTGCAACATCTCATCCTATAATTGAGACATTAAGTTGTGCCTGCTTTGACTATCGTATATCTTAGATATATATATGCATAAATTATAGAGTGTAATGGTGAAAAAAAAACTATGTATGAAATACAATTAACTGAAATCAGCAAAATATGTAGAATTGTCTAAATTGCACCACATCTGTGAGCAATTGTATGGATTCTAGAGCATCTGAAACTAAAGCCTCCGATACACTCCAATACATTTGTCAGTTATTGTGACTACTGTACAGAACTTCTGGAGAGCTACAACAAGTGCAGAGACACATTAGATGTCCATTATTTGTGGTAATAATTAAGAGGAATAAAAACACAAACTTTATGTGGACTTCAGGTCAGTAAACATTGCAGCACTTGTAGTGTGTTTCACCTTCACTGCCTCAGACAGATAAATACTGAGATGCTTTACAGGACTTCTACAAGTTCAGTACTTTAGTCCTTGATTTCTGTTATTGGTGCTTAGGATTTATCATAAAAAGTGGACTTCAGACTATATCCTCTTCAATATCTCGTAAAATCTGATGGACACTTTAACAAGTCAGGGACACCACTTCTATTCACTGAATGTTTGTATTTAGAAAATACTGCTTATGTGAAAATTAAAGTTTCGTCAGTGATGCACAAGAAATCTATCAAGGAAAGTACTGAAATCAGTGGCAAGGAAGAATAACTAAAAGTAGATTCAAAAAGAGTAGTGAAAAATGGAAATAACTTGAATCATGCTTGCTGGAGAGCAAGAAAACGTTCAAGTAGGTTTGACTTGTATACACCAGTATGGACTTGACTGTCTCGCCTGCTTCGACAAATCATTCCTTTAACTTAGTGTCATGTAATATATGTATTTAGAACGTATGGATAAGTTAAAACTTTATGTTGCCAACAGCCTCTAAAGCTCTTGTTGTTTGTTATGAAGTCAAGCATAAAGCAACGTAATGTGATATCTACGTATGCTCTGTCCTTCACGGGTATCAAAATCTGATCTCTAGCGTTTTAAGTCCACAAACGCAGTTGTATCACTTGGGGTCAGTTCCAGTTGAACCATGCTGCTAAAATAGATAAGTTTGAGGAGTCAGACGATGAAGAAAATGAGCTTTACAGCAACTATGACTTAGCAGATGCTAAAAAATATAAGTTATAATCACTTTTCTGGTTTATATGTAGGTAAAATCAGAGAAGGAATAAATTACAAATTAACAAATAATGTGGTTCAGAAAAGTAGGCAGAACAGTGACACTGACCTTCAGTTTATCATGACTAAAAATGAGTGACCTGTATAAGTAGCTAGGATTAATTGTAGAACAAAATTCAAAAGGAAGTTTTGTTACTGCATTAACAAGCTATTCAATTTATTTTCATAGTACAATATTGACAATATCTTTTCTATTAACTACTCAATTATAGCTACTAGGATAGCTGGCCTTGATGATAGGTAAACCAACACGGCCATCTCACATTGTTTCAATTAAAGGGTGAGATGATGTTGTATATCTGTGGTGCAAACATTCAGAAAAGCGTTGAATTTTGGCTATTAGAATGAATTTTAGCAAAAATATGAAACTTTCCAAGTTATTGAGTAGAAATCCACAGTTAAAGTATTTTGGTTTAAATACTTCGTGAGAATTTTCCAATAAAGGTAGTCAATGAAAGGTATCAGAGAAAGAGAGGTAAGGATACGTATTCAGATGTAATGAAATTAATACCTTCCCGGTATATGAAAAACGTTTCTGCTGAAAATACTCACGAGTACATGAGATAGTAATGTGGAACTTTACTTTCTCAGAATCACTATGTTTAATAGTATG
Source organism: Carcinoscorpius rotundicauda (assembly GCA_011833715.1). Taxonomy (NCBI): domain Eukaryota; kingdom Metazoa; phylum Arthropoda; class Merostomata; order Xiphosura; family Limulidae; genus Carcinoscorpius; species Carcinoscorpius rotundicauda. The sequence goes on along the minus strand of CM022405.1, from coordinate 35,356,149 downwards.
TGAGAAGTCTCAAGTTTTAATTCTATATGGCATCATAATAGTGTACACCGTGTAGAGATTGGCTACAGTAAAACAATCCCCTTACTGTATAATGTACCTTTTGCATGTCTTCCAACTCCTAGTTTTATTAATCCTTAAACCCGCGTTGCCATCGTAAACAGCATTATACACAGGAATAAATAACAGTAGAAGTGATTAGGATGGTAAAAGCTATGAACCTTTCCTGCTAGATTAGGAAGGCTAGCACAGATAGCCCTTGAGTAGCTTTGTGCGAAATTCAAAAACTAACAAAACCCCTGTCTTTTCACTCAAATAGTTTTCACTTACTGTAAAAGATAGGTACATTAAATTTTATACTTTTTACAATTTTATTTTATTTACTTTTACTGTTGCAATGTGAGAAGGATTTTTTCTGTCGATGTTGATACTGTACATATTGTGGTTAGAATTGATGACGAAGAACCTATTGATGATGACTTAACCTTGTCGAAATATCATACATTTATGAGTTATCTTCATTACTAATTCAAGCCGTCTCCAAACTTTTATATCACAACTAAGTTTTGCTGATAACTACTGTATGTCACTGAATTCGCTACACGCGAGTACTTGACCTTCTTACTTGTAGTCATCACAAACGATCAATGTGGCTCTTAAATTACTTAGAGTTAAAAGATCAGAAAATTTTATTCTTAGTATTTTACTTGTTTAAATTCAGAGGTAAACACTATGAGAAAAATAACTGATAATAACTGATTAGCATGGATAATAGGACTAGTTCAGAGGCACGTGTGGAGTATATAAACATTGTCCGGACAAACAGCGACATTGCTTTTGTGGGAGAAAATGAGTATCAAGCTTTAGCCATAATAAAAATGACTCGAATATTAAATAGTTATGATACTAGGGATAAAGTAAGGCCAACAGAGGATGAGTTTTACAATCGATTCTATGGGTAAGGGGAAATGTTTGTTCTGTTACTTTAACCAAAAGAATTTGAGCCTGTCAATTTCGCTTCGAGTGTCAAATAACCAATGTAAAGACTAATACAGACACAATTGTACCACAATGCCATAAATATAATTACAATACAAATGTATTTTTAAAAGCTGTTAGCTGTTGGAACGAACTACATCAGCGTTCCCAAAAGTTATATAAAGTATTTGGTTCTCTTTGTCCCTTGTCATTAGCTGTTTCTGTATTACTGGGCTAAATGTCTCAAGAAGTTGTTCAGCAATGATTTACAATACTATAAGATGTTCTTTTGTTACTTTCACCACAGAATATATACATATATATGTTAATAGCACTTGAAATGTGTTGAAAATGCAGGTGTTATAGAAACATATGTTTCTACATCCCATTTCCTAGTTATCGACTAATCTCACTATGCCATTGTGTTTGCTTGTCACATTAGTGAGATTAGAAAGTACTCATTGCAACATTAACTTTCTCTTTGTATTACTAATACGATTACCATTGTTGGGCTATGAACAATTTGTTTTCTTTGTTTCGTGAAGATTCTGAGTTCTAACAAACATTAAAATCTGTTTAAAAAGTGATTGATATTAACCGATTCTAGAACGATGTTTGTTTTTTTCTCAATACAGTGGCCTTCAAACACAACATAGGCAGGTTGTTACGGCGCTCGAGTGGTAATCTAAGGGTCTAGGGTTCGAATCTCCGTCACGCCAAACATGCTCGTTCTTTCATCCTTGGGGTGTGTTATAAAGTTACAGTTAATGCCACTATTCGTTGTAAAAAGTACCCCAAGAGTTGGCGATGGGTGATGACGACTACTTGACCGCCTCTAGTTTTACACTGCTAAATTATGGACGGCTAGCGGAGATAGCCTGCATGTAGCTTTGCGTGAAATTTAAAACAACCAACGGTGGAATTTTATTATTTTACTTTAGTTTTGTAAAATATAAAAAATCTACGTATTTCAGTATGGTGGTATTATGTGATCCATATTAATTTTGTTACTTTATGTATTTTGTTTTTTCTTTTGTATTTTGTAATTTTACACATTTTCGTTCCTTTTTTCATTTTCTGTTATTTGTCATAGTGTATTAAGTGTCAAGAATATATTTGTGTGATTAGTTGCCAAGTTTGAATGTTATGTTTATTACTGTTTAGCTTGAGTATGTTCAGGCTGGCCCAATTTAAAATTATAACTAGTGTATTGGTTAGTCTGTCGGTGCTTAGCTTCAGTTTTATAAGTCTCATTAGGGTAGTTGATTGGTTTATCACGTGTCAAAGATTGTTTTATTTTGTTGTTGTTTTTAATTTCGCGCAAAGCTACTCGAGGGCTATCTGTGCTAGCCGTCCCTAATCTAGGAGGAAAGGCAGCTAATCATCACCACCCACCGACAACTCTTGGACTACTCTTTTACCAACGAATAGTGGGATTAACCGTCACATTATAACGCCCCCACGGCTGAAAGGGCGAGCATGTTTGGTGCGACGAGGATGTGAAACACCAACCTGGCCATGCCGGGCCGCATGTCAAAGAACAGTATATTTGTGCTTAATTTTGTACCATATGGGATTGAGTGATTTGGTTTATCTTATGCACAAAGGTACATAGAGGTTTGGCTATTTGTACTCAACCCACCACGGATATCAAAATCCGGTTTATAGCAATATAAATCCGCAACAACACCACTGTGCCACTAGCGGAGGGCAATGATAGGTGATAGCCGTTATTGTGCTGTTAATGAATTAAGAAATATTTTAACTTTACATTATGAAAATAATATTACTTAACTATGGTATTATAAGCTACAAATGTGTCATAAAATTAAGAATCAACAATTCTAGCTATTTGTGCTAGTAATTACTCATCGCAGTATTCAAGCATCATTGAGAGAAAATTAGGAAAGTGAACATTATCTCAAAAATGATCTTTCTCTGGAAAGTACTGCAATGGAGGTGTTTAAAAATGGTTCAATGTACAAAGATCAAAATGTTCACAAGTTTTACTTATATAAATTATAATGTTTTTATATGTTAAAACATGTTAATTTATGTTTAGAAAAGAATATTTTAAAGAACTCCAGTTTTTCAGTACTACATTCACAAAGTACATCAATTAAAATATAACCAAACCCTCATGTACAGTGATGTTCTTGTTGTAAGAAGAATACCTTTATTTAAACTTATGTTCTATGATAAAGTAATGGATGTTGCACATACGACTGTTATCTTTCTAATTGTCTAAATCTTGAATACCCAAAGTGTACCATTTTTATAGATTTTTGTTTATGGTGCCATTTACTAGATGGCGCAGGAGTTTTGGTTAAATACATAGATACTGACATATACGTTATGTCCATTATAGTAAAATGTTCAGTATTTTAACTTCGGTCCGATGTGGCCAGGTGGTTAAGGCACTCGAATCGTAATCTGAAGGTTGCAGGTTCGAATCCCTATCACACCAAACATGCTCGCCCTTTCAGTCGCGGGGACGTTATAAAAGTAACGGTCAATCCCACTCTTCGTTGGTAAAAAAGTAAGTAGCCTAACATTTGAAAGTGGGTGGTGATGACTAGTTGCTTTCCCTCCAGCCTTACGCTGGTAAATTAGAGACGGCTAGAGGAAATAGCTCTTGTATAGCTTTGCGTGAAATTCAAACAAACGTTTTTTTTATCTTTAATTATTTGCATTGAATCTGATTTGATTTATTAAATTTTTGATGACGACTATTAAATTATTGTGATTTAATGTTTCATACCTTTAACTGATTTGGGAATAGTTAATTGGCAAAGCTCCCATTAAAGAATTCTTAATGCACTGCCGGTGTTGTGAACGTGTTTAAGAACTGTTCTGTGGAATTGGACTGCTCTTCATTATGATGTTCATTTGTGTTAATTGATTTGGGAATATTTATGTAGATGAGCTCCCGTAGAGTTGTTTCTAGAGTGCAGTATAAATTGTGCAAGTGTTTGATAATTGTTCTGTAAAGCTGAGATAAGTTCCATTTACTGTTTTCCATTTTTAATGAAGTTTTGTATTGCCCTTGCTTATTAGTTGTCTGTTGTTTGGTGCGATACATAAGTAAAACCAAATTGTAACGTAACGAATTAATAGTGAGTTTTAAGTTGTCTTTACACTTTTCACCACAGATTGAAATATCTGCTAAGAGATTTCAGGTTCATTCTTCACAAATTGGATTCGGGTTTTATTTCAAGGTTAAACCAGATAAAGAACTCTTTTAAAGTGACTAGGTAAGGGTCTATGATGTAGTTACTTCACCATCCTTTAACTATTCTCGATGACAAGAAACCCACTTGAAAAAATAATACATCTCAGAACGCCTGGTGGGCCCTGCATGGCCAAGTGTGTTAAGACGTGTGAGGGTCGCGGGTTCGCTTCTCGGTCGCGCCAAACATGCTCGCCTTTTCAGCCGTGGGGGCATTATAATGTGACGGCCAATCCAACTATTTGTTGGTAAAAAAGTAGCACAAGAGTTGGCGGTGGGCGGTGATAACTAGCTGCCTTCCCTCTAGTCTTACACTGTAAAATTAGGGACGACTCTCACAGATAGCCCTCGAGTAGCTTTGTGCGAAATTCCAAAAACAAACAAACAAACAGAACGTCATGTGAAAAACGTTAGGACACCCCCACATTTATTCCCACTTAAAATGGCTCAACTCACAGGTGTATCACACCAGGTGCACATGATTAGAAAATCGTTACTCAACATTATGAATGAGGCTTGCCCTATTTAAACCTCAGACATTTAGTTTGGTGTGCTCCTGACTGTTGAAGTGGTGAGGGCAAAAGAGCTGTCTGAGGCTTTCAGAAAGAAAATTGTAGCAGGTTATGAGTCTGGTAAGGGATTTGAAAAGATCACAAAGGATTTTGAAATCAACCATTCTACTGTCCGGAAAATAGTCAACAAATGAAGGGCTTTCAAAACAAATGCCAACATGCCCAGGTCTAATCGTCCAAGCAAGTTCACCCCAAGAGCAGACCGTAAGATGCTAAAAGAGGTCTCCAAACACCCTAACATGTCATCATGGGACATACAGCAGACTCTGGCTACTATTGATGTGAAAATGCATGCCTCTACAATCAGAAAGAGACTGCACAAGTGTAACTTGCATAGGGGTATGCAAGGAGGAAACATTTGCTCTCCAAGAGAAACATTAAGGCCAGACTGAAGTTTGCCAGAGGAAATGTAGACAAAGATAAGGACTTCTGGAATAATGTTCTTTGGACAGATGAGTCCAAAATTGAATTATTTGAACACCAGAACAGAGGACATGTTTGGCGTAAACCAAATACAGCAATCCAGGAAAAGAGCCTCATGCCAACTGTGAAGCATGGAGGTGGAAGTGTCATGGTTTGGGGCTGCTTTTCTGCAGCAGGACCTGGACAGCTCACAATCATAGAATCCACCATGCATTCTACTGTGTATCAGAGGGTGCTTGAGGAACATGTGAGTCCATCTATAAGAAAATTAAAGCTGAAGCGGAACTGGACCCTGCAACAAGACAATGACCCAAAACATACCAGTAAATTTACCAAGGAAGAATTGGCTTAAAACTAAGAAATGGAGAGTCCTGGAATGGCCTAGCCAAAGCCGAGATCTTAATCTCACTTGAAACGGGGTTGTACGTGCAAGAAACCCCTCAAACATCTCACAGCTGAAAGAATTCTGCATTGACGAGTGGGGCTAAACTTTCTTCATAACGATGTCAGAGACTGGTAGATGGCTACAAGAAGTGTCTCACTGCATTTTCTGTGTTTGTATTTGTTAAAAATACTCTGTCTTGTCTCATTTCGTTTTGCCATTTCATGCACCTTGGTGATCGCACTTATCTACTGAATATTGACATTTTTTGGTTCTTGTGGGGATCTTCCTACCAGTCGTTTAATATAATATAGTTTACTCCATTCACATAATAGAAGTTACTGTGGAGTTCTTACTACCTGTTGTGTAATATAACAGAGTTTACCACATATACATAATGATTTATGTATTAAAGCGAAACAATATAAAAGGTTAGTAACAATGTATAAGAACGATTCGTGTATGCAATTACAGTTCACGGCAAATTTTCATTCCGCAGTATACTATCACCATAGGTAGACTTGTTGCTCGGAGAATATAAAAAGACTTTTGATGAAAATTACCCATCCTACGGGATATGTTTAAACGGCTTGGAATCAAAGTGACACAATAAAGCATTTTGAATAAAATAGTTTTCAATGTTTTACAGAAAGTCTAGTACAGCAACGAGCTCTGAAGTACATTCAGAATCAATCAGAAAAAAATAAACGTTTATATCCTTCTAACAAGGATAAATATCCGAGAAGAAAAAGACATAGCGATTCTTCTGGTAAGGTCAACAAAACTTTGAAATTTACAAAGGTTAAAAATTCATAAACTTCCATCTACATTTCGTAATGAATGATTGTTTTCACAAAAGAGGTAGCCAAACAAACTTTTGTGAGTTTGGTTTTCTTAAACTGGTCTTGAAAGCCACTGTCCTCAACAGAGTTATGCTACAATAGAAATTACAGCGCTGGGTGGTAATGTTTAATCATGGCCATCAGAGTAAGCACGATCGACGATGAGGTAAGTAGTCCCAAGGGCAGCAAGAAACCTGACACATTGTTTTTATAAAGTACCATTAACTTTCCGTATAGTGTATGAACCATAAAGACTTATTATTACAAGCTGTTTCTTATTTAACTTTTGTAGAATTAGTTTTCATTTTACGAAATAAAAAATAAATATACACTTTGGTACAGCTATCCTTGAAGACGTTTCAACTTAAGACTTAATAAATATTAACATTATGATTGTATCTGAGTTGTTGTCATTTTCTTAGTGCAAAGCTTCAGAATGGCCTCTCTACATTTTGTCCACCGAGAGGTATCGAACCCATGATTTTAGCATCACGTGTTTCTAAACTTACCACTGATCTGACCTTACATAAGCATTTAGAAAATTGTGGATAATACATTAGCTAGAATACTCCCTGTATATGCATATAGACTGCTGGCCAAAATCTTAAGGCAAATGAACATAAAGAAAAAATATGCATTTTGAGTTGTTAGACTCAACCACATATTTGAGTAGAGTTTCTAAAGATGAAAATAAGGAAAGGGAAAATAAAAATAAAAAACGTTGTTTTAGCAGTTAATAGGAAAATATTACAATCTACTGGGAAAACAGTAAAAATAAAACAATAAATATTTACGTGCACAATGAAACGTCTTCTTTGTTTATATCTAATCGCAATAGAGGTATTGAATGTTTACTAAACTGATATAACTTTTTCTAAAGCATTAATGTAGTAGCTTTGACGTTTTGGCGCCAAAAAGTCACGTTCTTATCAGTTCAGATAAGTGTATCTGTCTAACGAATGTACTTTGTTTGAAATTCATCTACACTGTGGCAAATCAAAATGTTTCTGTTATAGCTGTTACTATGCGAATGCGTTTTCAAAATAACTGATTATTTTTGTAATCCGAAGTGGTTTGATGATAAGAGTGCACCAAGTTTCGGCAACTTTAATGTCAATGAAAGTAAAAAGTAAATAAAGCACATAAGTTAATGCCACTAAATAGTGTGTTGAGAATACTTATGAAACTTGTGAATAACTTATTTTTTATTATATCTGTAAAAATTTATTTCCTTTTCCAAACATTTTTTTCAGTAGTACACATGATACATTTTTTTTCTATAAGTCAACAGCTAAGAAAATGCTGCTGTATAATTCTATATAGTAATTTGTTTTATAGAAACCTATATGAAAGGGACCTCCTAAATTTCAGTAAGTTTGCAGTGAACTTATTTTTGTAATTGTTACGTTTCTTTTTCAGGATTTTTAAATAACAAAAAAAGAGAGAGAAATATAAAAGCGTTACTTTTACAGCCCGAGTCGGAAATACATTCTGGATAGGAAATAGTTTTATACTTTGAGTTAGAGTTAGCTTTATAATTTTGACAATGGTCAATTGCAGAATATGTGAAATTATACCGAGTTCATGAGCTTAGAAGTTGTATTTCCAATATGTTCTATTTAAAACTATTTTCATTTCTAATTATGTACTTCAATTTTTTGCTTAGAACAGGAACATGCCTACAAGTAGACAACATAAGTTGTAATAAAACAAATACACAGTTTGACAAAACACGTCATTTCCAACCAAACTCATTACAAATAATAAGCGAGAAATTATAGTAACACTGTTCATCCCTTATGTTAGTTCAAAACATAAAAATCAAAGCGTGTGTTCTTCTGTACTCTACACCTTGTATTTACGCCAGCAACGCAAATAGTCAGTATCTCAAATACTTCGCTTAGACATGAACGTGTTATACAGCTAACCTTTAACAAAAAAAACGACAATTTAGAAAAAAGGAAATTTGTTTATTTATTGTTGTTAAGGGCAAAATTGCCCAATAAGGTTTGTGAATTGTGTCAAGCACCGTGACTCGAACCTTAGATATCAACGTCTGAAACAGACAACTGAGCCACCAGGGAATGAAAAATAGAAACATCAAGAATCGAAATGAAATACGTCATTTTCTCAGCCTTTATCATTAAAAACAGTTTTCAATGCTATATTACACGAAAGATACTTGTAAAAGTTCTAAACATACCAAACCTTTGCAGGAAAACGTATCTAAAGATAATTTTTTTGTGTTTTTTTGTTTCTGGTTAATAATCTATTAATGATATTTTTCTCTGAGTTAGCGATATAAAAATAGTGTCCTGAAACTGAAATATTAAAGAAAATAATTCGGTACAACGTTTCTACGGCTGGTGCATTAACCAGTGTATAGAATGACCACTCTTAAGATGTTACTACGGGCATCATGGCTTATGAGCCAAAGTACTTCAGAAAATACTTGTGTCACAACAACGGTGAAAAAAAAGAAAATCAAGTATCTTTCATTTGAATAAAAACTTTCAAAACGACAAAGAACGTAGAGACGTTAACAATTCAAAATGAATACTCCAAAACTCAAACGTTAATTTAAGCATTGAACATCCTAACCCAAAATGTTAAAAAGTCTAAAAATACGCATAACCCGAGTGGGGACTTCATCTTAAAGCGTCGTATCATGTTAGAAAATTTCATAATAGATTTTCTTTAAAAATAAATTGGTTGTTATCTAGTTTATAATTATATGTAATTTGGTAACGTATGATCAGACGGCCTAACATAAATATGTCAATTTCATATCTCACGAGTGAAACTGAAACATGTCAAAAATTGTTGTTTAGTCAACACTTTAATAAGACCTCTAAACTAACTTACATATTCACAATATCATTTTAGTAACTTTGTAATCTAACACTGCACTGTGAAGAAAAGTTGGATAAAGATAAGTCATTTTCAAGTCATATAATAATGTACTTGTGGTTATAGCATGAATTATCACGAGGAAATGTTGGAGCCAAAACGTTAATTTTGGAAAGTATTAGATTAGCAGGTTGTAAGTAATAGAATTCCAAATAAAATGAAATAAGGCATTGTTCACACTGGTTTCGTTTCAATCGGTTTAAGTTCATTTCGTTTGTTTTGATAAAAATTTTGTAGAACTGTTCTGAGTTTCTTTGGAAACGAATGGGAATTAGTTTCCATGGTTTACTTTCGTATTTTGTCAGTACTCAGTTTACTAGTATTCATATTGCATGAATCAGAAGGATTTGATTCGTGTTATGACCGGATGTTTAGATTGTTCGAAATATTGGTAGATTTTAAAAATGGTGGTAATTTTGGAACCCCATATTTTATGTCCGTTATGAAAAAAATAATTATATATGCTATGCAGGGTCATAGGTGGAGGATATAACTGAAAGAATAGGAGATAATAAAGAGGGCTAGCAGAGATGCAGGTTTTGTGGTGCATGTAGATCTAATGAGGCAAGAAAAGTTAGGCCAGATGAGCTAATTAATAAGTACAAGGAGCTGGTAAAGGCATTGAAAGTAAAAAGCCAAAATTATATAGCTTACTTTTTCAGGGATACTTCCCAAAAGCAACTGTAGGAATTAAGTTAGGAATAGATCACTATGGTCAAATGCTAGACTTAGGTTATTTTTAATGACGAGAAACAAACATGAAATAAAAATGTATCTCAGAACGGCTGATATGGGTATTAACACTTTTATCTATAAGGAGAAAACAACGTTTCTACCTTCCTGGCTCATCTTAACCTGAAGATTTATAGGCTTAGGTTAGTATGCTAAGTGTAGGCAAATTGGCTGTTTGGACTTGTGGGATCACTCAGTTGGAGAAGGGAAGTTTATTAAAGGGATGGTTTACATTTAAGTAGGGTAGGGGGCTGACTTGTTTGCTCCGACTATTAATTTAGGTATCAGAGATACCTTTTAAACTAAAACTAGACAGTGGTTAGGGCCAGGAAAACTAATTGCAAAAATTAAGATGCAGATAAAAGTTTATCATAGGAAATGAGTATAGAAGTAGTTATAAGAATGGGCTTAATTGTTACTGTTGTAATACTAGAAGTATAAGAAATGAAACAGATGTCTTTAGAACACTGGTAGGAATGGAGAACTTTGTTATAATGGTCACAATTGAAACATAATTAAACATAGATAATTCTGATAGCAGAATGTTTTTATATACATGATTAAAAACTATTTTTTATGGATAGAGTATTAAAGAAGAGGAAAAGTGGTTTAATATGTAAAATGTGAGCGATATTCTGTTGAAATCGAAGATATCAAAGAAAATAGCAAAGAGATTGAATTTATTTGGGTTTTTATTGGTGTAAAAGGAGAAGGATTTGAGTGGGAACTTATTACACACCACCAAATGATGCTGATGAAATTAGTGATAAACTTTACAATGAGATTAAGATTTCGGCTGTTATTGAAGTCATAATTGTGGGTGGTTATAATTTCAGGCATATATATTTTGAAAAATGCTAGAGTCAAACTATGAGGGAGAAAGGTTTTTGAAAGTTGTTCAGGGTGAGTTTTTCACAATTTTTCAAGGAACCTACCAGAAACAACAATATTTTACATTTATAAGCTTCAAATATAAAAATAAACGAGAGGGTTGAAGCTGGAAATCATCAGTGTGCAAGAGATTATTTCTCTATTAAATTTGATGTTTTGCTAGATATGAAGATAAGGAATAATGATATTTTGGTTACAAATTTCAAAAACGCAAATTTTAAAGGGATGTGACAAGAATTACATGTTGTAACTCGAGCAGCCGAATTATTTGATAAGATTTGGAATATTTGTAAAGATAATTTAAAAAAAATCAAGGTTAACATAGTCTTTTTTATTTAAAGAAAGCTGTAGCTGTAAGTAAAAAACAAAAACAGATTGACTTCCAAGGAGTTTAAGATATACAATTAAAGAAAAGCATCATAACTTTAGGAAGTTTAAATTGATTGGTATAAAAGGAGTTTTAAAAAGTCAGGAAAGCTGGTGAAACATGAAAATATACAAAAAAAGATATATGAGAAACGGTTAGTTAAAATATTGAAATTAACAGTTTGGATTTCATTCAATACATAAAGGATAAACAATATGTTTAAATTGGGATATGACCCACGACAGATGATAAAAAAAGGCTAGTATCTGATGATTACGAGATTGCTGGATTATTAAATTTTCTGTTTACTTCTATTTTTACTAGTAGAGATTTAAGCAGTATTCCACGTCTTGAACAGTTGATAAATGTAAACGAAATTGACAAATATTATTACATTAATTTTGAGCTGGCAAAATAATATTTTCTCAAGAGTTTGGAAAGAGGTTAAATCTTGCATATGGAAAGTCTGTTAAGAGATGCTTTGAAAAGTCATTAAACAAAGTTTAAAATTTTATTGGTTTCACTAAGGAAAAATCTTACCTTACAAATCTTTTGACATTCCTTGAAAACGTTACTGCTTATGTAAATGAGAGTAAACTAAATTCATGTCACAAGCAGGGTATCTCAGACTTTTTTGATTTTCATCAATGACACAAATGAAGGAATATCAATAAATTACTTAAATTTACAAATGATATTAAGGTCTTGGATGTTGCTAGCTGTGAAGAGAATGGATTTAGATCATTTAGTAAGTTTGGCAAATAAATGACAGGTTTTTAATTATAATACATGTGGATTATCATAGTTTGAATTATAAATATAATTTGGATGAGTATAACCTTAAGAGTGTTGTGGAGATAAGGAATCTTTGTGTGATAATTTATCAGTCTCTAAAGCCATCCAAGTAGTGTATTGTTGCTAGACAAATAGGATTTCACATTATATCTAAGTAAAGATATATTGAGGTTATAATTTCATTATACATGTCATTGGTTAGGCCACATTTGAAATATTGTGTTCAGTCTTGGGCTCCTTACCTTATGAAAGACATTGAATTGTTGGAAAGGGTTTAGAGACTGGTTACTAGAATAGTTCCTTGGATGGAGGGGTTGTCTTACGAGAAGAGACTAAAATCTCTTTATATGTTTTTACTTAAATAGGAGAGTAAGGGGGAATCTGACTGAGGTATTTTAGACTCCAAAGGGGTTGATAGTGATGATGAATCGTCTTTTTTCATATTTATCTTCAACCAAGACAAATTCATTTTTATAACTGGATGGTTGGCCTTTGGAATAGAGTGCTTTCAGATGTTGTAGAGCCAGTAATTTAACAACGTAAGACTAGAGGGAAGGCAGGTAGTCATCACTACCCACCACAAACTCTTTTATCAATGAATAGTTGGATTAACCGTTATATTATAACCCGCCACGGCTAAAAGTGCGAGTATGTTTGTTGCGACAGGGATTCAAACCCTCGACTCTCAGATTGCGAGTCGAACAACTTAACCCACTTAGCTAAGCCGGGTCATTATTATACAAATGAAATATCACTTTCATATATCTTAAAATAAAATCCCTCAGAGTCACATAGCAGTTTAAAGTTTAATCAAACCTATTATCACTTTCTAATAAACTTACAACTATTCTAGAATTAATGATGTCGTGTAATAACTTGGAAATGCAGAATCTAGCTTCACATTAAAATAACTTGTAGTTTTTTAATTTAATTTAATAATATTAAGCCAGTATTTTTATTCTTTATGCATTAAACGAATGCAGCTAGCCTTTTTGTTTTGTTATTTCATTTAAATTTAGTGGTATTAATATGAATTATTACTCTTGTGGTTGAGGAACGTTCAGTTTTGAGCATTCTATTACAAATTAACGGATAGTTAAAACTTTTTAGTTTGAAATTTCATCCAATAGCCCACTTGGAATCTCTTATTTTTCATTTATATCGTCATATATAGCTTTTAACTACTCTTTGCACTTTCCTAATCAAAAAACGAAATCTGACACTTTTCAGCTTTGAGCTGGAACTAAATATGACGTTGTAAACGTCTGTTAAGGTCAAAGGTTAGCGTAAAGTTTTAGTTTATAATCTTATTAAGATAGACAGATAAAACATCAATAAGGCATTACAGTAAAATATAAACTTTCTCTTTCACTTAAAAGTTCCTTATTTTATTATATGAATAATTATTACCAGGTACTTTCAGATGAATTAAGAGTAGCTAAAAACTCCAATAAATTTTGCATGTGAAGCTTGAAAAATTAGTTGATGTTATCTTATGTGCTGCCATCTGTCGGGTTTATACTATAAAAGTAAGCAAATATTATCTATTTTTCACAAACCTGACATCGTGGGCACTAGGGAAAAGACCTTCGACTCGTAACCTGCAGGTCGTAAAATCTAATTTAATAGTCATCCCAAGAAATATTCTCACCCTTTCAGCCGTGGAAAAGTTAAAAAGTGATGGTCAATCCTACTATTCGTTGGAAAAGAGTAGCTCAAGATTTTGCGGTTGGAGGTGATCATTAGCTGCATTCCCTGTAGTCTTTCATTGCTAAATTAGGAACGGCTAGCGCAGATAATTCTGCTGTATTTTCACACAAGATTTAAACCAGACTACCCAACTCCCTAATGAATTAGCGGCAACTTTGTAGGCTTAGGGCGCTACATATCGGGTTTTGATACTCGTTGTAGCCCACCGCGAAGTTTTATGCTAAAAAAATACTTTTTCTAATCCTGTTTAATTATTAATAAACTAAATAATTTTAGGTTTATTTTTTATATTTAAATAAGTACTGAAAGATGTATATATTTAAAAGTATCAAATTATGAAGATAATTAACTTTTTTACTTCAAAAATTACACTAAGCACTAATACTAAGATATGTAAAAAACGTTAATATAGAAGAATTACAATAATTTGGATTTATAATCATACTTGTGTACAAGAGTAATATTTGATAATTTCATGTCGTTGTTTTATACTATTACCATCCATTGGCCCTAAACTTTCACAAAGTTCTGCCAGTATTAGTTTTACAAATCTATTTATTATTTGTAAGACAAAATTTCATGGTTACTTTATAAATATAGCAAATTTTGAAATAAACATTATAAATCGTAATAAAGCTAAAAAAAAAATGTTCCTTTTTGAACTCATTCTCCCATCACTAAAGGAAAGAGTTAAATATGCACGTAACCTATGTAATTACGTTTCGCCAAACTCAGAAATATGTAACCATTGTTTTATTAGAGTATATCAATATGTAACCGGATTTCAATACAGTATATGACTATACACAATCATGTTTTATTAGCATTAATAAACACGTATAAGGTTTTCGCTAGAGATCGTAAGGACTGGGTGTAGCCTCGCAGTTAATGTGACTATGAGGTTTCATGCTGCTAAACCACGCTCAGCAATTTGGAGCCGTGGGTGCGGTATTATAGTGACAGTCGAAGATAAGTCCATGAGCTGCCCATGGATGCCGTTGACTGTCCTTTATTTTCTATCAGTTTAAAACTAGGGGAACGCTTATGTAACTTTGTGCAAAAATTCTCAGAACACGCACATTTTATTACATGTAATCATGTTTCAATAGACTGTATAAATATGTTGCTGCGTTTTGCTAGTTTATAAGCATGTAACTGCAACAGAGTTTCTAAAGGTGTAAACAGTGTTTTAGTAAACCTAATGTTTATCCTGAGTTTAGAAACATGTAGCAGTAATTCACGATAGATTTTGACACACTGACAATTTCGCACCAAATGTTGTAAAAATATAATCGATTTTTAATATAATACAAACAAGTAACTAAGTTTCATTAAAATTTATGAACATCTGTCAGTATTTCATTATACTCTGTCAACATATGTCTGTGTTTTAATAAAATTTGTGCGTGTGTGTAGGTAAGAGTGATTTTATTGCTCTTGTAAATACATAAAGATTGTGACACTTGAATTCAGAAACAAGGTAACAGTATTTCATGTAATAACATTTATATTAAAAGGTAGAAACAAAGTAAAAATATTTTGCTGGAACACACCAATATGTAACAGTATTTCATTAGACGTTAGGAAAAGTCTAGTAATGTTTCTTCAGAACTCAGACATATGTAACGTAACAAACTTTAAAATCTATTAACGTATTGATTCTGATTCACTTGAACTTAAGGACACAAAACGATAACTCAGGAAAGGTTATTGACTAATAACAGAGAAAGCATGGCCTCAAACAAATCTAAAAATCACGCTTTATAGTTTGAAGCCATGGGTGCATTATCAGAGTAACAGACAAATCCCACTATTCATTATAATAAGAGTTTGTTTGTTTGTTTTTTAGAACTTCGCACAAAGCTACTCGAGGGCTATCTGTGCTAGTCGTCCCTAATTTAGCAGTGTACGACTAGAGAGAAGGCAGCTAGTCATCACCACCCACCGCCAACTCTTGGGCTACTCTTTTACCAACGAATAGTGGGATTGACCGTCACATTATAACGCCCCCACGGCTGGGATGGCGAGCATGTTTGGCGCGACTCAGGCGCGAACCCGCGACCCTCAGATTACGAAGCGCACGCCTTAACGCGCTTTGCCATGCCCGGCCCACATGTTAGCTATATGCCATACGCACGTACTGTTTTATTTTCAGATGTTGATATGCTGACAAATCTACTGCCGTCTACAATCCGTATACGATCTAATACTTTGTAGATTCACAGAAGGATAAATGGAGAAATAAAGCTCAAAGCTCTGATCAAAGTAATTCGAAATATTAAAGATTAATAAAAAGAAAGAAAAAAGCCTATTCTCATTAATCAAGAGCTTTAACTAGTAGTTGTAGCTAACTGATGTAGGATGGGTTTCTTTAGAATCAATTAGAAGTAATATTCAAATACTACTTTAACTGTTTGTTTTGTTTTTGTTTTTTTGGAAGTTTGCACAAAGCTACTCGAGGGCTATCTGTGCTAGCCGTCCCTAATTTAGCAGTGGGAAGGCAGCTAGTCATCACCACCCACCGTCAACTCTTGGGCTACTCTTTTACCAACGAATAGTGGGATTGACCGTAACATTATACACCCCTACGGCTGGGAGGGCGAGCATGTTTAGCGCGACGCGGGCGCGAACCCGTGACCCTCGGATTACGAGCGCACGCCTTAACGCGCTCGGCCATGCCAGGCCCTATAATAAGAGTAAATTAAAAGCTGTTCATGGGTGAGGCTGATTACTTCCTCTCCGTCCAGTCTAGCAATTCAAGATTAGAACGCTTAACACAAATAACCCTACAAAAATAACGGTGTTTTATTAAAAGTTACCCGCCAGTGGCACAGCGAGGTGTCTGCGGACTTATACTACTAGAAACCGGGTTTCAATACCCCTGGTGGGCAGAGCACAAATAGTTTTTTTCTGTAGCGTTGTGCATAACAAAAGAGACAAACATTAAAAGTTAAAGAGAAACTAACATTATTTTGTTAAACAATTAAACATTAAAGTTAATTTAATTAAACAGTGCTCAGATTAAATACTTAAAACGTGAGAAACTGTTTTTTCTCCTTTATATTAACTATAAAAGAACAGAGGACAAACAAAATTAAACAGAAAAGGTTTGTGAAATTCTAAACATAGTAGTATATATGAATTTGTCTATATGATTGTTTGTTTTTGGAATTTCGCACAAAGCTACTCGAGGGCTATCTGTGCTAGCCGTCCCTAATTTAGCAGTGTAAGACTAGAGGGAAGGCAGCTAGTCATCACCACCCACTGCCAACTCTTGGGCTACTCTTTTACCAACGAATAGTGGGATTGACCGTAACATTATACACCCCCATGGCTGGGAGGGCGAGCATGTTTTAGCGCGACGCGGGCGCGAACCCGCAACCCTCGGATTACGAGTCACACGCCTTACACGCTTGGCCATGCCAGGCCTTGTCTATATGAAAAATCTGTAACTTGATCAAATGCAATATGACCAGTTATTATTATTTTTATTAAAGCAGTTTTCCTTAAAATGTGTTTCATATAGCTACCTCATCAATATAAATAATTATATGTATAAGTGTGTGTGTGTGTGTGTGTGTGTGTGTGTGTGTGTGTGTACATAAACATATTATACATAATATATATACATATATTATTGGAAATAATTGTGGAAACGGTGAGCTCAAAGGGTGTAAAAGGCAAATACTATACGAATGCCATCCCATTATCCATTGTTGGATATGAACTGAAAGAGAGTACAATCATATGTTGACAGATTGCATTGTGAGTGATTATCATTCAACCTATAAGAAAGTGCCACACCAGTATAAAGTCTTTAAAAGTGACAACAGTCATACAATATTCAACAGTAATAATAGGAATCTAAGTGTGACTTACATGATTGAAACAAGACTAAGCGAAACTCCATGCGAGAAATCACAGCAACAAATAATTTTTCACTAAGAGTTGTGTGAAAGCCTCTAAAGACGTCATTTTGAATAGTCACTGTTAATAATAGAAGTGGTCGAGATGGAAAATCAAAACCCTCCCAAAGTGATGGATGATACGAATCTTAATGCATGTTCTTTAAGAGACATACAATGGTCCAGTACAATTCATGTCAACAGCTCTGTTGTAAATACAGTTGGAAAGTATCTCGAGAATAGTAAAATAAACATTATCACAAAGTGATTTCAATGGACGAAATCTGCAGAGAACCACAGTGAGAAGAATTTATCGAATCAATGAACAAGATCTGTAGTAAAGCACAACTGGAAGAATGACATCGTAGTCTGTATACCATTGTTTATTAACATTTATTTTGGACGAGTCTCTGATTTAGTATGTTACGTATTACGATTTCAGTCTGAAACTGAGTTAAATTGTTACTTTTTTATTAATATTTAGAAGTTAGTTAAATGTTGAGATGTAACATTTCACTTTTAACAGAGTAAGTTACATACATTATATTTAACTGAAATAAGCATCGATATTAAAATAAATATATAATAGTAAATCCATTACACTTCTCTGTTCAATGGCATTAAACAATTTTAAATCAAGATGTTATATATACATTGACAGCAACACATTAAGTATAATACATTAGCAAGAAAAAATTATACAGCTTCAGTAATCATGACAGTAAACAACAGAATCAGTATAAATAACATGAAAGTACATTAATACAATGACATCAACACAATCAACAATCACACAGCTGAGAGGTTATTCGAAAAATGGAATAAGTTTTAAAAAAACAACATGAATTTTCTGGTTCAATTTTTTGACCAGTTGACAGGTATGACAAGTTTTACAAATTTGAGAAACATCTTGTCTTATTTTTGACCACACAAAATGTCTCATAATTTTGTCACACATGTTGTTAACACCTAAATAGCATCCCAATGGGAGTTCATGGATAACTCTCAATATTTCAGAATGATATGTATTTAAAACAATGATTTGATAAAATACAGTCCATTTTCTCATAAACACAATATTCTTGAAAAAAACAAAAAAATTTGGAACTTTCTGCAGCTCATTTTTTGAGAGTGCATATTTAAATATTAAAGGGGATGTGGATGCTTTTCTTGCTCGGCAATCAGTTTCCTTCAAGCAAACAAAACTTCAAAAGGTGAACCAGATAAATCATGTTAATCGTTGTCACTCACCAAAGAATCGGCTGCAAGGACACTCATTCATAAGAATCCTGTGAGATCCAAAAGTGTTCTGAGACAAATCTGTAATATCGCTCTCTAAATACGTGTCTATCATTTGTTTTTGGCGTAATTTCTTAGCCTGACCTCTGATCACAGCACACAGAGGAAACACGTTATGATTTTTATTCAACAACAACAGCATCATTAGATGAAAGTGGTTGACTTGCTAACCATTTTGTGTTCAACAACACTTTTTTTCTCAGCCAAACCAAATCGTTTCCCAACAATAATAACTGGTAGAGTAGGTCTTACCTCAACCACAACTGGTCCCAAAACTAGATCTGGTGTAAATGCTTTGAAGAAGAACATTAACAAAGGCACCATAAATACCCTAACCAGTAACAGACTCACCAGTGGAAGAACTTGAATCTAAAGACAATTTACCTTCGAACAACAATAAAGGAGCCACCTCAGTATCACATATAATATGTATACTACGGAATTAACAGTGTAATTTGTAAAAGACAGAACTAACAAACACAAAAGGTCTAAATTTTTCCCTAAGTACATCAGTTTTTCTATCACTGGTCAAATCGACAACATTGGATGATCTGGAGAAACAATTTCCATATGTGGACATTAACTCATTGAATATTGTCTCCTTATCGTTTTTCTTTTCCAAAAACCAGCAATCGGACATAACATGACCAGGTTTTTTGTAAAAATTGTAGACAGGCCTTTATGATCTTGGCGAAGTTTTATCCCGTCTGTAATAAGATTTCGAGCTAGAGGAGCTAGAGTTTCTAGAAGAATTCTCACCTTTAGTGGATTGAACAGATACTGGTATTTCCAGGAATTTCTTTTTATGAGAAATGGTTTTATGTTTTATAGTGTAACCATCGGAAAGAGCAACTGCTTCCTTTAGTGTTTCAACTTCTTTCCATCTAAGTAACTTTAAGGCCGTCATGTGCACAGTGCTTAAATTCCTCAGCTAGACTGAAACTTTAAAAGATAAACCTCTGGTACTAACTCGTATGCTTTGAGAATAGCTACTTTAATCTTGTCATAATCCATACAGCTTTCTAAAAAGAGAGCAGCATAATCTACTTGTGTTTTATCAGTTTTTGCAACCTTCTCAAAATGTTGGAAGTATTTATCACCTCAATTATCATGAAATGGTAATACTTTGACATATCAGTTAAGTTAAAAGTTCTCATTTTGCCTTGGTCGATGAAATTTCAGTTTAATTCCCATTTCTTTCAGTCTAATTTCTTTCTCAGCTTCGATACTGGCTGGACCTTCCTCAGCTACGACCCGGACTTGTTCAAGCTCGATTTGTTTGAATTTTAGCTGGATCTCTAACTTATCTATATTAATGAGCTTCGATTTGCTTGAGTATTCTTCTAATACTTCCTCAGACAACAAACTATCACCAACTAATATTTCAAAAAACGCTTTTCAGTTAATCTTTTCTCATATAGTTTTTAGCTTCTAATTCTAAAAATTTTGGCAGTTTCGAGTTATTTAATACTTTTCTGGTTGTTTGAGAGAGAGTAATTTAAGAAAACCTTGATAACCAGACATAACGTAATATAATTTATCTTGAATGAGTCTCCGATTTATTATGTTACATACTATATTTTACGATTTCAAATACCCTGAAACTGAGTTAAATTGTAATTTAAATTTAGAAATTAATTAAATGTAGAAATGTATCGAATTTATGACATTTGTCAACAGTAATAATACACTAAATTTTTTTTCTTAATATAAATATCTTTTGATACACAAACAGTAATACAATTTATAATAATGATTATTACAAGTAGTTATCACAAACAATAATTTATTTACACAAATTTTACAATCTTCCAAACAATACTGAGTATTCTAACCAATCGGGAACTTTCTTGATAAATTATCGAGGATCCACGCGAAGCGAATTAATATAGCAAGTTGATATAGGTACAATTCACTTAACGGGGAGCTAGCTAGCTGTCTCCTTCTTGATCACTACCGGTATCATTCAATATCTTCGTTGAAATACTAACGACCGAAGTTAATTCGCTGAACTTAAATGGTTTGTAATGTTCGAAACTATAGACGTTCCTGGTCAAATATCTGTAGTTTCTCGATTAATAAGTGAATGTAATTATAGCTTCCGAGGTTTTCGGTATTAACAACTGCAGTAAATGAACAACATGTACTGTCTCTACGAGCGTCGATTTATAAACGTTAGGCGAGCTTGTCGAAATTTCAGGTGGCAGCAATACCAACAATCACTGGTATTTATATACACATATAGTACATTGCTAATTCTTACACCCGAAAATCATCTACAACTTTGATGAATAGGCGGGAAATTTTGCAATAGCTATTTAACAGCATAAGTTACATGCATTTCTAAATATATATATTCAAATAAACCAAATATCAATATTAAACTAAATATATAATAGTAAATCCTTCACAGGATAGCAATATCGTAGTCAATGACAAAAATCTGCAGTGAAACACAGTGGGATATTGGTAAGAGTTATTTTTACTATTTTAAATATTCTAAAAGTGAAAGGAATATTTATAACAATAATAAAAAGACTAAATAAGCTGAGATGATGAAAATCGTATCGTTGAAAATGAATACTAAACATAGTTTAGTCAGTGATAACAAAGAGTTTATAGAATGTAAGTTTCTATGATAAACTGTAAGCTGGAAGAGCTGTTTCAGATTTCAAAGTATTTTATTTCCATATAAACAAGATATTGTCTAATGATAGTTTTCATATGTTTAACACGTTACACTGCGTCACGACCAAAATCTATTGTCACGCTTCAACTCCTCCAGTGTGGTTTTTCAATGAGTGAGAGATTACCGCAGAAATCAAAAGCTTCCACTTTCAGGCATACGTTTAAACACATCTCGTTCAGTATCAATATGATAGACTGCACAAGAAAGACTGTAAAATAGGCATATTATTGTTGTATAGATTGCTTGTAAAAGAAATGCGTGAAATAACATTCAGCAATACCTCAACTTTAAGAATATACAAAGGTAGCTCCAATATCGTCATATCTGAAGAAAGTAAAGAAATTGTTAAAGCCACTGTAAGGGGAAAAAAGTAGTTATGTGCTGAAAGTTTCTACAAAACAAAATGCTGGCCTTTATCGGTATTTGTATTTCACAGTTTTTGCTGAAACATTTCTGGCAGTTATTTGACCGAAGTTTAGTTTATTATAAAATAGTTTTTAAACTGTCGATTAAAAATATTAACCCTAAATCCAACTGTTCAAGGAGTGTTTCTTTAATCAGCCAAGAAATATTTGATAGTTTGTTTGTTTTCTTAATTTCGCACAAAGGTACTCGAGAGCTATCTGTGCTAGCCGTCCCTAATTTAGCAGTGTAAAACAAGAGAGAAAGCAGATAGTCATCACCACCCACCGCCAACACTTGGGCTACTCTTTTACCAACGAATAGTGGGATTGACCGTCACATTATAACGTCCCCTAGGCTGAAAGGGCAAGCATGTTTGGCGCGACGGGGATGCGAACCTGTGACCCTCAGATTACGAGTCGCACGCCTTAACACACTTGGTCATGCCGGGCCCAAGAAAATAAAATGAAAGATATGATTGCTCTGCAATATTAGTTAATTAGAAAGAAGAAACAATTGATATTATTTGCAATTAAAGTTCATTATCACAAAGCGAAAAATAAGAAAACAAAATTATTGTAAATAACCACACAAAAGTGATAAAATCTAGCTAATTTAAAAAAAGTAGTTTTACTCCGTAGTATTTCAAGCTCCTCATAGTGAAAAACGAAGACCAATTATTAAATATTAGTTGATCTTTAAATACATGCAGGAGAAGGACGGTGTGAATAGTTTAAACATCATAATAAAAAAAAGTATTTTATTTCATATGTAAATAATCTTGTAGGCTTGGGCACCACATAAATGTACATATATAAAACAACTGACGTTCACATAGAATTCAGTAAATTTAAACGTATTCATCTATATGGAAATACATCTTTCAACTCAGGAATTTCGTCACGCGTGGGTCCACTCGAAGATGAAAGAAACAAACTCGAAAACATTAGAGTTGGTAAGTGATGGAGGGCAATGCTGCAATGGCTCTATACCATTCCTGCATATTTGAGCTGAAAGATAGTTGCTTAATCTTTTACCCCTATAGAGGTCAAGGACATCGCCATCAGCCAAAAGTTGACTTTCAAGGCATCACGTGTTTAACTTGCCAATCGGTGAAGGTCAGCTATACGGTTGTTACGTGGCGTGACTTGGACGATAATGTTCTTGTACACGAATTATTTTTGTTTCACTGCTCCCTCTTGTATAACAGAGATATAGGTTTTTGTTGTTGGGCGTGGTTTTAAGATTAGATTAAATTTGTCTATCACTATATGTGTATTTTCGATAGATTATCTCGTGTTCACTCATACAAAAATTTAAACTGATAGTGACGTCTTAGAAGTTGTTTGCGTTGAACTTAGAGAACATTTACCCTCTATTGTTTAAACAAAAGACCAGAATAAAAATAACTAAAGATCTCGATATCTTAAAAGTGTGCATGTTTATATTTAAAAACATGCATCTTTTAATGAATCTTAACTGGAACCATCATTCATGAAAATGTATGAATGAAAATTCAGCAGTCATGTGTTTAAAATTAAATCTACTCAGTAACATACAAATAAATGAAGACTATTTCAAAATAAGAAGTTCACTTTCATTAAACACTGAATGTTAGGAGGGCTAATATATTAAAGTAACGAAAGTTTGGATAGGTTTCTATTTTTAATTTAAAGTTCCTTTCACTTTCTCTCTATGAAAGCAATGGACTATATAATTTTAGAATTTATTCATTGATAATCTCTATAGTAACACAAAGATAATGTTCTAAAATAAAAAATTGAACATATAATCAACACTAGAGCACTTTATAAAATGATAACCACCTGAACATCAGTAAGTTACGTCAGAAGACAGCTCTCCACACACTTAGTTAAAGATTAACAATCAGTAAAGCAGAACTCATACTGGAGATCTGCTGAAATCAAAAATGTTTTGGTGAAGATCTTTGATTACTGTAGAGTCTTGTGAAACATTAACTTGAAGTATTTTATAACATAATGATGGTTTGATTCATTATATTGACAGCTACTTTTATCAGTAACGCAACTTGGTTCAACGTTTTGATAACCACTTTTCACCTTAATTGTCACTATCTAAACTTGATTATATATAGTTACTCTCTACATAAATTATCACCATTACACCTTAACTCTATAAAGGCATGATTACTTTACATTACGCTCATCAACACTGCCGCTACTCTTTAATATATACAGTTTTCTTGACTTATTTTCTTGCGTAGTGTTATAGAACTGAGTGTAGCTTTCCATTTCGTTTGTAGCTTCCCTTCTTCTGCCAATCCACAGATTTCTTTTGGCAATTCACGATATTTGACAACAAAAATTGATATCCTTTAACCTGTTAAAGTAAACTGAAGAAAAACAGTTATTATGTTACTGTCCACTATAGCAAAGTAACGTTGTATGTAAGAACAAACCTAAGAAACAATGTGCAATCATTTTTAGATTTTACAGCCCACATGACCAGCCTGGTGAGCTCTGGAATTAAACGAAATACTTCATCAGTACTGAATATGGCAGACGTAATGTGATTGGCATATTGTTAAACATATCTTTACTTTCTCTATTATTTTCATAGAAATACTAACTTAGTTTTCTTCCTTTGACAAGCTCTGAAAACAATAAAACTAGTCTGCTCATTGGCTACTTCTTCAGAATAGTGAGTGAGTGCAAGTAAAAATAAATAATAATGAATAACTGATGTTAGATTAAATAAATAATGTTGTGTTAATAGTAGGTACCCTAATTCTAATTTTTAAAGTATTCATGTAAAATTTATAAATTGTATTACGAACAAACTTAATCTAGTTAGCATCGTAACAATTATTTTTCACGCAGGTTGATGATAGAGATAGTATCTTAATCAATATTGTGTCAGTTGTATTCCTGCTGACCTATTATACACTAATATTGAGCAAAACGTCTCGTTGGAAGTAGATATGCAAGAATGTTTTGTTGATATATATATATATATTATATATGAGCCAGGTGGGTTAAGGCGTTCGATTCTTAATCTGAGGGTCGCGTGATCGAATCCCTGTCTTTGTCAAAACAAATTTTTTTTGAAGTATATACATCAGATTAACTACATGTGTCTTTGGTAAGTATGTTCAAACTGCAGTCATTCCACCATGTCCTATCTTTTCAGCGAAATATTATCAATCTATTCTTGGAGAAAAGAAGCTCTTTTGCCATCTAGTGTCAACAAAAGTTACTTTACTGATTCGCTGTAGAATAAAGGTATTGCGAGAACTGTGTATTATTAAAATATAAAACATATTGAACAAAACCCGTTATTCATCAGTAGAAGTCTGCAATACTTTACTATTAATGAATGTGAAAAAACAGATTAAGTTTTCGAAGCAATATACTTACATTAAAAATTAATAAATACAAGTTAAGTATCAATATTTATCTTTGATCTTACACTGTGGTTAAGATAAAAACCGGTACGTTAACAAAGGTTTATTCTCATGTTGGAAAACATGTTAATAATGATACACTGATAATTCTGCGAAATATCCTGATCTCTTTTATACATCTTTCAAATATTTTGGACTTTAACAAAGAGTAGAGATTGCGAGTCGAGCGTCATAATCACTAGATCATGCAAAGCTTGAGTGTTAAATGGCCTGGTCAAAGATCTGTTAGGTTCAGGAGTAGCCTCCCTAATTTTGAACTATTGACCAGATGGAATGCAGCCAGTCAACAATACTCAAAACCATAAAATACTTTGTTAGTCTTTTTTTGATCTAACAACGCAATTATTGAAAGTATGGAATGTGTTCAACAGCGTCATGACTTGAACCGTGGCCCTTCGGTATGCAGCCTGGCAAGCTAACCACTATGTCACGTCTAACACGAATATTTAAAAATAGTTTCATTCTAATCACTTATTAAAACCTACATTACTTTGTGGAATTTTATAAATTGAAAGAAATTTTGATCATAAGACTTTTCGTTCTGATGATATCCAACTTCAACTCTTATCTACTTTTTCAGACCATTAAAATAAACTGAAACAAACTTTTAAAATATCACTAGAATTCAACTGATTGTTAGACGACAGTAATGAGCCCTCTGGATCTAATGGATGTGCGTTTTGCAAAGAAATTTACGCTGCGTCTACTTTTTTCATAATAGTATTTCGAAAACATTTGTGCTCGCCACTAACATTCATCACAGCCAGGACTTGACAGTGGTATCACAAGCCTGGCTTTTTGTAATCAAACTTTATAACATTCATTTCTAATGTTCATCATAGACCATCATTTCAGAAGATAGATATCTTTGAATCAAGTCCATTTATACTTTAGTAAAGTATTATTAATTGTAATGGTCGTTACAAAATGTCAGCTCAGGTACTCTGAAACCACATTACGGAGAAAAGACATTATCGAATGTGGTGCATCCGTAGCTAAACCGATAGAGGAGATTTTGAATAACATTTCTATGTTAAAATTCGTTACAAAAACAATATGTGGTTTATTGTAAGCCAAACCTCTAACAACGAAGACAAAATTAGGAGCTTGTTTATTTACTGGGCCTTGTTATTAGCGTTGTCACTGCCGAAGGGGTGGGAGAGGTGATGCTAATTTATCCTAATGACTGAAAAAAGGGGCCAGCAGGATCTCGGGTGGAGGATGAGCCATGGGTGTTGACTTTTAAAATAAAATAAATCATGAAGGTGACATCTTATGAATTGGAGCACAGAAGGTCTAAAGAATGTGAAGCTGTTTTCATATCAAATAGGGGTGTATATCTCTCCCTGAATATCGTGATTGTTTCAACTAGACTAATAACGAAAAGTATATTTTATATCAAAATTACCTGGTGAAGTAAAATGTCTAGTTTCTATGTGTAAAGTCAGATTTATTGTTTCTTAATAAAATATTTAATGTATTTGGTTGATGGACCTCGTAAATGACAATATATACGTTAGCATTCCATGTATGGTTGAAAGTGGCATCATTGCATGAAAACATTTGTTTAGCGGGCAATACATATTACAGCTTCCGGTTTCTAAGTTTAAAGATATTTTTATGTGTTAAGACTGGTATCTATAACAGTGTCTTCATCTTAATAGTACATGGTTGAAGAGCTTCACGACCTAAAATGCAGAAGTATAATAAAAATATATTATTAAGAATCCCTCAGCTAATGACGAAGTATATGGGATGAGCGTGGCTAAGTGGTCTTCGTTTGTTTGTTTTGGAATTTCGCACAAAGCTACTCGAGGACTATCTGTGCTAGCCGTCCCTAATTTAGCTGTGTAAGACTAGAGGGAAGGCAGCTAGTCATCACCACCCACCGCCAACTCTTGGGCTACTCTTTTACCAACGAATAGTGGAATTGATCGTTACATTATAACGTCTCCTTGAAAGGGCGAGCATGTTTGGCGCGACCGGGAGGCTAAGTGGTCAGCGTATTCAATGTGTGAGTCCAAAGATTCATGGTTTACAACTGGTTATCACAAAAACACGGTATGCATTTTGAGTCCATGTGCATTTTATTAGACAAATGGTCAAATCCATCTATTTGACTATAGTAGCCCAGGGCTTGTTTGTTATTGTCTAGCTGCCTTCCCTTTATTGCATTATATTAAAATTACGGACAGATGTGCGTAAATAACTCACGTGTAACTTTGCGCGAAATTTTCCATAATTTATAGCCTAGGCACAATATCCAAAAAACGCTCGTTTAAACTGACCATATGAAGCATACAATTAAATACTAGCTTATCTCGGCGTTTTAAAATAAATTGTAGTTACTTTTGTTGCCTACAGATGGCAATAAAACGGTCTGTATGAAGTCACTAAAATACTTAGTCGTAGAACAAGTTGGGAGTGAAATTCAGATTCCCACTGGTTCAAAATAATTGCCAGTATATTTCAAGTTATAATTTAATTTAGTAATTTTTTATAGTTAAAAATAAAACAAATAAATTATTTAATACATAATTTTCAGAAAACAACTTTCAGACTAATATTTTGTTGCTTCCATTGTTTCGACATAACAATTACAATATTTTTCTATCGTTAAACATTTATCAGAAAACTGCAAGTTTGTCACATAATTGTAAGGCGTTATCAGTAGCTTTTGTTATAGTTTATATTCAATAATTATTCTCAAACGTTTATCTTTTACATAAAAGATAGGCACATAAATCTAAGATACAAACAACAAGAGAGGAAAGGTAAAATGTACATTTAAAACAGAGTATCTTTGAAATACAGCATTAGAGATATATATGGTATATGAGGTTTAGCCTTTGTTCTCATGAGTCATATGTGGAAGAAAAATCATTTGATAAAGTATGACCAGGCAGTGATCAAATGATTACCTCACTAACCAATTAAATCTTCATGTTATATACAAATTTTGAATCCCGTAAGCGTCTCTGACTTCTAACTGACATACAAAATGATGCCCAGCCATAGATTTCTCTATTTTTTTAATGTAAAAATATACAATATGTTTGAGAAAAAATAAGGTAGATAATAGTTATTATATACATATATATATATATATATATGAGGTTCTCTCATTGATTTTTTGTTTTTAGAATTGCTATCTGCAATCTGCATGACGGACGTACTTGTTAGATTGTTTGATATTGTAAATAAAATGTACATTCTTAGTTCGAGAAAAATAAAACACACTACAGATCAGATTCTTACCACATTTTAAAAATAAAATTAATATTCACCATAGAATTGACGTTATAATCAATATACAAACTAATATAAAGTAACCAGCTTTGTATTTACATTACTTTTAATTTTCAATTTGATTAGACCTACGATAATAGTAAGTAGATTGTACATAAATTGTCATGTTTTGTTGGTAACTTTGAACAACAGAACTGTTTGAACAGTTACGTGTACATAAAACCTTACATAATTTTAAGGATGTAGCTCTTGCATTAGAAAATGCAATGTTGTTTTGCTGTTGATGAAAGGTTTTCATAAAGCAAGACTACTTGTGATAACTACTCTAGTTTGATCTCGCTTTGCACTCCAATAATGATTTTCAACAAGTTCATAAAATCTGGACTCTCTGCGCTCTCAGTAAAAACAACAACGAATTGTTTAAGTAATTCTTGTGACCTGATTGAGATCTAATCAACTATATTGTATTCTGGAAATCACTGAACGATATAAGACAATGAATACGCTTACAATGTGAAGAACAAAGTATTTTATTCTACTGTTTCACAGATTGTTTGTCTTTTTATGACTGGATTCTATTGTTTTCGGATGACGTTTCTTTTTAACTTCAACAGGAATCCCATCGTGACTGTAGCCATAACGCTTACAAGCATCACATCTTCTGACCTTAAACTTACAATCGACAAGGGTAAACGTGTTTTTCAGACATTTTTGAGTATAAGTGAGTGTGTCTTTCTTATAGCAAAGCGACATCGGGGTATCTACTGGGTTCATCGAGGGGAATCGAACCTCTGATTTTAGTATTGTAAATTAGTAGACTTACATCTGTACCAGCGGGGAACTCTTCGAGTATAAATTGACCAGTTTGAATACATGCCCTAACCCTGGAAAAGACAAATGGTTTCAGAAAAACTTTAACACGAAATAAGAGAAAAACTAATTTTTAAATAAACATTTATCTGCGATAGATGAGCTGGTAAGGACAACAGCTTTTCATTCAACAAAATGTTCTCTAGGTGGTTGAAATTTATGCTGGGTATACTTTCATACAAAAGCTGTAAATATCAGCAAATGAAATATGTATATATATATAAATTACAAGCGAACACAAAACTAAATGAACAAGCAGAAGAACGTATGAAAGTAATATTACGTTGGGGGTAGTCTACGTAAGCAAGCATATAACATAATAGTAAAGTATGATATAGTATTAGTTAAAATTAGCTGTAAGTATCCAGCTTTAAGTCTTCACTTACATGTAACACTCACAAGGCATTCCGTGATTACATTGAGATTTTGCACTAAGTAAGGCGTTACACATCTGTGTTTTAAAAACGATTCTTCAGGTTGACAAAGATCTATTAGGGCTGGAAATAATGAAACTGGTAGGTGGATCCTGACCTTTTGTTCTAATTCACTCTATAATCTTTGAGTTTGGGGTATCACAATAAGACAAACGCTTAGGATGTTAGTTTGTTTACTTATTTGTTAATGATAAAGAAGGAAAATATATTATGACGTTTTATTTTTCATGACGCGTGCGAGCAGCTTATTCGTTAGTTACTTGAAACATAAAAATGGTAGTTATTTAGCGACTTAAATAGTTGCCTACGTTCAATATTTATTTTTATTGCAAAAAAGGGATAAATATGTGTTAAAAAGTGGTACATATTTTTCATCTTAAACAATTGCATACATGCAGTATTTCTTTCCATCAGAAGAAGGGGATTGATATATATTAAGAGTTTGTTAAATCTATGTATTCTTTACCTGATTCATTTCCCAAGGTTTTGACCAGGTGGTTAGGGTTCTCGACTCATAATGCGAGGGTGGCCGGTTCGAATTCCCGTCACATCAAACATGCTCCCCTTTCAGCCATGGGGGAGTTATAATGTCACGGTTAATCTCATTATTCTTTGGTAAAGAGTAGCCCAAGAGTTGGCGGTGAGTGGTGATGATGAGTTATAATGTCACGGTTAATCTCATTATCCTTTGGTAAAAGAGTAGCCCAAGAGTTGGCGGTGAGTGGTGATGACTAGCTGCCTTCCCTCTAGCCTTACACTGCTAAATTAGGGACGGATAGCGCAGATAACCCTCGTGTAACTTTAAGCGAAATTCAAAATAAACCAAACCCAAGGTTACAAAATCGCAGTTATTTTTTTCGCCAGTTTGTTGCTTCATCTTCACATGTGCCTACGTTTTAAGTCAATTTCAACTTTGAAACTTGTATATTTTACAGTTTGAAATATACAGGTGTTTGGTTATTGTTTTTTATACGCCTACATTGTCTGAGACGCAGTTGAAACTCAACCTTACAATCCTACGAACATGTGATTGAGAGGTGTATCACAAACCTAACTTTATTAAATGACTTGTGAACAGAAACAAGTATCTACGGAAATTAAGATTTCATTTTGATAAAAATGTTATATTCAATAATATAAAGATTTGTAGAGAGATGTAGGTTGTTTTGAACCAACTAGAAAAATACCATTGTTTTCGATCACGCTGTACAGGTTAGGGGAAAGAAGTAATTCTGTACCTGTTCGCCTACTACATTAAAAAAAAAAGGAAAGGAAAGGAAAAGAAAATATCTGAATTGGGTTTTCATTACGAATATTAACTAGCGCTCTATAAATTTGTAGTTAGACGTCAGTCTAAATAAAAGCAGCATTAAAACATGTTTAACAACTCTACTATTGTAGCATGTATTAAAAGCATAAATATAGTTGTTCTAGGAAATATCGAATTAATAATCCTGGCTATAAATATTTGTATTCGAAACTATATAAAGAGGCTTCAACAGTTTGAAATTTAAAAAAAAAATTATGAAGAGGCTATGAACACCTTGTATTGCAAATTAAATTAGAAGGCTATAAACATTTTTTGTATTCGAATCCATATGAAGATACTTCAAGTACTTTCTGTCTGAAATTGTATGAAAAGGTCATAGACACTTTATCTTCCAAACTGTATGAAGTTTAGATATTTTCCATTCGAAACTGTATATATATAGCGTGCATATTTAAATACTTGCAAAAATACTGGTGATAAATATTTTGTGCATCAGAGAATGTTCAAGTACGTGCTATCCGTTTCGAAACGTCAAACTCAAAATGACCATTATAAAATAAGAAAACAACAACAATCCTGGGTCACTAAAAGGTGATGTAAAAATCGTAGGAAATGATGCAAAATCTGAAGTGCTTTTTAAGGGCTGTCTCTTCTTCACCGGGAATGAAACAGTAAATAATTTTTGTAAAATAAAAAGGTGAACGTTAGAAAGTTACCTCAGGACATGCTGCTGTTGAAGAAGTCTACTGTTTTAGTCTGCTTTTTTATTTTCTGGATATTTTATATATATATTACACTCTTCATTTAAAATGTTAATATCTCTATCTTTAATGTGAGGTATTTCTTGACAAGATGGTGTTGTGAATATATATTTAATAAAAGTCTGGAAATGTTCTGATTCACATTGAAAATGTACGTGAGCTATAGTTTAGACGATGGAGAAGAAATGTAATTTAAACGAATCTTAATACCATTCTTGTTAGTATAAATCTGACATGCTTTATCTTAGAGACTAGTTGAGTTGAAACAAATATGACAAGGAATTTCTATGGTTTGGGAATTTAATGTCTTTTGCTGTCTTTCTTTCTATATAGGAAATAAGATTTAATAACACCAGTGGGCAAAATTCAAAACCAGATTTAATGTCAAGTAGTATCTCATCGAAAGCAGTTGAAATGTTGAGATCAGTTTAAAATCCATGCGGCACACGGAAACAAAATGACGAACATTTAAATTTTCTCCAGAGAAGATGCTATTGTGTACAAAAAAATGTTTTTACATATGCAAGTAAAGTAATTACAAAATGTTATTTTAGCAAGTTGTCCATCTAATTCTAAGAGTATTTCATGTAAATTGTGATTCTATTTAGATATTTTCATTTTTCATGGAATTATTTTCGAAGAAAGCAAGAAAAACCCTATTTACAAAAATGCTAAATTCTCAGATTTTAATGTTCAAACTAGTTTGTGAAATAAAACATCTTCATACGGTATGTTGAACTTCATGGAATATAAATGTATCTAAGGAACATACTTGAGGAGAGGTTGAAATACTAGGAATCAAGTGTTGAAAAAATTACTTTGAGAAGAATATGAATAAGATGTAAGAGATTTGTTTCGAATTTCGCGCAAAGCTACACGAGGGTTATCTGCGCTAGCCGTCCCTAATTTAACAGGGTAAGACCACAGATAAGGCAGTTATTCATCATCACCAACTCTCGGGCTACTATTTTACCAATAAATAGCAGAATTTACCGCCATATTATAACGTTCTCATGCCTCAGAGGGCGAGCATGTTAGGTGTAACGGGGATTCGAACCCGTGACCCTCAGATTACGAGATGAGTGCCTCAACCACGTAGCCATTCCGGGCTTGTGAAGTAAGAGGTGAGTGAAATATTTCCGAAACGTGTTCTTGTTATGAACTTGTTTGCTTCCTGTATATTTTGTAATGTATTAAATAAACTTCATTTAAACTGCGAATATCTGTAGGTTCACAAAGTTTACTCTGATGATAATTTTATTATTGCATTTGTTTTGATAAATTTATTACATACATGTAAACTATTTAAAACTTAAGTTGCCTTATAAGAAAACAAACACAAACATGATTTACTACTTAATGAAATATATACTCTCCCCTCTCCGGTGACTCAGCAGTAAGTTTGAACACAAATAATAGTTTCAATACTCATGACGGGCACAGAACAAATAACCCATTGTGTAGCTTTGTGCGTAACAAAACAAAGCCTTATTTTTATGTATGTGTTATAACTAAGCTGAAAAAACTGTCATACAAAAATTCACATCTTTCTTAACTTAGGAACAACAAGATTTATGTATGTTAATTGTATCTTCGGGACTAATTGAATCAGTGACTTTTTCACCTTCTCCTTGAAGTAAAAATATATTTCACATTATATCTATAACGCGGTAATACAATTTATCGTGTAGAAAAGACGAGAGGCGTCATGTAAATCACCGCTCGACAGGCATCAAGCGACTGCTACCAAAATATTTTAACAAAAATATTGAACTCTGCCATGACTATAGCGGTCGTGATTCCTGTCAGAATCATATTTTATAGACCACAATACTTGTGTCACATTTCAAATCTAGCAATAAAGAATTTTGCAGTGGATTTTATTGAGGTAAAATAACCAGAACATTCAGTTGGACTAGAACTTCTAGAAAGGCAGCCCTGTTTATAAATGGATATAACTTTAGAAAAAAGGTTTTAATTACAAAATGCTCCAATAATAATGACTTAAATCTCAAGTTATATTTTATGTAACGATTCATTCATATAAAGGTTTAAAAGGTATATTCTTCATCACATAATTTAATATTTTATTCGAGATAGTCAAACGTTCTATTTTGTTCAGTTAGTAAATAAAAATTACTCATTTATCAAAACCTGAATATAAATGTAAACAATAGCTACCCAGTTAACTACTACAAATAACAATATAATGTACTACGAAGAAATAAGGAGAATTACTTTCTTTAATACTTAGTTCTCTGTTTTCAGTAAAACAGACTTAATATTTGATTGGATCCTTACATAGCATTTCAGTGAAATTTATTTTCCAAGATAAATAAGGTCAGTTAGTGGTACTCTTATATAAAATTCAAGTATTAAACAAAACCTATTATTAATGACAAGTTTTGGTTTAAGATATGTAGTTTTATTTTCCTTCTGAACTAACATGTGTTTTAAAGCTTTAAACCAGATATACAAAGTTGAAAAATAAAGAAATATACGTTACCTAATAAATTACCATTATAGGTAAAACGATATAGTTAGATAAAACAAAAACTAAATACCACGTAAAAACTTACTACTCGGTAAAACAATATACCTGTAGATAACAAAAACTATACGTCACATAAAAACTTACTAATGTAGGTACAACAATATACTTATAGAAAATAAAGACTGTACGTTGCATAGGAATATTTTAGTGTAGGTGCAACCTTATATTCATACTTTGTAGTTATGGTAAAGAAACTGAGGTTATCAGTCATCTTCTATAATTTTGAACTACTGGAAAGCAGCCAGTCAACAGCATCATGCAATCTAACATTCAGAATCAGAGATTGACAGTCATTCTTTTAACACAACCACACTTTTACCAGAAGGCCCAGAAAGTTTCCTTTCTTTTTTTTCTGCAACTGAAAATACATTTCCACTATAATCCAATATATATATGTTGATAGAAGAAAAAATTTTTCAGTCAAAAATATTTGTAAATGTTATATTTTAAAGTTTTAACATTTCCAAATATTTATCGTTAAGGGTTTGTTTGTTTGTTTTGAGTTTCGCGCAAAGTTACACGAGGGCCATCTGCACTAGCCGTCCCTAATTTAGCAGTGTAAGACTAGAGGTAAGGCTTCTAGTTATCACCAACCACAGCAAATCTTGGGCTACTCCTTTATCAACAAATAGTGAGATTGACCGTCACATTATAACGCCCTTTCAATATGTGTGGTGCGACTGGGATTCAAGTTTGCGACTCTCAAAGTACAAGTCGAATACCTTAACTACCTGGCCATGCCGGGCCTTCTTTAAGGGTAATAATAAAAAAAGAAATTACCTAGGTAGATTAGGACAATTATTTACACAAATAAATAATAAAAAGGTGCATATGTGTTTTCTTATAGCAGAGCCACATCAGAGTATCTGCTATGTCCACCGAAGGGAATCGAACTCCTGATTTTAGCGTTGTAAATCCGTTGGCTTACCGCTGTCCCAGCGTGGAACGATAAAAACTCCGAGAGTATATGGTTCTTTTCCCGTTGCTGCATTTTAGGACATTGGTACATTATTAAATTGATGGTGAAATTTAACCAGTGAATCATCTACGAGTATTTCATGGGCTACTGGCGAGTGTCGTCGATAGCTGTCTTTCTTATAGTCCATTATTTCAAAAGAATGGCTAGCGTAGTTTTTTTTTTGTATCTTTGCGTTAAAATACAAAACAAACTGAAACAGTTGGAGAACATTTGAAAAACTGAAAACACAACTTAGAAAAACATATGCATATTATTTAATTTCATCTTTATTTTGGCACGTGAAAATATGATATAAAACTAATGTGGTACACGTCTGTATAAAATAATCAAAACTAAACAAATCCAAACATAATTTTCGGTATGCTATAACACTAACCCGCATTTGAACTTCAGTGTTTATTTGTTTTATATATATATATATATATATATATTCTCTTAACACAAGAGTAGAGATTTATTTTACATTGAGATCAGGTAAACTATGATTTTACATCATTCGTGAATTGTAAGCAATAATTAATCTCTTCAACTAAATGGGAACAACACAATATCTGATACTTGTTTTAGGAAACTTCTATTTGTTGTGTACATCCTGAGGGCTGAAACCGAATTCAAACATTAGAAGCCCTCAGATTTACCACTAAGCTGCAAAGCAGAAAATTGCTCAAATTTATCTTAATTAACCTTAAAGAGATATACAACTTGTGAATAAACATTAAAGTACAGTAGAGGGATAGGAAATGTAACACTGAAGGTATGACAGCGTTGTTACTGATGTTTTTCTTTTTACCACCAGTTTAATCTCATCATTAAGAATGGGTTTTATGAAAGGGTAATAATCGTAAAAGAACTAAATGAGGAACACCCCTTCATCAGCAAGTGCGGTGTTGTTTCATAAGAACTGTAAATAGTAATTCCCTACACCCATAAACAACATGGGCTCTCATATGAAGTCTAATGTTGGCTAGTGGCATATTTTAGCAATAATCAGCCTATAAAAGGATACGTACGCCCTATGACATACAAAATAATTTCTCTCTGAAAAAAATCTACATTACTCCTGTAGGGTGGAGCTCTTGTGAAAGCTAGACCACTGTGTGGAGAAATGAAGGTAACAGAGTAATGAATTTTATTAATAGAACTCATCCCAGTTGATAGAGTAACATGTTTGAAAAACAAAACATAAGTATGCGAGTATGAGTATTTGAATTAGCATTTACTCTGAATATTTAAATACATTGTACAATATATACGTCATGTAATACTCTAAAGAATGGTCACCCATGTTAAGGAATACATTGAAAATGATTCTGCTTTTTATTAAAAACAAAATAAAATATTTTACACAGCATACCATCTAGAATTGTGAAGTATAATTTTAGTATCTGCTTTAGAAGCATAAAACTTGTATATTAATCTATAAATGAAGCTCAGTAATAATACTTAGTCTATTTAGCTAGTGTCTTCGCTTGGTTGTTATAAGTAATACAAATGATATATTTCAGTGACAGAAAGATAATACTTATCCTCGAACTTCAAATATCAGTATCACTTGGGTGTTGTTTTTAGAATCCTTAATAGTATTGAGATGTTATATCTAGAATGCGTAATAATCTAAGATATATTGGAATTCAACATTGTTTAAACAAACTGTTTAAAGAATACCCAGTAAAATCAAAATTTTGACAGGCCTTAACATCAGGAAGGGATTTTGGGATAACTGCACGAAATGCTCATCAACAATAATTTCAAGTATTCTTAAAGAGTTTTTTCTTTGTTTTTGTTTTTCTAAACGGAGATGAGTGAGTTGCAACTGTATTGTTGGATGAGCCAACACATGCGCATGGGAAGAACTGGTTGAGTGGGTTTTGTTTCGAGCAAATTATTATAAAAGACCAGGAGTTAAAAGCAGCTACTTGAGTATTTAGTATCCATGTTTAACTGTTAAACAGACGAAGATGTTTACAAACTGTGCTCCAGTTTGGATTTCTCTTTTAACCAAACTACATCCATATTAATTGTTTGTGGTGACTTCTTCTAAGTCTTTTGGCGTAATAAACATGTTCAGTTTGCTTGAAGGTTGTCTCACGCAGTATATAAATAATGACGTAACTATACTTGACTTTTTGTGGCATGTGTGGGATAAATGCATGTACACTCAACAAAACCGAACCAAACACTGAGTCCAAGGGATCAGCACTTAAGCTTGCATGGGAGATAAGTATTGTTTTGCTTAACGTGTATCTGAATGTCAGGCACAATACTTCCTTCAACCTTAATTATTTTCTTTGATGCTTTGTTCAACAGCCCCTCAGACTTGCTCTATTACTCCTCTTTTTTATGTAACATTACTTTTAAATGGGTTGTTATGTAGTTTATAAATGATTATTAGCATCGATACTTTAGGCTGACCATTTTATATTACCAGCTCTTTCTTTCTCCTTTAATACTCCTTATTCATAAGGACAATTTATATAGGTCATTTATTGGGCTGACATTTATCGCCAGGACCAATTAAACGATGCCAACTGGTATGTGTAATAAGCCGTGATATTGCGTACTGCTTCTCTTTTTTCATACTTTTTCACGTCTTTCATTCTTCCAGTAGAAAAAAAAACACATTCCCACACCGTTATAGACCTACAACTGGATTTTATTGTTCTACTTTATTCACTTCTACTTCTTATGGTTAATCTTGATTCCTAAAGAACTGGGCAGGTTATGGCCTATTGGTTAACACAAAGAACTGTGAACCTGAGGGTCTACGATTTGCATACCGTTGTCCCAAAATCGATATTCGCACTTTGGAGCTATGAGTGCGTTATAAAAACGAAGGGTAAATCCAATGACTGAAGTAAGCGAAACGTTTGAGGTGGTTGAAGCAGTTCTTTGATATATCAGTTTAAAATTAGGAATGACTAATGCAGGTTGATTTTGTGTAGTTTTACATGAATATCCAAAACAATAATGTTCAATAATTTTGATAATTCTTTTCAAAGTTTTACCACTTGACCATACTCAAGTGTGAAATATTAGTTCTGTAACAAAACACTTTGTGAATCATTTATTGTAACTACCATAAAAGAGATAGTTTGTCAATTTTCACTCCATATATATCCCATTTTTATCTACTTACTTCTGGAATGTGTTAAATTGGTTCCAGGATATTTTTTTCAAAGTTTGTACTGGATTTTTTCTAAACTTTTCCTTCTTATTCTTTGGATTGAAATTCCCATTAGCACCACGAGGTCCTAATTCTTACCGAACCATGTACTTATCGGATTTCTAATCGTTATAATAACTGGGTAAGTGGTAAGTCTACGGATTTAAAACTATAAAATTAGGGATTCATTTCCCCTTGTTGGGCTCGGTACATAGCCCAATATGACTTTGCTATAAGTAAACACACATCGTTATAGTTCATATGAATTTCTTATGTCCAGACGATGAGTACACAGAAATAGCACTGCTTTCTCAATGAAAAACTGTATCAAATGAAGAATACAAGACTGAGAGAACTAACTATTACGTACTTGGACAATATATTAAGTATTCTAAAATTACACAGGCCATCCATGTCAGCTGATTATTCCAAAAGCGAAAGTAAAGAGAACACAGTCTTCAGGCATTTCTGAACTTCTACACAAGTAATGCACAATTATAAAAACTAGGAGATGCCCTAGCGACAATCATCGTGGGAACATTCACCAGCACTACATGATAACGTATGACAGGGTGTGACTAGTATAAAGATAAGATCAAACGTATTTAATTGTTTAACTGTTCGTCGGTACGATAAGTGTTCAGAATGTTTCAGCGTGTGTAAAAAACATGTCGATAACTTTGGGGAACTAAACTGCCCCTTCTACATTTAAACAGAGAAGAGAAGATCATGGTAGTTTTTAAATATAATGTATTTGATTTCAGTCATCCTTAGTTTAAACTGAAGATTGTTTTGTAAAGCACGTTAGGTGTCTTTGGTTATGTCTAAATGGTTGCTGTTTCATTTTGTGTGAGTAACAGAAGTGTGTAAAGTACATATATGTCATTCAATTCAATAATTGCTACAATATTTGAGTTTATCAGTGGTAAGTGATTGGAAAAATAAGAGGTGTTTGAGAGTTGCAAATGCGATTCCAATTTTCACGAAACGAATGCATACTCCTATAGATATAAGTAGTTATAATGTCAGTTAAGCTAAGCTTAACTGGTCAGTACGAGGTTCTTCCAGATTTTATGATTACGTTGCAATCGATGAAAATAATTGGACTCACAACTTAAACTAAGAAAGCAACAGATGAACATTATAATACTTGATAGGTGTATGTATATTTACTTTGAGACAAGGAGATTTTTTCCTTCTTTGCCTCTAATCAAGAGAAGTCTTCCTGTCAAAAGGGTTTTATAGTTTTTATGTTATTTACTCACATTTTTTGATCCTGCGGTTTATTACAAACTTAAATATTTGCTTTGATTTACTTAGAGAAACTCTAGATATACGACCAAAACATCACTATAAAAATCAATCAGAATGATCCAAAGTGAATTCATTGTTAAAGGTACCTGAATTTTGCAACATTGTTTAAAAGTTTAACACTTCCTTATTCACCTGAAATGAGCCATATGCAATTATGCATACAATGGACTGAAGAGATAACTAGAGAAAAGGCTAACAACTACAAAAGTTATAAAACCAGTAGAAAAGGTACATGATATTGAAGTTCAAATGGATAAACGGCAAGTTTGAAAGCCTATACAGTTAAAAATAGTTTAGAAACTCACGGTGGACACAGGACAATTAACTAAATAACTTTTAGTTTTGTACTAAATAACAAACAAACACGTTATGAATACTTACCAATTTTTCTAGGAAAAAATTATTTGTTTAAAACTAACTGTACTTTTCCAGTGGATAACATTAAGTTACAATTCTACTAAATATATTGGAGCTGAACTCATGTTGAATTCAGAAATCAGAAACAAATAGCCTCTCAAATTATACCTTCTTACGGTACACTCACAACTCACAGCAGATTTCATAAATCAGTTAGAGTAAGTTGAGAGTGTAAAAACTGAAAATGGCGCTCAAAGTATTATGACCTTCCAACATTTTCCTTCTCCGTAGTTCTTATCATATTCTGAAAACTTAAAAATAAGTACCTGGCATGACTAGGTGGTTAAGGCACTCGACTCGTAATTTGAGAGTTACGAATTGGAATCCCCATAACTCCAAACATGTTCCCTCTTTCAGTCGTCGGTGCATTATAATGTGACGGTTAATCCCACTATTCGTTGGTCAAAGAGTAGCCCAAGAGTTGGCGGTGGGTGTTGATGACTAGGTGCTTTCCCTCTAGTCTTACATTGCGAAATTAAGAACGGCTAGCGCAGATAGCCCTCATGTGGCTTTTCAAAATTCATACCAAAACAATACAAATAAGCACAAAGATTAACACCTGCGGTCGAAATAAAGTTAACGGTGTCAGTAATTAACATTCGTCCTATATTATCCATCAGCCTATGAATTATTTTTATGTGCAATCACGAACTATTTATTATTATTTTACTGTTAATTCTATATTCAAATAAGCTACTTTACTATGAGTTTCACCGATCAAGCTAATTTATGACGAAAACTGAACAAGACTCACTTTGAGTTTGTATTCAATTGAGTTTCCTTGTCAGTTGACGTGTTAAGATATTTAACTAAGTCTCTGTGTTGAGGAACAAGTCTTCCTCATATGTCTAAAAGAAAGCAATGTTATTTACGGTGTGATTTGCATGCAGTCAAACTGCGCTTTTATTATGTAATTACTCTCTGAAACCGCATTTAATTATCCTTTCGAGAGAAAAAAAATTCTTTATTACCATCATGCCTGTTATCAAGGTTGAAATATTGACGTCTATAAGATATTATTACAGCGTAGATCTTTGGTCTAAGAAACGAAACTATGTTCTTTTGTT
Organism: Carcinoscorpius rotundicauda; assembly: GCA_011833715.1. Lineage (NCBI taxonomy): Eukaryota > Metazoa > Arthropoda > Merostomata > Xiphosura > Limulidae > Carcinoscorpius > Carcinoscorpius rotundicauda. Next base: position 35,314,503 of record CM022405.1, on the reverse strand, counting down.
ACGATTTTCATGTTATTCTAATATAGCGCAATAATTTAGTCAAATTTTATTGAACATATTCCTGTCCTTTGTGTAGAAACTCTTAGCTTTATATTTATCAGTATTTATCTTTTAGTGTAGTTAGAAACAGATAAAACAAATGTTGCAAATATAAAAGCGAAATATATTATGTTTGTCTGTTAACCTCTCGTACAATATCTGTCTAACCTCCACGAAACTCGACATAATAACTAACACGGTCGCCAGAAGTAAGCCGGAAAGTCAAAATTCTGTCATGCCGACAACTTTGGATATATAAGAGTAAGATTAGATTTGAGAGTAAGTTGATAAAGATGGTGATGGTAATAAAATAGGATCAGGTATAACCGCTCCCTACACTTGCTTTTAATGGTGCATAAGAATTATAATGATTGACTGACAATACTCATTACGTTTGTTTAGTTGCCAAGGAGACACACTGACACAACATTTTTAAATTTAGTCCAATCAGAATTCTCAGCTTCAACTCCTTGGAAACTCGCATGGTTTAGTCGCAGGACATTTCAATTTTTAAAATACCCAAGTCAAAGAGCGCTTCTTCAACTTAACAGGTAAACAAAGCTAAAACCAGGAAGAGTCCAAAGAGAAAACACTAACATAAAGACAAATAATCTGTTTGCTAAGTTCTCGCACACAATCTGATAAATCTAAAAAAAACTTGGCTGTTGTTGTTGTTGTTGTTTTTGAATTAAGCACAAAGCTACACAATGGGCCATCTGTGCTCTGCCAATCACGGGTATCGAAACCCGGATTTTAGCGTGTAAGTCCGCAGACATACCGCTGAGCCACTGGGGGGCAAAAAAAAACAAACTTAGCATGGTGACTCCTACAGTCCCGAGAAGTAACGTGGAGAGATCAAAATTTCCATTTGGAGGTTGGATTCTCATCTAATTTCGGAAAAACCTCCAAATCAGCACAACTTGACACGGTAATACAGGATGATATGAGGAAGGTAATGAGGAGGTTGGACCACCTGGCTAATCTATATAAACAAACGTCAGTATATGTGTGTGTGTGTGTGTGTGTGTGTGTGTGTGTGTGTGTGTGTGTGTGTGTGTGTGTGTGTGTGTGCGCGCGTGTATCTGTTTTTATGTTTCCCCATTTCATGATCATTTGTTTGTTTGTTGTTGTTTTTTAATTTCGCGCGAAGCTACATGAGGGCTATCTGTGCTAGCCGTCCCTAATTTAGCAGTGTAAAGCTAAAGGGAAAGCAGCTAGTCTTCAACACCTACCGCCAATTCTTTGGCTACGTTTTGATTAACGAATAGTGGATTGACCATCACATTATAACGCCCCCATGGTTGAAAGCACGAGCATGTTTGATTTTACGGAGATTCGAACCCAAGACCCTCTGTGTGTTACGAGTCGATTGCTTTAACCACGTGGCTATGCCGGGCCTTTCATGATCAGTCAGCATGAAATTTGACACAGTGATACAGGTGATATGAAGAATATCATATGGGGTGGACCCTCATCTGATCTGTCTGTATAAATATAAAATTGAAATTGTATTTTGTTTGTCTGCTAACTTCTTACAAACTATTTGACCAATCTATATCAAACTTAGCATTATTACTCCTACAGTCCTGTAAAGAAACGTAAAGGAGTAAAAATTTCCATCAGGTTTCCCAACTTGCAATGTGTAACCTATTTCTTTATTTTTCTGTAATATTGTTTCACCGTCTGTTCCTTCTCTAAACAGTGAGAAATCCTACCGTAAAAGAAATATTCAAATATCATGAGACTTTGTTGTAATAAAACCATAATTTTAGGTTAATTTTGACAATGACCAACTTTTTCAGTATGAGGCTAAACGTGCAACTCACTATACTGCGTTGTTTCATGTTAATGTGTAAAATATAATCATGATCACATCCATAGAGGTTCCACCCCTAAAGTAGAGGTGTATATTGAATCAAAAAGATTCTCACTAGTAATTACGCCTTGAAAAACAAACAAGACTCAGTAATTTGTTGGGCAATATTTATTAGTAAGTATAACCTCAAGTTATTCTTAAATATTAAGTGATAATATAAATCTGTTTTTTTAATAAGGAACTATTTTGTGTTTAAGCGCAGAATGGACAAGACGAACAGCTCGACCTTCATCCACATGTATTAATGCTCCAGGGTTTAAAAGGTCTGGTAGCGGCTATTTCGACATAGGAGAGGATTTGTTTGTTTGTTTGTTTTGGGATTTTGCACAAAGCTACTCGAGGGCTATCTGTGCTAGCCGTCCCTAATTTAGCAGTGTAAGACTAGAGGGAAGGCAACTAGTCATCACCACCCACCGCCAACTCTTGGGCTACTCTTTTACCAACGAATAGTGGGATTGACCGTCACATTATACACCCCCACGGCTGGGAGGGCGAGCATGTTTAGCGCGACGCGGGCGCGAACCCGCGACCCTCGGATTACGAGTGCACGCCCTAACGCGCTCGGCCATGCCATAGGAGATGAGAAAACATTGTTTGTTGAACCTTAAGACAAAACATTTGATATTTTTAATGTGAAAGTGTTGTAATGTCTACTGAAATTGTCAAACTATTTGAGCATGAACATACGATGGATGCTCAATTTTGGGATTCCTGTTTCACGGGCTGTTTGCTACACAGATTTTCTTGGAAGAGGAGGACCACGGCGACCACCACCTCCAGGTTTTAGAGGGCCATCTCCACATCACTTTGATCCAAATTTTCTTGCTTTTGTCTCCATTTACGTCCATGTTATATTATGATGGATTTTTATTTTTCTCCTTTCTTTTTCAAGCCTTATTCTTTCAAGCCAGAGTCCATAGAGAAAACACTAACATAAAGACAAATAATCTGTTTGCTAAGTTCTCGCACACAATCTGATAAATCTAAAAAAACTTGGCATGGTGACTCCCACAGTCCCGAGAAGTAACGTGGAGAGACCAAAATTTCCATTTGGAGGTTGTATTCTCATCTAATTTCGGAAAAAACTTCCAAATCAGCACAACTTGACACCGTAATACAGAATGATATGAGGAAGGTTTGAAACTTTATTAATTGTATATAATATATATTGTATACTTGTATAGTGTGTGTGTGTTTCAAACGCAAAAAACAAACTCAACGCAAACGCGCTGCTTTCACATATATATTTTTCTCAGCGTCACTGACTATGTCGAAATAACTAAACTAAACTAACGTGGCAGGGGTTCAGTTTAGAGAGAGAGAGAGAGAGAGAGAGAAATCAGAAGAGTTCTCTCCCCAACTGGGGTGTTCAGGAGCGTTGTGGTTCCTCTTCGTCCCCTTTCGTGAGAAATTTTTGAAATGCCCGTGGAATTTTTATTTTATTTTTAATATTTCGAAACTGGAGTGGGGTATTTGTGAGTGAGAGGAAGAACGGGAAACCTGGACGAGAGCAGCGAAAGTGAGGTGAACCAGACTTTGGCTCTAGGACGGAGCACGCTGGCGAATTGATCTTTAATTTACAGTGATTATTCTAGGTGACGCGGTAACCGGCCCTTTTCAGATACGGCTGGGACCTGCAGGTCCGATGTCAGAGATTTTGCTGTGGGGGGAAACGAGAGTACCCCGAGAAAACCCACTTTCACGGCCTGGGCGCCGAATGATCTACCCAGACAGTGCCCGGAAGTAGCTGGGAATAGAAAATAAAAAGTTAAAAATAAAATAAAAATGGATGGACTCTGGTGGTGGTATACAGGGAAATGTTTAGCTTCAGTCTTGTAGGTCAGGTGGTAACCTCGTCTTGAACGTGTTTATACACTTTAAACCCATTGGTGCGACTGAGAAACGTGGTCTCGGTGGTGGAACTACTGGTTGTTCTTCGCTGGTCTGTGATGCTTTGTTTCTTCACCAGAATTTGGTTTGAGATTTCTGCGTGGAGGTGGTTTGTTTTTCAGTTTGTACTGACGCGTCGATGGTTGTCTTGGTAATGGTTTGGGTCTGGCAGGTTGTTGAGTTCTGGCATGCACTGTCCTTTTTCTTACTTGAACTGCTGGAACTTGGCGTGATGCTGACAGTGGGAGTTTTCGTCATCTGGGTAGAGTTGTCTGAATCTGTCTTCATATTTTCTCTAGTTGTATCTGGACTCGGCGGAATATTAGTATTTTCATGTTGGAAGATTTCAGTTGATTGTTTGTGATATCTGGGAACTTTGTTTGAAACGTTGCTGCGTGGTTGACGATGTGGGCGTTCGGCTCTAAAATAAAATATATGATAATAACAGCCGTCGCGTAAAATACAGTCGGCACTGTACTTTGACTTTGTCACTATCTTCATGAAGTGCGTGGGATGGTTACTGTTCTTCGAGAAAATTCGATGAACTGCATAAACTTTGGGTTGTATTTGGGATTCTGTGGTTTGTCTGATTTCTTCAGGTTGAATAGATGGGCCGACGCCCCTCAGGAATACAGAATAAAGAATGTCTGGACTTTTCGTGGGGGAACAGCTTACTTTGAATTCAATGTTCCATGGCTGGCATAGGTAAATTTGATCTGCATTAGTGGCTGGTTGAATGAGGATTCCGCCTCGGCGTAAAATTCGGGTCCTGGACGGTTCAATGGTTGTTCCTGGCTTGGCTTGGGCGATCAGCGTAGCGATTTGATACGGCGTGAGGTTCGGCGGTAGGCCGTCGACGATTACCGGCGGCACTGCCGGCCTGACTGGCGAGGATGAACGTTTCGTTCTGAATAACATCTTTGCAGAGATATTAGCACGTCTGACTTGCTCGGTGACTAGCTCTGGACTCCGACCTCCTATGTCTAAACTAAACTAACGTGGCAGGGGTTCAGTTTAGACAGAGTTCTCTCTCCAACTGGGATGTTCAGGAACATTGTGGTTCCTCTTCGTCCACTTTCGTGAATTGTTATTAGGAATAAGTGGGTTTTTTCTTTAAATAAACAAATTATTATTATTATTCTTAACTCTTTAGGTGGAGGATGTCTCTCTAAATATTGTCTTGGGTGGAGGCAAAGGCAGCAACGGAAAGAAAGGCCCGGACCTGTTCCGAAAAAAAGAAGTCGAGCAAATGTGAACATGAATCTCATTCAAATCAAATCAAACGGCACGATTCAGGGTCTGGCAAAAGAGCTGCCTGGGCTGGGATCTAGAAATCCAATGCCTAAAGATTTTGTTGTGGGGGGGGGGGAACGGGAGTGCCCCGAGAAAACCCACTTTCACAGGACAGGCGCCGAAAGTTTTGCCTGTCGTGTGCCCTGTATCTGAACAAAAAAAAGGAATACATGTTAATGACATGGATTTATTTACTTAGATTCTTTGTTGAGTGGATTGTGATTCTTGAAATATGTTGTAAGGTGAAATGTATTTTGTTGGTTTACCGGATAATTTGTAAAGTGATGCGGGGCCTGGCATGGCCGAGCGCGTTAAGGCGTGCACTCGTAATCCGAGGGTCGCAGGTTCGCGCCCGCGTCGCGCTAAACATGCTCGCCCTCCCAGCCGTGGGGGTGTATAATTTGACGGTCAATCCCACTATTCGTTGGTAAAAGAGTAGCCCAAGAGTTGGCGGTGGGTGGTGATGACTAGCTGCCTTCCCTCTAGTCTTACACTGCAAAATTAGGGACGGCTAGCACAGATAGCCCTCGAGTAGCTTTGTGCGAATTTCCAAAAAACAAACAAGTGTAGTGATGCCGTTAGTTTGTTTCTATTTTCTGCTCTTAGCTAATATTTGAGTGAAATTTCCGTTATTCTATCTCTTATTGTTGGTAAATTGTTAATTTGATGTAGATAATTTGTTGGTGTAAATGATGGTAGGCTGAATGCAGATTTTAATATTCTGTTTTGTTGCACTTGGATTTTCTGGAGTGTGTTGTTTGACATATTGTATGGTACTTGACATCCGTACTCTATTAGTGGACGGATGTAAGCCTTGTATATTTGTATAATGGTGTTTGGTGCGCATTTCGATTGTTTACCGGTTATAGTCTTTAGATGTGAAATCCTTTTTTTGATTGATGAATGTATATTGTTTATATGTTTTTTCCATGTCAGTTTTGTGTCGAAAGTGATGCCAAGTAATGCGATGTTTTTGCTCATGTTAATGGTTGTATTTCGGAGTGATAATTTTATTTTTCCTAGATTTTTTCTTTGCTTTTTTAATTTCCTGTAGAAGGTGATTGCTTGTGTTTTGGTTGGATTTAACACAATTCTCCACTTGTTGCTCCATGTTGAGACGTTGTTTAGTGATTCTTGTACGCAAGACATGGCCATTACTGGGTTTCTGGAGGTGCTCCAGATTGTGATGTCGTCTGCGTATTGTGTGTGTGTGTGTGTGTGTGTGTGTGTGTGTAATATTTGGAAAAAGTATGTCACTGACGAAAATTATGTATAGAAGTGTAGAGAGGACTGATCCTTGGGGCACTCCTGCCGTTATATTAAATGATTTAGATATAGTTTTATTGACTTTTACTTGTGCTGTTCTATTGGTTAAGAAATTTGAAATCCTTTTGACTATCGTGGGATTTATTTGCAGGCGATTTAGTTTGTATTTGATGGCGTTGTGCCATACGCTGTCGAATGCTTTTTTGACATCTAGGAATACCCCGATGGTTACTTGATTGTTGTTGAAAGCTTTGAAGGGACATCATCAGCCACTCGGTTAGTTCTACCCCTACCATCAGATATGTGGCATAAGACAACTGAGGCTTGAAAAAGAAAGGAGAAAAATAAAAACCCATCATAATATAACATGGACGTAAATGGAGACAAAAGCAAGAAAATTTGGATCAAAGTGATGTGGAGATGGCCCTCTAAAACCTGGAGGTGGTGGTCGCCGTGGTCCTCCTCTTCCAAGAAAATCTGTGTAGCAAACAGCCCGTGAAACAGGAATCCCAAAATTGAGCATCCATCGTATGTTCATGCTCAAATAGTTTGACAATTTCAGTAGACATTACAACACTTTCACATTAAAAATATCAAATGTTTTGTCTTAAGGTTCAACAAACAATGTTTTCTCATCTCCTATGGCATGGCCGAGCGCGTTAGGGCGTGCACTCGTAATCCGAGGGTCGCGGGTTCGCGCCCGCGTCGCGCTAAACATGCTCGCCCTCCCAGCCGTGGGGGTGTATAATGTGACGGTCAATCCCACTATTCGTTGGTAAAAGAGTAGCCCAAGAGTTGGCGGTGGGTGGTGATGACTAGTTGCCTTCCCTCTAGTCTTACACTGCTAAATTAGGGACGGCTAGCACAGATAGCCCTCGAGTAGCTTTGTGCAAAATCCCAAAACAAACAAACAAACAAATCATCTCCTATGTCGAAATAGCCGCTACCAGACCTTTTAAACCCTGGAACATTAATACATGTGGATGAAGGTCGAGCTGTTCGTCTTGTCCATTCTGCGCTTAAACACAAAATAGTTCCTTATTAAAAAAACAGATTTATATTATCACTTAATATTTAAGAATAACTTGAGGTTATACTTACTAATAAATATTGCCCAACAAATTACTGAGTCTTGTTTGTTTTTCAAGGCGTAATTACTAGTGAGAATCTTTTTGATTCAATATACACCTCTACTTTAGGGGTGGAACCTCTATGGATGTGATCATGATTATATTTTACACATTAACATGAAACAACGCAGTATAGTGAGTTGCACGTTTAGCCTCATACTGAAAAAGTTGGTCATTGTCAAAATTAACCTAAAATTATGGTTTTATTACAACAAAGTCTCATGATACGGTAGGATTTCTCACTGTTTAAAGAAGGAACAGACGGTGAAACAATATTACAGAAAAATAAAGAAATAGGTTACACATTGCAAGTTGGGAAACCTGATGGAAATTTTTACTCCTTTACGTTTCTTTACAGGACTGTAGGAGTAATAATGCTAAGTTTGATATAGATTGGTCAAATAGTTTGTAAGAAGTTAGCAGACAAACAAAATACAATTTCAATTTTATATTTATACAGACAGATCAGATGAGGGTCCACCCCATATGATATTCTTCATATCACCTGTATCACTGTGTCAAATTTCATGCTGACTGATCATGAAAGGCCCGGCATAGCCACGTGGTTAAAGCAATCGACTCGTAACACACAGAGGGTCTTGGGTTCGAATCTCCGTAAAATCAAACATGCTCGTGCTTTCAACCGTGGGGGCGTTATAATGTGATGGTCAATCCACTATTCGTTAATCAAAACGTAGCCAAAGAATTGGCGGTAGGTGTTGAAGACTAGCTGCTTTCCCTTTAGCTTTACACTGCTAAATTAGGGACGGCTAGCACAGATAGCCCTCATGTAGCTTCGCGCGAAATTAAAAAACAACAACAAACAAACAAATGATCATGAAATGGGGAAACATAAAAACAGATACACACACACACACACACACACACACACACACACACACACACACACACACATATACTGACGTTTGTTTATATAGATTAGCCAGGTGGTCCAACCTCCTCATTACCTTCCTCATATCATCCTGTATTACCGTGTCAAGTTGTGCTGATTTGGAGGTTTTTCCGAAATTAGATGAGAATCCAACCTCCAAATGGAAATTTTGATCTCTCCACGTTACTTCTCGGGACTGTAGGAGTCACCATGCTAAGTTTGTTTTTTTTTTGCCCCCCAGTGGCTCAGCGGTATGTCTGCGGACTTACACGCTAAAATCCGGGTTTCGATACCCGTGATTGGCAGAGCACAGATGGCCCATTGTGTAGCTTTGTGCTTAATTCAAAAACAACAACAACAACAGCCAAGTTTTTTTTAGATTTATCAGATTGTGTGCGAGAACTTAGCAAACAGATTATTTGTCTTTATGTTAGTGTTTTCTCTTTGGACTCTTCCTGGTTTTAGCTTTGTTTACCTGTTAAGTTGAAGAAGCGCTCTTTGACTTGGGTATTTTAAAAATTGAAATGTCCTGCGACTAAACCCTGCGAGTTTCCAAGGAGTTGAAGCTGAGAATTCTGATTGGACTAAATTTAAAAATGTTGTGTCAGTGTGTCTCCTTGGCAACTAAACAAACGTAATGAGTATTGTCAGTCAATCATTATAATTCTTATGCACCATTAAAAGCAAGTGTAGGGAGCGGTTATACCTGATCCTATTTTATTACCATCACCATCTTTATCAACTTACTCTCAAATCTAATCTTACTCTTATATATCCAAAGTTGTCGGCATGACAGAATTTTGACTTTCCGGCTTACTTCTGGCGACCGTGTTAGTTATTATGTCGAGTTTCGTGGAGGTTAGACAGATATTGTACGAGAGGTTAACAGACAAACATAATATATTTCGCTTTTATATTTGCAACATTTGTTTTATCTGTTTCTAACTACACTAAAAGATAAATACTGATAAATATAAAGCTAAGAGTTTCTACACAAAGGACAGGAATATGTTCAATAAAATTTGACTAAATTATTGCGCTATATTAGAATAACATGAAAATCGTAACAAAAGAACATAGTTTCGTTTCTTAGACCAAAGATCTACGCTGTAATAATATCTTATAGACGTCAATATTTCAACCTTGATAACAGGCATGATGGTAATAAAGAATTTTTTTTCTCTCGAAAGGATAATTAAATGCGGTTTCAGAGAGTAATTACATAATAAAAGCGCAGTTTGACTGCATGCAAATCACACCGTAAATAACATTGCTTTCTTTTAGACATATGAGGAAGACTTGTTCCTCAACACAGAGACTTAGTTAAATATCTTAACACGTCAACTGACAAGGAAACTCAATTGAATACAAACTCAAAGTGAGTCTTGTTCAGTTTTCGTCATAAATTAGCTTGATCGGTGAAACTCATAGTAAAGTAGCTTATTTGAATATAGAATTAACAGTAAAATAATAATAAATAGTTCGTGATTGCACATAAAAATAATTCATAGGCTGATGGATAATATAGGACGAATGTTAATTACTGACACCGTTAACTTTATTTCGACCGCAGGTGTTAATCTTTGTGCTTATTTGTATTGTTTTGGTATGAATTTCGAAAAGCTACACGTTGTGTTTGGTATTTATATGTGTGTGTGTGTGTGTGTGTGTGTGTAAAAAAATTATACTCTTCAAAGCAAGAAACTCAAGAGGGATATATTTTTTATTTTAAAGACAAATATATGCAATAACGTTACAAGCTCAGAGTATGTGATGTTACACGTGTTAAGGCACTGATTGTCAGACCAAAATGACAATAAAAGTTGTGCACTTTGAAAACGGAGGAAAACATCGGATTTTTTGCCAAAACGCATGCGTGTCCAATAAATTTGTTTGAGAGATCTGCATGTTCTGCTAGTGCAAAATCTCTATAAAAGTGACGGGTTCTCGGTTTTGATAGCTCAGTGTTAAGCCACCGACACGCAATACAGTTACCCCAAGACTGACTGAAGCACAACATAACAACGCCATTAGTAGCTGGGAAACAGGCGAATTTCGATCAGATGTTGCCAGAGCTGTGAATGTTTACCCAAGCACCAATCACAAGGCTGTGGAATCGTCACCAACAACATGCATCAACTCGTGACCATCCACGATCTGGCAGACCTCGTGGGATCACGCCCGCACAAGATCGCTACATCCGGTTACGTCACCTTCGGGACAGGACCACCACTGCAACGTCTACTGCCTCAACCACACCAGGGCTGCGTTGGATATTCGATCAGACAGTACGCAACCGTCTACGAGATGCAAGAATTTGACCTCGACAACCAGTCAGAGGCGTCATCCTCACCCAGCAACATCGTCAAGCACGGCTGCGGTGGACTCTGGCACATCGGGTATGGCCTCATCGACGATGGAGGTATGTTTGGTTTAGTGATGAATAACGTTTTATGCTTTGTAGGCAGGATGGAATGACCCGTGTTTTACCGTCGCCGAGGTGAACGTTTCGCAGCAAACTGTGTGCAGGAAGTTGACAGATTTGGTGGTGGCAGTGTCATGATGTGGGCTGCCATCGCCTACAATTCCAGAACAGACCTTTTGCACATTCGAGAGAATCTTACGGTTCAACGATACGTCGACGAGATTCTTGGGCCCCATGTGCAACCCATCATGGTGATCATCAATGACGTTTTTCAACATGACAACGCCCGTCCTCACACAGCCCGACTTACCACTGTCTTCTTGAAACACCACAACATCAACGTTCTTCGCTGGCCCTCCAGATCACCAAATTTATCCCCATCGAACATCTTTAGGACGAGTTGGAGCGGCGACCGCGACAATCTCACCCACAGACTCTACTTCAGCTTGTAGCAGCTTTGCAGGCTGAGTGGACAGCCATTCTACAGGATGTGATTCGTTATTTTGTCACTTCCATGGACAGGAGATGCCAAGCAGTTATTGATGCTCACGGGGGGGCATAGTTGTTATTGACGTTGAATGACGTTAAACTTCAACTAGTGAGCATGGACTTCGCCTTTGCAGACTTTGGATGTTCAGCAGTGAATGTGAAAAGTTTCACACATGTCATACAGAACTACCCGGAATAAACTTGTTAACAATTTGTCTTAAATTTTGCGTTTCTTTTTTGAAGAGTTTATTTTTATTAGTTGCATTATTATTCTTATGTACTTTTTCGTCATAAGTACGTGTACAGTGTATATAGCTTTTTTCCTCCTCATGTATCGCGTTTCTATTCATGGTCTTATTTACTTGTATGTTCTTTTTGTTGTAAATAAATTCAAAATTATAATTTTTTGTATCTGTTAAAGATCGAGAAGTTTAAGGTAATTTAAGTAGCAACAACGGCTTTATTTTGGAAATCGCAGGCCCTTTGGCTGTTAAAACTTTCATGTGAAGAAGAATGCGGACTTCTATGGTATCTAAAGTATAGATGTAATGAATATGATGCATTTAAAAAAGCGCTAATTTATGGATTCTATATTTATCGGTGCTCTTTAATTTATTATCCTAGTTATTTCTCTACAAAGGAAAAGTCAAGAGAACCGGTTACTTTTTCTGCAATAAAATTCGTTGTAAATGACGTAAGATTTTATATGATTATTAAATCTTTTAGGATAAAAGTATTACGTATACGTAACAGTTAAAGTGTCAAAGTTTCAACATTTATTTCAAAATACGATTTTGAGTTGGAAAGGAAAAGAAGAAATGACTTGCATAAAGTAAGCGCAGTAATGCTAAGACTTGGAAGAATTAGAGCTAAAATAAGTACACAAGTATTTCATAAAATAAGAAATGAAAAATTTAAAGGAGGGTGAAAGGTAGCTGTAGCAAGAAGTTTGAAAGAAACTGATAAAAAGAAGAAACTAGATTTATATTAGGCACCCCCATAAGTATTAAATCTCGATTTTTTAATTATGAGTCTCGAACAATTTAACACTAGTTATATAATTACAGTTTGTGGATACTGCAATACAAAAAGTGATTAATGTGTGATTTTGGGAGTAAAGTTTTTCTTTCCTCCTCGTAAGGTCTCACGTGAACCAGTAGAAAAGTCCTTGTGGAAAGGAAGTAATTAAGAATCTCGAGTGGTTTTGAGCCAAATGGGGAAATATAACTGTCATAAAATGATTTGCTTGGGAGCTACAACAACTTCTGAATAAGGCTAGATTCACAATAAAAAGCGAAGTGAAACATTGAATAGATTCGTTACAACATTTGTCCAGTCAATCGCCCAAATTTATTTGTCCGGCCTCTTCTTAAGAGATTCTTATGAAATACGAAGAAATATTCTGAGGTTTAAAACAAATTTAGTTTAGTCTTTCAATAAACGTCAACTCGTTCTCTACATGAAAAGCTTCAACTCGGTTGAAGAAGAAATGTTATCAAAATATTAAATTGTTATTTATGCTGGTAATACAAAAGATGACAGATACAAAAACAAAACAAACTTCGATATACACATATATATTTGGCTCGGTCAAATAGCTTCCATTTCTGTAAAGCTACTAACTTCTAATGAAGATTCCATTTTGTTTTAAATTGCAAAAAAGCGTACATTTCATGGTCTATGGTTCATTAAACTTTAATTCCCCATGCAGGAAGGAAAGAAAGTGTAACAAAATATTTCTAAAGGCTTTTCTCAAAAAGACTCTGCCAGACATTGATGGATATCGAATTCAATGCTAAAACTACCAGATGATTGCCATAGCATTCTTTTAATGATAATTGTTAATAGATGAATTATATTTTAACGCTAACCTCTCCATAATTTTCAATACTTACATCAATATTGAATCACGCAATTCAGTTAGCCGTAAAATATTAAGTATGTCAGTAAGGGTTCAGATATATATATATGGCTGTCTTTAGTATCAAACAGGGTGGTAATGTTAGAGATAGTTTCAACATTCCAGCTGTGAAGATTCATAAGTACAACTGAATCAGTTTCGAGAATATTTGAATCTCCAATATATGAAATTCATCCAATAATCTATTTAGAAAATGATGAAAGTGTATCATTTAATAATGAAAGTGTGTGTGTGTGTGTGAATTAAGCAGCCATCTAGAACTGCATTTACTGACTTTTTTTTTTCAAACTGTGCTCTGCCAATGAATTAAATAAATATTACCGTATTTAGAAGTACCATCCTATTACGTGAGAAAAACCAACAGAAAAAGGTAGAAAATAAGAGCACAACATGAAAAGCTACCAGGTTATAAAATCTAATCCTGTATTAGAAAGAGTTTATAAAGTACATAAAACTAATTTTGAGGTTCTGTGGTTTGAGACCGCTATTCCACACAGTATCTGATCTGACATTCTTTGAAGATTTAAAGGACCCGGCAGTGAATTATGTAACAGTTTCGAAGCTTTTTGCAATTTAAAGATGTTTTTTGGAAGATGATAGTCATTGTAACAGTACACTTGAAAAGGCAGCTGCCACAAATTCACTAAAAGTCGAGAGTTATTTTCAATAATATTACGAACGCGATATTACAAACTCTCTCCAATTGTGGGAAAATTATAGTGAAAGCATGTCGGAAGATATTCTTTACAGAATGCAAAGAGCTGTCCCAGACGTTGATCTCCATTTGTAGTATTTAATGAAGCATTAATTACCCTTAAGGATTGAAATGTAGAACTTGTTTGAAGATTACTGTAAGACCATTCACCATTTAGTACTGAAATAAACAACAGTGCTGTGCATTACATAAGGGAACTATCACCCAACGTGGATGATCTTTTGAAATTTGTTACTGAAAATGAAGAAATACTGACAGATGATCAAGACTTTTCTTATAAACATATCTTTAACAATGTTCAAAATAATAAAGATGGTGTAATATTCCTTGATGCAGAGGTTGAACTTAAAAAACAATTGTCAGTAACTTGCTTATTGCAAAACTTAGATTGCAAAAACCAGTTGCTCTGACTATTGCATCGTCGCGAATTGTAGTAAAATTGATTAAAGGAAGAAAGAAAGGTCAATGAGCTTTCAAGTTACCTCTTAATTAATATTGAACAGACTGTATGTGATATGTTAAAGGGACAGTAAAGGTTCTTGAAAGAATGTGAAATGATAATTAATACAAGATGAATGCACAATTGTTCATGAAAATACGCATGAATATTTAGATAGAACATTGAAAAAAAATTAAAGGAAATGATGTGTTAACAGGTTGTGTTACGTTATTATTATCAGATGATCTTTTAGTCACTCTCCCTGTCATTGTAAGAGTTACAAAAGCTGAGGAAGTACACACATTTATAAATTCGTATATGAAGGCATGTTAAAAAATTTACCCTGCTTACAAACATGCGAGTGCATTTAAGTGGTGACCGTGAAGCTGGTCAATTTTCAAAACTTCTTAATGTTGGTGATGGGAAGCTTCCAATCAATTGTACAGTTTTATTATTATTATTTCAGACAAATACGATAACTTAAAGATGCAGAAAGTTAAAGGAAAAGGTGTACCCTAATATTTGTCAAAATTATGAATGGTTGTGTGAAAGTTCTCACATCTAGAAATCATACTTTTCATGATGTCAATAATCAATTATTGACAAAGGTTCCTGGACAAGAATTCACTGACATATGAAATGTCAGTGTTTCAGTTACAGTTGTTGCTCTGTAGTATCCAACTGAATTCACCTACAGATGAAATGTCAGTGTTACAGTAACAGTTATTGCTCTATATTAATTATCCAACTGAATTCCTAAATTATCTTGAACCATCAGGAATGCCAGGACACGTTTTGAAATTTAAGTTTCGTTCACCGGTAATGTCATTGAGAATTATGATTCTACAGATCTGTTTGATGGTACAAGATCAGTTGTTAAGACTACTGCAGCGTGTTATTGAAGCAACAATTACAACTTTTCTCGCCAAAAGTGAAGTCGTCTTCATCCCAACGATTCCTTTTGTTACGTTTTTTTATTGCGAACTGAACGCAACAGAAAGACACAGATAGCAGCTTGTTTAATTTATTATAATTATCTACTTATGTGACAGACACAAAATATATTATCTAATGGCAATAACAGATATCCAGTTTCAACCATCAAAACAACTTACAATACAAACAAAAAAGTACTGGCCTGTGCTTAATAATATGATCCAGGATAAGTGTCCAAATCCGAAATCCAAAGTTCCAATCTAGGCGTTGAATTCAGTCCCACGGAGAAATTTTCGAAGTTTGAATGGGTAATTTCAAAAAAAAATTCACAGTCCAATTCCTATTGACTTTTGATATAATCCGTAATCCGACTGAATTGTAAAGGTTGACGGAATAAAATTTTTCACCGCTTTAGTCGATCTAGCTCTATTCACAAATTCAGTTTAAACTTTCTCAAACAAGACAAAGTTCTTGATCCGAATAAAAGTGGATGACTTACTTCTTGACCCGAGTAAAAGTGGATCATTCACTTCTTTCGCATCGCCGTCTGTTTATATACTATATCGCGTAACTTCCCAGAATTCCACAATATAAACACCAGGCCAATACAAGTGATCAATCTATTTAGTTTTAAAAATTTCTAAATGAATTTTACTTAATTCTAAAATGTTATTTTAAATTTCACCGATTTAAACCTCGAAACAATAATATAAATATAGAATTATAAATAATAAATATGGGAATTCAAATACGACGTTATATGATATTTACATGACATTTACATAACATTTACATAACACTCTCGACAACATTTACATGATATTTACATAACACTTTCCTATCAAGTAATTACTCCTTTGAATGTAGAGGAATTCAATTCCTAGTTACAATATATTTTTGCAATTTTGATTAACAAAGCACAAGGCCAAAGTTTAAAAGTTTCTGGGTTGTTCCTAAAGTAGTCTTGCTTGTCATATGGTCAGTTCTATACAGGATGTTCAAGGGTTGAAATGTCAAAACCTGTTTATATTGCCAAAAGAAGAAAAAATAGACAATGTAGTACATAAGAAGCTTAAATGTAGATTGTGTAATTTTTGTTTTGAATATCCAAGGTCTAGACAAAAAGTAATCTTACTAAAACTAAGTTTTTACTATTTTTTTTAAATAAATGTTCTTAACTGTAATTTTTTCTTTGTTTTTAAATACCTATTTCAAGTAATTTTAAACTTGTGCAGGGAATGAACAATTTATATGGTACACAAATAAATCAATATCAATACACGATAGTATTAGACATAGACAAGATGGGACATATTAATAAACACGAACTATACATCATTCTGTACAAATGTTTTTTTAGAGATAGCTATTGAAACACTAGATTAAACTTACTCAAATAAATTGAGAATGACGTGTCAAGCATTTTTTATTAGATCAAAATTCAAACAATAATAAAATTGGCCATTCTGAATTTAAAAATGGTATGTTTTTTTTTAAAAAGAAAATTACAATTATCAATAACTCATGAATTACCGTACCCCGCTGGTACAGCGGTAAGTGTAAGGATTTACAAGACTAAAATTAGGGGTTCGATTTCCCCTATATGGACTTAATAGATAGCCCGATATGGTTTTTCTCTGACAAACACACATTAAATTTTGTAGTTAATACGAAATATAATACTCAACGACAATACCTGGTTACATGTTTTCAAAAGTTATTGATATGAGAAGATTGAAGTAAGCTCATTATTTTTAATTTCTAACACTTACATATTTTGACTTACGAAAAACATGGTAAAAATACATCGTGTAATAATAAACACATTATTTTCTACACGAAAATTCTAGAACGGAAAATCTGCGAAAGGCTTAAGTACAAAATAAAACTCTAATTTCTTATAGTGTATAAGATAGGATAAATAATAACCTACGTGAATGTTAGTTTATTTTTGTTTTAAAGTTCGCGCAAATCTACACGAGGGCAATCTGCGCTAGCCGTCCCAATTTAGTAGCGTAAGGCGAGAGAGAAGTCAGCTAGTTATCACTACTCACCGCCAACTCTTGGACAACGCTTCTTCCAACACATTGTGGGATTGAACGTAACATAATAACATCCCCATGACTTAAAAGATGAGTATGTTTGGTGTGAGGGACATTCGAATTCACGACCCTCAAATAACAAGTCGTGCGCACTAACCACCAAAACAGCTCGATTAAATTTTGCTGAGAAGAACCAAACATGGGACGTAGAAGAGTGATGAGAAAAAAAATTAACCTGGATGGTCCAAATAGCTTCCAAAGTTACTGGCACGATGAGGATATCCCACCGGAAATATTTTCTACACGACACATCTTGGGTGTTTTCTCCTTCCATGGAACAATGGAGCTTCAGGTTATACAGGGGCGTCAAACAGGAGCATGTTGGAGAGAGCATTTTTATTGACTGAAGGCCTTCGCTTGTGTGGAAATAACTGAATCTTTGAGCAGGATAACGCTGCAATCTACAATGCCCGCAGAACAAAGGACTTTTCATGGCGAATAACGTGATTTATTTGGACCATCCAGTGTGTTCGCTCGAACTGAGCTCCACTGAAAATGTTTGGGGGTGGATCGCAAGGGAAGTCTATAGAAATAGACGTCAATTCCAAACAGTATAATCTTTGTGAAACCATTTTCACCACTTGGAATAACATTCCAGCCAGTAGTCTTCAAATGCTTATATTGACCATGCCAAAGCGAGTGTTTGCAGTTATTCGCAATGACGGACGTGCAACTCACTACTGAGACCTCTTTTTGGGCATTTCCTACCCTGTTTAGGACTTTTTTTGGTATGGACTTAAATTTTTGACCAGCTAGTATTTAGGCTAATTTCATGGTGTTCACATTTTCTCTGTTAAATGCTAAAAAGTTTTCTATTTTTATTTTCCCTTTACTTATTTTCTTCTTTCGAAGCTCTTCTCAAATAAGTGATTGAGTCTACCAAGGCAAAATACATATTTTTATTATGTTCATTGGTCTTAAGATTTTGGCTAGCAGTGTATAAAAATGAAGGTAATGTAGTGAACCTTAATTATCATTTTACGTTTCTAATTCACTAGTTGAGTTATCAACTAATTGGGTATAATTACAGAGTTTGTTTGTTTTATTAAATTTCTCGCAAGGCTATACGAGAGCTATCTGCGATAGTCGTTCCAATTTTTGCAATGTAAGACTAGAGGAAAAACAACTAGTCATTTCCACTCACCGCCAATTCTTGGGCATTTTTTTTATCAGCGAATAGTGAGATCAACCCTCACATTATAACTCCCCCATGATTGAGAGGGCGAGCGTATTTAGTGTGATGGGGATTCGAACCCGTTACCTTCATATTACGAATCAGGCGCCTTAATCAACTGGCCATTCTGGGCTGAATACAGAGTGAAAACCGGTTTATGCTAAACATGGATGAGTTAAACGTGGTAATACACTAACACTCATTTTTTAAAATTTTGCATATGTTTCCAGAACACTAGTAATGACTTAATGTATATCTTAAAGCATTTGAATGGAACGAGTTGTGTATCGTAATCAAGACATTAGCGGTACAATTACCAGTATAAAAAACAACTAGTTAGAAAGATAATATCTTCAATCTTCTATCATCAGTTTCCTTTCAACACTCTCAGTGTGGCTCCCTCTATAATCTCAGTAAACTCTAAATATCTTTAATCATTTGGTCACGATCTCTAAAAACACCCAATGTTATAAGCCCATAACTACATAGAAGCGACCAATAGACCTGGGCTAGGATGGTAATAACATTGAAAGGGAGAGCATGTTTGATGGGTCGAACCCAGATTAACAATCGAATGTCTTAACCACCTGGTCACACCAGGGCGTCTTTTTACTAATGAATATTTGTTTGAGTCAGAATCAAACAAATGTGAAAGATTTCTTTATTCAAAAACACTTTTCGATTCTCCCACCTTTCTGCACAATAAGTTGTATTGAAATAAGAATCAACATTCTTTAATTTTAACAAATAATGTATTCAATTTGTTGCGCATTTATCTGTTGGCGTATAGTTGTATGATATTTCAGATAATCGATGCTCAGTTATATCTGAATTTTGCAGTAGTTTTGTTCAACTTCAAATAAATTTTGTTTCGTGGGAAATGAAATAGATTATTAACCTCTCTATATTTATTACAACTTTTATAATTTTTGAACTTTCCTTTTAAGGAAGATATTATATTGAACGAAAGAATTCACAAACTTCTAGAGTACGTCTTAGATTTGGTACATTTTTTTGTCTGCCAAATTTATTAGATTAGGTTTGCACTGGACAATATATCAGAATCGACAAATAACTTTAACTTTTACAAATATAACAAATAACTCTACTCTGCCAGAACAAAAAATGTTATACTTTTGTTTGTTTGTATCATTACAAATACTTTACTTGCAAGTGTCAACAGTCAAAGTAAACAGGGGTCGTTTGTTTGTTTGTAACTAGGAACAAAGTTACATAATAGGCTATTTGTGCTCGGCCCACCATGGATATCGAAAACTTGTTTCCAGTGTGTAAGTCAGCAGACGCGTTGACTATTAGGGACAATCGACTGAAAACAAAGTGCAATAAATGTTGCATTTTCAACAGGAATTGAGATTAAAAGAATCCTTTATCAAACTTCTTGTATGTTAAACATGCTTCTTTTTGTGGTTACCATGGTTACTTTGGATAAGCTCTTTCTTTTTGTTTTTTCCGTTAGTCACTCTGTCTAAAAACTCACGTGAATGAAAATTTATTAGGAAATAATGACCTGATTTCAGTTCATGAAAGATGTTTTTAAAAAATAAGTAATTTTTGCGCTCATAATATTTGTTGTTTGTCATAAACTACAGTGTTTAAATTGTGACAAACTCTGTGAAAAAGAAGACCTAAGGAAAGGAAGACAAACATTTCTTGAAAATTAAAAGATATGTTTGTGTGAAAACAACTGAACAATATGTATCTCGAGATTTATTAAAAAAGAAACATGAAATAAGAACTCAACGTTTCTCCTAGAAAATTCAGAATTCTTAAACGTGACACGTATAACAAAAACTGAAACGTTATTTTCTTTAGTTCCTTTCTGATGAATATCAAAATACTCGTCGTGGTACTTTTTGATTACTTCAACTGTTTTTTTTTTTCATTTTTGATAAAATACATATCATCTGTAAGTTAAGATTTTTATTACTTTGTTTTTAATTATTTCACCCGTTTCATCCCAATGATTGTTTTGACGCACTAAATCATGAACAAAATGTCCAGTTACAATAAAAATAATTTATGAATGCTGTGGAATTTTGTGCAAGACTTTTGTTGAACTTCTGTCTTTTGAAATATAATTTTTGCAAATATTGTTTCTTCACTTTTCTTATTTTTATTTATTTTCTTATTTGTGTTCGTCTTTTAGTATTTCATAGTTCCTATTACTTGATTTTTTTTCTAACTCCAGAGTTTAGCATTGTTTTTGCGAAGTTCACATTTCGAGCATTTAGCAGTTGAGTACATTTTCATATGAACTTGCTGTAACTGTAAAGAATAACTCTCTATTCCTGTCGAAAACTATATACATGTATGATATAACTCAATTTCATGTTTTTGAAATTATGCTAGAAAATTAAAAAACAAACAAAACATGTAAAACCTCAGCCCCGAAACCGACCTCTCAGTGATTGGAATTAGAATTATGCTAATGATGTTGGTGCTGCTGTACACATAGTAAAACCTTCAAGAGCTATGTCTGGTGAATTCCCTGCACTTATCTATACTCTAAAAGAACCACGTTAACAGAACATTTTGGAGGCGGGGCTGGCGGAATGTGGGTACGGTGGCACGCCTCAAAATTTGTCTTACTTTAATGATTGTTATTAATGATAGTGAACTACAGAACGTCCAACTAGATGATTGGACCAAATGAGTGGAAGCGTATTTGACAAAAGAAAGTGGTTTAAAGAAACTTCTGAGAAAGAAAAACTTGTTTGGAATAGTTAAAATGGCAGGAGAGAGAATGCACTTGTTTTTTGACTAAGTCTCTTTAATTGTTATGTATACCGTTGATTTCAGTACTTCGAGAAAATATTGCTTGTGTCTATGTGTAACAACATCTAAGTTAAGATTGTAGTTTAAAATTATTGAGATATAACCTTGAATGTTATTTATTGATGAATTGGTCAAACCAGGATATAAGTATATGCATATTTATTTACATATTACATAGAAACCTATAGACCTTCCAGTAAACACAGTGCAAGATATTTATATCCTTGAAATTGCATTCATAATAGATTTCTTATATATATGTGATAATAACATCTCCGCTTTATTCAGCACTTTTTATAAATCTATTTATTGGAAAATATCGACTCAGAGAGAAAGTATTAAATAAAATATTTTAATCGACTATCGGTGTATTCATTTAACAGTACAGAAAAGCCCTGGTTAAAATATTTAAACAATACTCTACATAAAGAAAATCTTTATGCAAATAATTACAGCTGAAAGGATGTTAGTTTGTAGACATAACTATAGAAAAAGCGTGGTATAAGATCGCCCGTTTTATATGTATTTATCAACCATCAATTCATCATGTAACATACATATATACAGGTATTAATGTGCATGTGTGTAGATAGATATATAGATAGATAGATACGGCGTATTTTATAAGTACATTCAATATATTATAGATAACTAAAAATAAACACTCACATTTATTCAAGAAAAATTTCCATATTTATCTTAAAAATATAGACACATAAATATGTGTGTGTGTGTGTGCTACAGTACATAAAACTCACACACATACATAAAATATATGTTATTGACATACGCAATTACTAAGATATTTGATATTTTGTATAAAACTGCAAAACAATGTTTAAATACAGAGGTTACTTAACTTGTATGGCTATGTAGACTTACCAGTTTGTTTCAGTCCATGTTGCCAAGTCTGGTCACGCTCTCTCTGACGACGTTTAACTTGACAAAAATCTTTCCGCGCAGTTTCCATTGTAAGATTATCACATTCAAAGCACAACATTAGTCCACATAAGCTTTCCATAATCTGTCTAGTGAACAAGGAATGTGGTTTCATAGTACCCATCTTAACAATCCAGTTGCATATAAATTCATAGTTGTTACGTCTGGCGAATTGACAGGTATGTTTTCTTATGGAAGAGCATGAACAAATGTTTCATTGTCTAACTGTTTTGTTATATGGCGGTTGAATAAATATGTGCTTTTCCAGATGGAAATTCATTTTATGTTACCTCGGGCAAGTGCACGGCTTGTGCAACTGACCTTTGTCTTCGTAGATTCTCATCTGTTTTTAGATGTCGCACTTTGTTTACAACGTCTATAGTGTGGTTTAATAGAGATCACTTTCTGGACCTACTTTAAGAAGTAAATCACCTGTCCTCTTTTTTCCAGTGTAATAAGGTATAGGACTTTGGAAACTAGATTGAAAGAACAACAAAAAAAAAAACTCCTTCACACGTTTTTGAACACTGCAAATCAAATAAACACGTCATAACCACAGAAAACACTCAGATACTAAAAAGGGAAAAAAATATAAACAAACGCAAAATCAAAGAAGCAGTACTAATACAACAACTAAAACCAAAATTAAACCATTATAAAGAAACACCTTCATACCTATATTAATTAATAACCTAACATCCAACTGCAATGCCCCCTACAGTCCTGTACCCGTTCATACTCTCGTCCCTAAGATGTGTGCCCGGCAACGGTCAGTTGCAAACTCTCTTCTTGTTAGCCTGAAGATGGCCTAAGAAGGTCGAAACGTTGTTCTCTGCTTATCAGTAAAAGTGTTAATGCCCTTACCAGCCGTTCTGAGACATATTTTTATTTTAAGTGCATTTCTCGTGCAAGCTCTTATAATCTGAGTATAAGAATTCTTGCATCGAAAAAGTTGTTACACACCCTTCCTAAAAGTGGTTAGTTTTCGGTGGCATCAATGTACTTGTGAGAAACCACACAATATAAGATATAGTTCTAATGTATTATGTCCCACTGTGACTTTATATCAGTTCTGATTCTTACGTGACTTGCTTACTTGCATGTTCAAAACTGTTTAGACATAATGTAATCTCTCCCTCTCTCTTTGTTATAGATATATATGTATATATATATACAACTCTTTGTATAAATCTCGGCGGTAAAATATGTTCATTATCTTGCTTAATGGCAAAGATTGTGCAGAGGGAAATATTTCACCTAACACCAACGCCTGAAACATTTTTGTTAAACAAAACTGAAAAGAGGAATATTTCTAAAGTTTTATGAATTTCAAATACTTCAGTATTTCTTTTATCACAACAATTGTTAACAGTTTCTCGTGTCTCTTCGTCAAGGTTATATTATCATGAGTAATTACCTGATATAACACATTGATTAAAACTTTAATTGGGCAAGTCTTTGATAAATTGTTGCTTACAGTAGATTGGACATTAATGTTTTAAAATGGATCAACCTCAGTCACGTGTCACACTCAAACTTATTAAGATTCTTGAAAGTTTTTATTTGGTAATAATTTCACACATTTCGGCGGGAAAGGCGCTTCTGAAAGCTCTTCACGAAATTACTTGTGTTGTAGTGTTTTGCACTGCTGCGCAATTTGAGAGACTAACTAGCTAAAAGGGTTCAGGTGACGTGATTCATCGACTTAGGTACCACAAAGAGTGTTACCTCCCATTATTACGTCGTCGCTCAGCTAAACAGTACTTCTGATGGTAACCAAGTCTAACGATGCTGTACTTAATTATCAAGAAATGGTGCATCACTCATGTTGCTGGAAAAGTAATTTATCTTTCACTAGAGCCGAAGAATCTAATGGCACCGAAGTTTATTCCGAGGTCACTCTGTTTCAGTACAGAAGCTGTAAGTTTCAAAAGTGTTTTGAATTTTTATTTAAAATAAATATTATTTGCATGAGTTACTTAAAATTTTATATTATTTATTTATCCAAATTTCAAACTTTTTTTTACAGTTTAATTTGTAATTAACATTTAGAATTTTTCGTATATCAAAATATGTTGAACTCAGTTAGAGCATATGATTTCAAGAATATTGCCTCCCTGGGTAAGGCTTTAGTTGTCTCGTGTTTTCATTAGTTTGCTGTGTCCATGTCCATATTGTCTGTTAAATAGCTCTCGCCTTCAGGTGCAATTCTAAATGAAACAGGTTGGAAGCTAATGGTGCCATTAGATTTTAACATAATCAATCTTCTATACATTTTCAATAATCATTGGTAAAAAACAGCAACAGAAAAAACTTTATATATAAGTAAATAACGATTTTCTATATTTTTAAATGCTTAAAGGCACAGTACTGATTGAAATACTGAATAGTTGAGGTGTGTCATTTCCAACCGAACATGATCTGTTGCCCATAATTGTCTGATAAAGATAAGAAAGATAAGACAAACTCTTGTCAGGTGACTTAGTTGCCTATTTATTAGGATACGAAATAAGTTGAGGAGCAGCATTATTAACACTCCTGTCATTATAATAAAGTGCATGATATAAGAAACGTCAAAGATGTATTGATTTATCTATCTTCTTTACTGTTAATACAACTGAGGTTTAATTGCGCTTAATAAGAACGAAGTACGAAGTCTCGTGCTGCCCTGTAATTTACTTGCTATATTGTTGAGTGTGCTATATCTGAGCACTATGGATTATGAACTATTGTCTGACAATACAATTTCCACTGTAACAAGTTTCTACGAATGAGTGAGAGGACAGTCTTAGTCCAAACGCCTCGGCATTCCCTTGGATTTCAGAACTGCTTCACGTCGACTTGACATGGTTTCAATGAGTTTGTGTATATATTCCTGAGAGATTGACTGACATCCTTCTCTGAATACTTCAAAAAGCTCTTTCGTTAATCGATTAAACCAAGCCCATAAATTTTTGATATCAGGTGATTGACCTGATTATTCCATAATATAAATTTTCTTATTTCTAAGATATCGTTTGACGAATCCACAATTGCAGAAACTTATTTGATCATATTGTAGGCTAGTTGTAATAAGAAGAACTAAGAAACCACAGCACAAACACAACCCTTTTCATGAGAAAATTTAACTAAAATTATAAAATGTTCAGGTATTTAAGAAAGGCAGTGTTAAAATTAGGACTAGAGATTATATATGAACAGATCTTGTCGCGTGCATTCTAAAAACATAGTTTAACGCATTTTTATGTTACGTAATAAAAATATAACAAATTAACAACATATCGGGGAGGCACTTTATGTCTATTCCATGTATATTTCATATAATACCAAAATTTCCTGTTGAAAACACATTTGACTGTTAATTTATTATTATTGATTTCTACATATATATTATTTTAAAACATCAAAACATATCAAATACATACACACTCCTGATTCTTTAAAATAGTTTTAATAAATAAAACTTGATAAATGATGAAATGAACGAAGCTTTCTTGATGGTTGTACTGAGACATGTGCAATAGTATGGATTTATTTAAAGACTGGCACTAAATTTTCAGTAGTAGAACATATTTACTGAAACGAATGACAAGAGATAAAAGTAAAACATTAAAGAGTTTCTCGAGCCTAAGACATGTTTCATTAATGTATAAACTTTCACATTTGTAAAAGTTTTCGAATAAATATTTAATACTGTTTATTCATTTAAGATATTTATTTTGAAGTTTAGATAGTAGGAACCAGTTTTAAAAGTTTAATTTTTGTCGTAAGCAGACGTGAAGTCAAAATTCATGGGGCTACCAAATCCATTATTCGACTAGACAAAAGTAGCCCAAAAATTTATTGTGGGTATTGCTAACTATCTGTCTTCCTTCTAATCTATCAATTCAAAATTAAAGATAGCTTTTGCGCAGATAATTATTGTTAATGTTTGAGAGTGTTCCTCACTGGGGCACTGGTAAGTCTAAGGATTTATAACGTTAAAATCAGAGGTTCGATTCCCCTCGATGGACACAGCAGATAGCACGATGTGGCTTTGCTCTAAGGAAACATATATACATAGCTCTGAAAGAAATTCAGAAACAAACAAATCTACCAGTAAAACATCGAACAAATTTACCCAATTTATCTACTTGATTGTTTAGATGATACTGGTTTGTTTGTTTTTTTAAATTCAGTGAGGCTGGGGTAAAGAAATCATTGTGTGCACTTGTGAAAGTGAACACAATTAATAACAGTAGCATTTGGATGGTTGATTTACTCTTATAAGAAATACAGAAAATGTACAATGGCTGACAACATCAGAACAACCAACTTACTCAAAAAACATACTTTTACTGAGTTCACAAGAAGGTGTGTTACCCTTAAAATGTGTACAAGATCCAGGAGTTACACACAAAATAATAAACATGACTAAAAGTGAACATCAGAATTACATAAGTCGATAAATCAAGTAAATGTTTTGAAGATACATAAATGGCTTTGCTCCATTTATATAAACATTTCGCTTAGTATAAGAAAAGCATTTTAAAACCGTATTTTTATTGTTTTAAACAGATCTACAGTTCAAATCACTTATTATATGCTTGACATTACGATAAGATATTTGTACACTAGACTTTTTTTCCAATTTGATATTAGGGATTATTCCATTTGTTAAATAAAATACTTATTATCAAATAACCACGAAAACTAAGTATATGTAACAAGTGATTACTAATTATTATTACAGTTACCTACCAAGCCTTGTATTACCTTGTTTTGTGAGAAACATGACATTGATTAATTCTTTATTTGTTGTTAAATTGTCATTTTAATAAACCTACCTTACACTATTCATGACAGTGATGTAAACTTTGTTAAAACTATAAGGCTTCCATTTTGTGTTAAACGGACCACTCCCATTTTGTTTATTATAATCACTTGCCTTTGAAAAGTGTGATGTGCTTTGTTTGAAACTGTAATTAAAGTTTCATAGACCCATTAAAACCTGATATGAAGAGTGATAAAGAATAAAGTTTGCTTGACATTGATGGAATCTTGTATAACTTATTGTATATTCACAACATATAAAAAATATACTTAAAAACAAACATGATTTCAACAGTGACCAAAGTATGCTATTACAAACATTTTATTAGTTGAATAGTAAAATGACGTTTATTAATTAATTCGACTTATTGCTGGCGAACTTTAGCTCAAGCTGCGAACATTGATGTTGCTATGATAACCTTGTGTGATTATTTGACCAAAGAATTTCTGCACTAAACAATAAGTAACAAAGTGTTTCTAAATGCTTTCTGTTTCAAAAGAGAATAAACCTATTCTATAAAACTGAAACTGTCGAGGATCATAATATTGTTAAGTGAGCATTTAATTTAGTAGTACTATAGATTTACTTTTTCAAGATTTTTCAGATTAATTTCAATGTAAGGACAAATTTATTCTCAGTGTATTTAAATGATGCTTCCACCCTTGCGGGCAGGGGAAGTTAGATGATTGCTTTGCACTAAGAAACAAACAAATATTCATTACAATTTAACTTCCTATAGACACCATTCATTCACTTCATACTCCATAGCATACATTTTTCTCTGAAGTGTATATATATCTATGCATTGTATTGTGACTGTAATCAAAATATATTAAGAATGAATAAATGTTATTACTCAAACTTCAGTTACAACTTTTCTGTTGATCGTTTGATCATGTGATACAGATGATAAACGTTGTGTGTTTCCAGACTATCGGTAATCAGAAATACTCCCATCATATCAGGCAATTCATCTCTTTTATAACGACACCTGCTTCGTATACTACGAAGGGTTAATTACCCGTTTTACAAATGATAGTGTAACGTTATAGGACAACATAGGACCCATTGGTCCATCTCGGCTGTTCCATCTTCTCAACTAAATTAAAATAATAATGAAAACAGTTTTAAAGCCAGTTCTTATTATTTATGTACTTTTCAAGCTGTTTGATAAACTCACTAAAATTTATTGCTTTTGGAACTACTTTCTCTATCTTTATTATTACTCAGTCTGACGATCACGATTACTTACTCCTGACTGAAATCATAAACCACAAAGAGGACAACCTTTTACCACACTTCTGGAAAAACATTACACAAAATTTTGTTATTTGTAGATATCGACTTCCCAAACCATGTTTAAACAAAACAAATGATCAGAAGTCTTTAGATTTACAATCAGTCATCTTCTTCGGAATACTGTACAAAGGGACAACAGAAACACAATTTTCATGTTCCATGATTTCAATGAAGTACTTTGAATTTAAGCCTTTTAGATTTGAAGTATTATTGTTCAGCAACCATACGTCGGAGTAATTTTATCTTGCATGATTAGCGTCAGTGTATTTTGATTGTAATGACCTTGTTCGAAAAACCTGCGTGTAGCTTAACCTTCTGTGTACCATTTGGAAAATCATTTCCTGGTAGGTAGCACATTGTCCGTTTCTTCTCATACTTATTCAAACACAATCTAGACTCGTCAAGTGATCAAACAACTCTTCATTTTAAATGTGTAAGATATTTTTGATGCAGTGATTAATCGATTGGAATTAAGTACAAAGCTGTACAATGGTGTTCTGCGGGTATCTAAACGCGTCTTCTAGTGTTGCTCATCCGCAGTTATACCGCTGTGCCACTGGGGTTTTATACAGTGTTTCTGTCGATTGTTTCTCTGTTATCAGTAAGATCCAATCGTGGTGCTTAGTGTATAACCTGCCTTTACAATATGCGAGTCAGGAGTTCGAATCCTGTTACAGAACATGCTCGTCTTCTTAAGCGTTGGGGAATTATAATGTACGGTCAATCCCAGTTCTCGTTGATAGAAGAGTTACTAAAGAATTGGCAGCAGATGGTATTGACAAATTGATCCTTCTAGATAGGCCTGACATGGCCAAACGCGTAAAGCGTGCGACTCGTAATCCGAGGGTCGCGGGTTCGCGCCCGCGTCGCGCTAAACATACTAGCCCTCCCAGCCGTGGGGGTGTATAAAGTGACGGTCAATCCCACTATTCGTTGGTAAAAGAGTAGCCCAAGAGTTGGCGGTGGGTGGTGATGACTAGCTGCCTTCCCTCTAGTCTTACATTGCTAAATTAGGGACGGCTAGCACAGATAGCCCTCGAGTAGCTTTGTGCGAAATTCCAAATCAAACAATCCTTCTAGATGGAAGACAGCTAGAGCAGATAGCCTCATGCAGAGTGTAAATCTGCGCGAAATTCCTTATGAAACAAACGGAAAAGTTATCAACGAATAGCCAATATAAATTGTTTGTCAAGATATTAAACCTATGTGTTGAGTGAGTAGCCTTATCAGCACTGGATGTAGCACATACATATATATATATATATAGTGTCATTTGCATTTCATTACATTTTTCATAATAATTACAGAAGTATGTTTTATTATTTATGCACAATGTATGTTATTGTGACGTGAATGGTTTTAAACTAGAAATGCTTGACAAAATAATTATATTTACTCTCGGTTATTGTTCGTTGTTAAATGCAAAACCACATAATAGGTTATTTGTGCTCCGCTCACTGTAGGTATCGAAACTCGGTTTTTAGGATTATAAACCTCTGACTTACCATTGAATCATCCTAGCAACATTGTTTATCAAATTAGAGCGATATAAAAAATAAGAAAGTATTGTTTTGTACATAAACAAATGAAACCAGTTTATATGATCATAAAAATAATTTAAATAAGATTTATAAAGGCTTCCTTGGTATTACCACGAAGGTTGCTTATTTGCAATTATAAAGGTTATATAGATACGACCATAAAAGGTAGCTTCGAAAAGATCGTAAAGGTAATTTAGATACGACCATAAAAGTAGCTGCGATAAGATCGTGAAAGTCAATAATATGAATCGACGCTTCGTTACAGAAACCAATCGTTTCAACACTGCACAGAATTCAGTTTGACATTGATCAAAAAATTTGACGAGAACTTTGCATAAATAAATTCAACAGAAAACTGCGATAATTATTTACTAAATTAGTTCCGAACGAATCATACACAACACACAGGAGCTAGAATGCTTTCGCGTCTCATTGAATAATTAAATAAAATAAAATAAAATAAAACGTTGGATCACATTTATCAACACACTAAGACTAAGACTAAAACACAAGAAATGTTGCACTATCAATAAGTCCAAGGATGTCGCTCACTATGTTCCTCGTTAGTGGTAATGGCTGCAAGAACCTTCTGTTTCAAGGTTAGTTATGATTTAAATTGATAACGTGGTGTATATATTGTAATAATAAGTTGTTACTCACCTTACCTCGGAGGTACAGGATGATTCAGGATTTACATTACCTTTATTGACAAAAAAAAAAAGAAAAAGAACAACTACATTGATAGAGACCCACACTCAGTTACACGATGAAGGTTAAAAGAAAATTTATTGCGAAAAATTTCCAGAACCACAACTCATCTTCAACCTAACGTATGGACCAGGCTTACTTGTGAATGTTAACAATATATTTGACAAACCCAGTGTATGCAGCAGCCTACCTGTGAATGTTAACAATATGTCTAACATGGAAAGATAAAAACAAATGAGAAAATTACAAATGTGTCACATATCCACTTTTGCCGAATTTCTCCAACAAGTTAAAATCTTAAAAAAACACTGACGAGAGAAAATTTACTTTCCAAGAGAGATTTTATGTTTATTTTCCCAACGATAACGGTTGTTTACCTGACTCACTACTATTTTCTTTTCTCTTCGTAAAACAATCAAGCTTTGCTTTTATAAAGTGTTTTTTTTTAAGGTTTAGTACCTGAAAGCTCTTAATAAAATGCGACGTTAAGAGTAGGGTTTGGACAACCCCATTTCAAAACAAAAAACTACATTTTAAATTTTCAGAACGTAACTAAAATAACAGAAACAAAACTGCTCATGTGATTGAAATCAATTGTTGTTGTTTTTTATTTAAGCACAAAGCTATACGATGGGCTATCTGTGCTCTGCCCACCACGGGGAGCAAAACTCGTATGTTAGCATGTAAGTCCGCAGACATACCGCTGAGCCACTGGGGGCTGATCGAAATCAACAACATGCAGGGTCTTAGAGATTGTATTTTGCTGTTTAGTGTGACACGAGAGTGCATATCAATTATAGAAAGACTGTGTATAGAAGTTTCAATAAGCCTTATATTTTATTTAGTTTTATAGATTTTACTTGTAGTGTGTTTGATCAAAAACAATTTTCAACACAGAATTATAGATCATTTAATTTTTTCTAAGGTTGAAGGATATATATTTTAAACGCATTTCTGTCCATTTAACATACATATTCCAGCTTATAGGGTTCTAATACTTTTCAGAATCGAGTTTCATCAAGTGTGTATAAATAACCTATGACATGAGAAAATATTTATCTCTTCTACACTTAAAATGAGCAAAGAAAAATGCCAGAATACTTATTTCAGCTTAAAAAGTTTCTGTGTAATCATCTAAGCTTTATCAACATTTCTTTTATTCATATTAAATTCACATTTTTAAAAGTTTACATGACAATTAAATAATGACTGAATGTTTCTTATTATACTCTGTCTGATTATTATATGTCTTATTATACTCAGAGAAGCTGGATTATGTGTATTATTTATTACCTGGATTCCTCTATTGTTTATTAATCTATTTATTCCTTTTCCGACTGTTGTAAAACGAGTAAAAGCATACAAAACGTGTTAAAAATGGCGTTATACAAGCTGCTATAAATATCTGTATTCATAATCATATTTCTGTACGAAAGCAAATATATCTCAAGTAAGAATATGTATAGATCATGAGAACAAGTTAACATTATTTACACGATAAATGGTTTAAGAAGAAAAAAAGACAGTTAAATCACAACTTAATTTTGTGTGCATACTTACAAAACTAACACTTCATACTACACTGAGGTAAGGTCACTTTCATAATATTCTACTAGCCAACCACACATATGTTCGTGCTTAATAGTCTTCAGAAGTAAAGGAAACACATAATTAATCTCACTAATCACATTATCTGAGACACGAATCCTGGCGGTCGCCACGCTTAATTTCTTCTAAGTGTATTTAGTTATGCAGGGAAAAGTAGGGGAAGGTTTATTGAAACTAGTCAAATATTATACAAGATTCATAAGTTTTTGTAGCCGTGTTTTAAGATAATGTGGACCGAACTGCTTTCAAAACAAAAAGTACGAATTTAAAGTTTCGAAATAATATGCAACATCCTCATAAAGTTAGGAATATTCTATTGATACTAAGTATTTGTAACGAAATTGAATTCAACTAAATAATATTTTTTTAGAAAGCACTTTCAGAATTATATTTTGTTTCTAAGCTCTCGAACTCGTCATTTTCTTATTAATGGACATTTGTCTCGTTTTCGATCAAATTTAATTTATTGCAAATTTTCATCTTGATGACAAAAATGATTTTTCAATTTCACAATCTTAATGCATAACTTTAGAATTAGTATACATCTAGTTCTAGTATAGGTTTCACATAATGAACAAGTAAATAGTTTATAGATGATTATAAGATGACATGATGACCAGAAAAACTTATATTTAAGACTTCGCATTTATTTTGAAGATTCAATCACATTTAGGTTGCACTTTATCGTGTATCAATTATCAATCATTTTCAGCGTTAGAGGGCTATGCCAACTGTTTTTATCAATCCATTATTACAAGAAAACAGTTTGTTTGCTTGTTTTTGAATTTCGCGCAAAGCAAAATGAAGGCTATCCTGCGTTAACCGTCCCTAATTTATTAGTGTAAGACTAGAGGGAAGGCTACAATATAACAGAGAATATAATTAGGAAGCAAAATAGGTCAGACTATCAAGCATATACTTTGAAGTAATAATATTTTCAAGATATAGTTTTAGAAAAATAACCTCACGTCTTTGAAGGCACGATATCATAATTTTTAAACTCTTTGCCTACGTTCCAGATTCCACTTATAATTCTTTGCCTTTATACCACATTAAACGTAGTTTTATTTTTCACCTATATAATTTTGTGAATATTTTTTCATAGGTTTTTACAGACCATATAAAGTCTGTAGGAATATTACAGAAGCTCGTGTCGTAGGTACGTATTTTTTCATAACAAACAATAAAAACGTTATTCTTTATTTTGCAATGTGGTGTAAAAAATAACCTCATTCATATTATTTTAACTGAAAACTAACATAAACCATATGCTATAAAACACCTGTTAAGTACGTGAGCAAATAATTATTATCTTGTACTAGATAGCTACACAAAATCAGACGTTCATAAAATATTCTGTTTTAAAAGACAATGTTACCCAACCAATGAAAATATATATTCCAATCTCTGTAAATAAAAACATAAGAAAGTATAGTTAAGTAGCTATGTTAATGAACAGGCTGATTATTTTCAGTATTGATGTAACTACTTTGGTAGCTCGATTAGATCAGAAGTTAATATTAATTCATCTTTAATAAAAAATAAAAGACTAAATTAAATGATATGGCAATGGTAAAATATTTGAATTCAGTATATCATCATACACTAACTTGGAAACTTATAGCGCTAAAATCTCGGGTTCGCTCTCCCTCGATGAATACAACGCAAATAGTCCTTTGTGTCGCTTTGTTGTAAAACAAGCCAACTGACTTTTTGAAATTCTAGCTCCCACCTAGGACCACGTTCATGTATCTAACAATTCACATTTTGGCATTTTAGTTCACAAAACCCCATTTGCTTCAGCTTTGCAACAAAGAAAGTCTGAAGTAACTTTGGAATATCGAAAACTGAGTAAATTTTAGCAAACAACTATTAAGCATTTTTATAAATAGGCCAAAGAAACATCCGTACTCCTAAGTAAAATATGTCATCTTGAATTTTCTCAGTCATAGTTTAGTATTCATAAGGATGTTAACAAAGAAAGCACTAGAACGGTGAAATCAAATTCGTGATGTAATAGGTTGAAAGAAGAAACTTAATTCAAGAATATTTATTAAGAATAGATAACTTATTCTTACCACAACAAATTTAAGTGAAATTTATTGAGTTATTACCATTTCAAAAGGTTTTTAATTACCATAAAGTTTAACATCATCTAATAATGCTAATTATTAAAGATTTTAAAGCTTATGATATCATTCCCACAGTGTTTCTTTGGACCCTATTAATTCCATGTCACTACTCATATTTTTTAATAATGTGTCTTAGCATATACTCTATGAAAATGATCGTTTTATCTGTAATTTTGTATACAATTTTTGACTTCACTTATCAGCTTGCCTACTTTAATATCTTTGTGGGTTTTGGTTTGTTTTTAGTTTTATCGGAAATTTACTAATTAACCAGTGAAAGGCTAGAAGAGCAGGCCAACTCTTGGGCTACTCTTTTACCAATGAATAATGGGATTGACTGTCACATTGTAACGCTCCCACGGCTGAAAAAGCAAACATGTTTCATGGGAGTGGGATTTGAACACGTGACCCTTAGATTGCAAATCGAGCACCCTAACCATCTGGCCATGCTAGGCTATCTATACAGAAAGAGACAAAGAAGGGAAAGAGAGAACGTGCGTCACAATTAAATAGTACCCCTGTATTGTAAATATATGATGCAAATAAACCTTTTTTTTATGTAAGATTCACTTTGAAAATCTCACGTTATATGACACAGTGTCATCTTAGAAACAAGACTAAGATGCCTCGCAGTGTGTGTGTGTGTGTTTTTATAGCAAAGCTGCATTGGGCTATCTGCTGAATCCATCGAGGGGAATCGAACCCGTACTCTTACCGCTGTACCAGCGGGGAACGTATCTCAGTACCTAAAATGATTAATTTACAGTTTTATATTGAAAATAAAATTGTACTTAGAAAATATATCGTGCTAAAACACTATACAGTAAAAATACGGAAAACACCAGCTAGAACACTGACATCGGTGTCTACAATATAAATCTAAGCAAA
The DNA here is from genome assembly GCA_011833715.1 of Carcinoscorpius rotundicauda. Lineage (NCBI taxonomy): Eukaryota > Metazoa > Arthropoda > Merostomata > Xiphosura > Limulidae > Carcinoscorpius > Carcinoscorpius rotundicauda. The sequence continues at coordinate 35,279,192 of CM022405.1, read as the reverse complement.
TACCAAGCCAAAACATTGGAATTGCCCCTGTTACAATATGATAACATATTCTCCAACACAGCAGTAGAGATGGATAAGATAGCATCACAAAACCAGTGTTTCAGTCCTTTAAGTACTTTTGATTTATTATGGTGGACTTTTGTTTTCAAAAAGCCCCAGAGAAAATCCAAAAGGGGGAATCAAGTGAAAAAGTGGGCCCTTTGATAGGTCCTCCCATACCAATTAGTACCATGGAAAAGTTTGATTTATAAATACTTATATTCAAGGAAAGTTGGGTGGTGCTCTATCGTGTTGAAAGTTAGCTCTTTGTAACAAACCAAGAGTTTATTAGAGTTATGAAATGAAAAAATCATGTAGTACGTGTAGATACGAATTTCTAGTAACATTTCGTTCGTCAAGAAACAAAAACAAAACAATAATTACAAACCAACTATTTGTTTTTGTATTCAATTGTTGTTGTTGTCTCAAATAACAATAAAGCTATTCAACTTCATTTTTAGTATATTCATTTTTGGACACCCTGTATATTACAAGATACAAATAAGAAAATACCAGACCTGTACAATGACATTTAATAATACAGTACAAAGTTGAGAAAATACAAGGTAAACAATGTCATGCCCTATTACAGTATGAAAACTGAAAAAAGTTTGTTTGTTTGTTTGTTGTTTGAATTTCGCACAAAGCTACTCGAGGGCTATCTGTGCTAGCCGTCCCTAATTTTGCAGTGTAAGACTAGAGGGAAGGCAGCTAGCCATCACCATCCACCGCCAACTATTGAGCTACTCTTTTACCAACAAATAGTGGGATTGATCGTACATTATAACGCCCCAACAGTTGAAAGGGCGAGTATGTTTGGCGCGACGGGGATGCTTTGCGCAAAATTCAAAAAGCAAAAGCAATCCTGGATACTATGTGTTATTTTTTAATTGCTTGTGTTGTAAAAATACACAAAATGACCATTATTCCTTTCAAACTTTGCTTTCGTGACTTGGATATTGAAATTTAGAAATTAACCTATTTTTTATGTAAAAACTGGCAAATTTGTACATTTTCATTTACATAAGGTTTAAATAAAACACCATATGAATTAAGATTTACATGTATTTATTCTAACGTTATACAAAAATCTTTTTGAAGATTTACGATTGTAATGTAAATCATTTCCACGTATTAGCCCCCAAATATAATCCCCCATTATGTTTCCGGCGCTCAAAGTCCAGTATATCTTAATGGGAGCGCTCGCGTTGCTCCTCTGAGTATGCTCCCATGTTCTTGAATTTATCAAGATGAGCCTCAAGAATATGAACTTTCAGGGATATCCTGCAGCCCATTTTGCCGTAGCTCTTCACTAGAGCCTCAACCAGTTCCACAATAATTTTGAGCCTTGTGATTGCTCAAGAAGCCCCATATCACTGCGAAAAAGCTGCCCAAGCTTTTGTCCTTTCTACCTAGCTTCTTGGGGAATTTTGTGTACTCCAGAACCTTCTTTATTTGTGGTCCAGCGAAAACGCCAGCTTTGACCTCTCCCTCAGACAGCTCAGGGAAGAAATCTCGAAGGTACTGCAGACTCCTTATCAAGAGCTGTGACACTTTGTTTTATAAGACCCAATTTTATGTTCAATGGTGGAAACAACACCTTCTGGAGGTCCACTAGTGGCTCACACTTGACATTGTGTCTCCCCACAGAGAACTTGGTCCATTGTGGCCAGTGTTTCCTGTTGTAGTGCGCTGTCCCAAAGGCAAAGATAACAGGGAAACTTGGTAGAGTCTCTTTGGATACCCATCAGGAATACCACTATTTTGAAGTCTCCGATAACCTCCCAGCCATACTCAACATACTTCAAGGCTTCTAGCATGGTCTTGACGTTGTTGTATTTCTCTTTGAGGTGCACCGAATGAGCCAGGGGAAAAGAAGGATACTTATTCCCGTTATGGAGCAGCACAGGGTTATAGGCAATTTCAATTGCCTAGCACGGACCGGATACATTGTGGTAGAAGCAGAGTCCATCTTGACGAGTGAAGAAGCTTGAAAAATGTCGGGGACGCTTGCTCTGACTTGCGACTTGCACGCTTTCACCTAACAAATCCCACTCCTTGAGCCTAGATGTTAAAAGTTCGGGATTCGAGTTTGTTAGACCAAGACCTCTGACATTCTACAAAGTTCTTGAAAGTTCTCTGTCAGCTACTCAGCATTGAATCTACCTGGAATGTTCTGGAAAATGGGTAAATTTAAAATTTTTATTACCCAGGTCACAGAATCAAAATTTAGAGAAAATAAGTCTTTTTCCATTTACTTTACGGATAAGCAACTGGGAAATAACACTTTTGCCTGGGAACAAGAAAAAGTAAAAATTTTGTTAAATAATGTAATCCATAGTACTGGTGAGCCGCTCTGGAGTAATTCAGGCTACCTGAAGGTGCATGTCTGGGATATAATTCTTTAAATAGTCATACAATCAAGCAGAAAGGCGGAAGAAAGTAAACTTTATAATTCTCTTTCTTACACTGTAATTCCAATAAGAAACGAAAAAATGAATAATTTGTACTTGACATATGTTTAATAAAGTGTTATTATTTTTGTATTCTAGATTTAACATGCTAGACCAGGGGTTCCCAACCGGTGGGTCGCGACCCCCAGGAAGTCGCGAAGCCTTGGCAGGGGAGACTTGTACCCTTGTTAGAAGTAGCTTGGGATAACATTAATTTTATTTAATCAATTACATTTTCATGCTCTTACATTTTTTTTGTTTCAGTGCAAAGCAAAACATGTGCTGCGTTAGTTCAATGTCATTAGGTGATATTATGGGTGTGTATGCGTGCCTGTGAGTGAATGTGTGTCTGCAACTGTATGCATGTGTGTACGAGTGAGTAGCGAGCATGTGAGTGCACGCGCATATACGTATGCTTATGTGTCTGTTTAGCTGTGATTAAATGTGTGTGTGTGTGCTCGCTGTCGACACGTGAGTCACATGTCTGTTGCTGATTGGTGGATGACGAATCGCGCGACTGGCCACGCTCCCTTCCCTCCCAATACTTACCCCATCATTACTCTACCTGCACCCCCCACAAGTAGTCAGTGTAAGATCTACAGTTGCGAAAGCATTCATTATTCAACATTTTTATTTTATTTTAACAAGGAGATAAGTAAGCAGTACAGGTGAGTTGCGTCCATGGCTAAACGGCGCAGATACTCAGAATGCTACCTCAACATTGGCTTCACCACTGTGCTCGCCAACGACGGCATCGAGAAACCACAGTGTGTTTTGTGCCATGCTGTCCTGAGTCAATGAAACCATCAAAACTCAAGCGTTATCTCGAGGCAAAACATCCAGAACACATAAAGAAGGGTTTGGATTTCTTCAAACGGCATGAACGGTGTCTTAAAAGCCAAAGAATCGATAGAATTGGGTCGTTTCAGCAGCAGAGTGCAGCCGTAGTGGAAGCTTCATATGAGATTGCATTCGAAATTGCTAAACAAAAAAAGCCTCACACGATTGGAGAAAAACTTCTTAAGCCCTGCATGATGAAAGCAGTAAATCTTATTCTTGGAGAAGCCAGTGCAAAGAAGATGCAACAAGTATCCCTGTCAAATAATTCTACACAGAGGCACATTTTTAAAATGTCTATGGATGTGAAGGAACAGGTTTTGACTGAAATCAAGGGTTCCCCTTTGTTCTCCTTTCAGCTCAACGAGTCAACAGATGTAAGTTCATGTTCTCAGTTGCTTGTCTTTGTGAGATACATTAATTCAGGTAACATCAAAGACGAATTCTTATTCTGCAGTGCACTTGAAACCACAACAAAAGCTGATGATGTAATGGAAAAAGTTTCAACTTTATTACAAGACGAAGATCTTCAATGAGAAAACGTGTGTGGGGTTTGTACGGATTGGGCACCGGCTATGCTAGGATCGAATTCAGGATTCCAGTCGAGAGTGAAGAAGCTAGCACCTCAAGCAAAGGGCATCCACTGCATGATTCACCGATATGCTCTCGCCAGTAAGACTCTCCCTGCCTCTCTGCAGGAAGTGCTTGAATCTGTAATCAAAATTGTAAATTATGTGAAGACTCAAGCACTCAACACTCGCCTATTCAAAGAATTATGCAAAGACATGAATGCTGACCATGAAGTCCTTCTCTTCTACACAGCAGTACGTTGATTGTCGAAAGGATATGTTATTAATCGTGTTTTTGAAATAAAAGATGAAATAAAGCTATTTCTTGAGACTCAAGAAAGGAAAGATCTTGTAGCTCACTTCGAAGATGAAGCATGGAATAAAAGGGCTGCGTACCTAGCCGACATTTTTGATCAGCTGGAAAAGCTCAATTTGAAGCTTCAAGGAAGGGAAACACATGTTCTTCTTTTTCAAGATAGTCTTTGGGCCTTTGTTTCCAAACTGCAGAACTGGCGTCGGAAAACCAATCTTGGAAACATCGCGATGTTTGAAAAACTTTGTGAAGATGTTCGGTAATCTCATTCTTGAGGAACTGATCCAGTTAGATCTGAGATTCATCCGTCACTCCACAAAGATACTTGCCGCATCTTCTTTGCACTGGCGTCTCCAATAAAAAGATTTACTGCTTTCATCATGAAAAACTTTGTGGAGAGACGGATGAGTCTCAGATCCAATTGGATCAGTTCCTCAAGAATGAGATTACCGAACATCTTCAGTCTCTAGAAAAGGAAGTCGAGCGTTACTTCCCTGAGCTATCACAGGGAAGGAGGCCCTGGTAAGGAACCCATTTTGTACTGAACTTGATGCATCCAGCATCCCAGATGATATCCAAGATGAATTTCTGGATGTAAGGAACGACTCTTCAGCTCGTGATCTCTTCAAGGTGAAATCCGTGACTCAGTTCTGGTGCGCTATGTATCAGTCATACTTTAAAGTCAGCATGATTGCTTTACGTGTCCTTGTTTCATTTGCTTCTACCTGCTTGTGTGAGGCAGGATTTTCCACTCTTGTCAATATAAAAACAAAGAATAGGAACAGATTGGATGTTGGAGATGACATGAGACTGGCTCTAACAAACGCTCGGCCACGAATTTCAAAGCTTGCTGCTGAAATGCAACATCAGGCATCTCACTAGCTGGGTTGGATAGCTGTTCCAACCTATGTTAATATTATTTTAAGAAATATATGTCTTTTTATGAATTCAAGTTGGACCAATGTGATTTAACTTGCTAACAAATAATTACAGAATTTTTAAATATATTTTTTTAGATGTTTCTTTCCCTCTCCTTCACAGAAAATAAAAGAAAAATTAAGCCCTAAGTAGGAGGTCACATGGGTTTCAAACTTTTAGGTAAGGGGTCGCGAGTGCCAAAAGGTTGGGAACCCCTGTGCTAGACGTAGCTTAGTGTTGGTGTTCATTCCAATAAAGTTGAGAGACAATCATACTTATTACATCCCAAGTCACAGGAAAAAAGATTTTTACTAGATTTAATAACATGGGTATAAGATCAATGTTAAATTCTGCTATATGTCTGAGAATTTTTTTTTTAATTTCGCACAAAGCTACTCGAGAGCTATCTGTGCTAGCCGTCCCTAATTTAACAGTGTAAGACTAGAGGGAAGGCAGCTAGTCGTCATCACCCATCGCCAACTCTTGGACTACTCTTTTACCAACGAATAGTGGGATTGACCGTAACATTGCAACGCCCCCACGGCTGAAAGGGCGAGCATGCTTGGCGTGACAGGGATGCGAATCCGCGACCCTCAGATTATGAGCCGCACGCCTTTACACGCTTGGCCATGGCGGGCCTAAAGGAATGAGAAATGGTGTTTTGTCAGCAGTGAACGTTTACTGAACGCTAGAACAGAATATAGGTCAGTGATCAAATTTTGCTGAACAGTAAGACTTGCTATTAGGTCAGTGGTGATCAATGTAGAAAAATAAGATATGATGTAATATCAGCGGCGAACTTTTAATGATCGATAATATAGGATGTCATGTCAGGTAGATAATGAAGTCATATATTTTGTAAAACTAGTTTGGAAGCGTTAAACTTGGCTTTGGTTGACAAAACAGAAATACTTTCAATGTTTGCTATATTAAACGATGTACATCAAGCCAAGGTCCAATATTTCTGTTTCACATAAGACGTATATCACATCAGTGTTGTATTTTAACAAGTTTAATAACAGGTTACTGATAATGAATTAATGTTTACTATAATGATGCAGGTATGATACCAGTTTTGATTTCGTTAAGCCTAATAGGGAAGAAATATCAGGCGGACAATGGTAAATTTATGCCAGTTATAATAATAAAGTTCACGTGAGAGTTTTGATGTTTGGTGTGTCCTGTATAGATCAATATCGCACCCGGAGTAAACCACGCCAGTTTTAATCTATGATAGGTCTAATAAGGCAGTTGTAGGATTAATAACTTGTGCTAATTATCATAAGACGGATGTAATGTATTTTTGACCCTTGACAAGCTTTATTAGACAAATATCGGTGATAGAGAACTTAAGTTAGTTATTATTGAATTTTTTTTATCCTTGGCAAGTTTTAAAAAGCTGATTGTCAGGCCATTGTTTACAGATGGCGTTGATATTGATTGTGTGTGTGTGTTTTGAAGCAAAGCCACATCGGGCTGCTAATTCTACCGAGGGGTATCGGTCCCCTGATTTTACTGTTGTAAATCCGTAGATTTACCACTGTACCAGCGGGAGACAATAATTAAAGCAAGTGCATATAGTGAAATAGTAAATCGTGTGTATTATTTAAATATAACCCTGATGTTGTTTTCTATACTTCTAATGCTATTCAGTACTATAAATATCTGAGGAGTTGTTACCATATCGCTGTATCGTCTTATATGTGTTACTATATTAGTTCTGCATACTTTAGATGTTTCCGTGTATAAGTTGCGTTTTCATAGCATATCTGTGTGTGACTTGTTACATTAACAGATGTTTAATCACCTGTCAACAAAGTGATTATACAAGCTAAACCTTACTTTAAATAGAAGGAATGTCTTGCACTTTTCTAATCGTTTAAGTGTTTAATCAATATTAAAAAAAGTAATTATACAAGCTAAACCGTACTTTAAACAGAAAGTACCTGTTGCACCTTGCTAATCGTTTTCATCAACGAACGTTTCGAGTTTTGCACATTATATGTTTATTACTAACATTCTTTCGAATAATTACAACAAAACAGAAGCTTGCTACGGTTTTTCTAGTTTTTGTTGTTGTTTTGAATTAAGCACAAAGCTACACAATGGGCTATCTGTGCTCTGCCCACCACGGGTATTGAAACCCGGATTTTAGCGTGTAAGTACGCAGACATACCGCTGAGCCAGTGGGGGGCTTCTAGTTTTTGAGTCGAGTATTTAGCAGTTTATACACCTCACTGATACCTGACTACAAATTTAGCATATTAAGATAACACAATATGATTATAAAAATACAGACAAACAGGAAAATGAAGATCTCGCAAAGCGTTTAATTTATATACTACTTTTTATATTATAACTATTTTATTTTGCATATTTTTGCTTTGTTTCAGATTTCTCAACCTCTAATTTATCGGAAAATTCAAACAAATGAATAAAAATAAAAGATAATACACTGCGGATCACGCCCACAAAAAAAATATTACTTAGCCAATTCCTTTTACTCCTATGTATCAAGATAAAAAGTTATTGTAATAATAAATACTGACTTATGCATATTAATCTAATAATATAATTCGAGTGACTTAAACAACTAATAAGAAGGAACATCGGTTCTCAGTTACCCTTTAATAAACCTCATGTCGCTCAGTCCCAGTTTGTTGCATGGCTGAAAACTTGAACCATTATTAAGTGCAATTTCGTTCACTCAGTCGGTTTTTCTTAGCACTTCTCAAGGTAAAATACGGTTAATAAGGGGTTTCGCATGTTCCTCGTATAAAAACAGTGTAGGTTATCTGTCACCTGATTCAACTTTCTATGGCTCGAGTGTTGTTACTGAAGCCCTTCGAAACGTAATTTATGTACTATTACAATTAATTATATATATGTATATATGTGTGTGTGTGTGTGTGTGCAATTATAAATATATATATCTGTATTGTATTCATATAGTAACAACTCATTACTTATGAGAGATTGACGGAATTGTACCAAGTTCTGAAAAATAAAGTTCTATTATTTAAGATTTGGGTTTATTTCCTGGCTACGTTTTTTTTTTCTTATCAACAACATTACAGAGTCAGATTGGCTTGTATATTGTGAGATTTCGATTGCTTTTCTAACTACGTTCTCAGCCTACACACTGAAGAGGGAAATTTAAGGGTTTTTTTTCCCTTGCCACACGTTTCACCTGCCCAACTATCAAATGAAGTCGTACTTGGTTTGTAAAACATCAGTTTTTGTTTTGGCTACATTCGTTATCAGCACCACAATCGTAACGTACTGTGAATTTGAAATTTCATATTTTATCTCTAGCTACAGCTCTTTACTTACACTTTTTCATGTATCAATACTGAGTCAACTTGTACTATATATTCTATTTTTATTTACCTGCAACCACGTCTATCAGCGAGTACTGTTGTCACATTTATTGATTTCACGAAGGGAATTTTGGAATAACTTAGCTATTTGCACAGTATTTGCAGTGACAAAAATAAAAAAAAGCGTAACATGCTAAACGTTAAATAGTTAACAGTTTTCCTCAGTTTAACAATACAAAATTCTTGTAGAATCATCGAACAATTTGTAAGAAGGCTGTTTATTAATTTGTTTGATAATGTCATTTTAAACCGTTAATCGTGTTACGTTCAGAAAAAAATATATAATCAGCTTTCCAATAGGATAAATATATCATTCATCTCAAAAGGCATTAATTTAAAGGAAATATTGTGTAGCTTCCGTTTATTTCATTTATTCCAGTATGTAGTGTTATTGTAATCTTGATACAGCAAATGTTAAAAGGCTCACTTTCTTATTTAGCATAATTATCTGATATTTAAAATACCAATTTAGAAGCAATTTTCATGTCTTAAAGATTTCAGTTTCTTCTTAGAAGTAGTTATGGAATTAATTATTAGAACTATTTCTTGAACACTGCTGCGTTAGGAAGCTAAACTTGAATTTGTAGTTTTACCACAATGCAAACCACCAGTCAATGCTCGATTGTGATACACGATTGATTGAAAACTGTTGTTGCTATTTAAGTCCAAGGCCACCCAATGGGTTATATACTCTTTTTGTCGCCACGAGGGAACATTAATAATTATATTAACATTGTAAATAAATATTGGTTACAAAAAAGGGCAAACACCTATAAGGAAACTTTTTCAAAGTGATTTCAGTTCTAACTAAAATGGAATAATTTTGTATAATAGTTTGATTGTTAACTCCCTCTACTATTTTAATACTTATTTATTCAAAATACCTACATAAATATATGACACTAAGAATCCATAAAAAAAACTACGATAAATTAATATAGTTTGTTTACAGAACGCTTTGCCATCGAAGTTAAGGCACTATGTCATATCTCGATATGCGTGTGAGATATAAGTGTTGTTGCAATTTAAATTACACATAAAAATGTATGTTATCAGCACTTGTAATTTGAAGCAGAAAGTAAAGTCACATAAGATTTTCGAAGTGTTTTACGTATTCCGCGACATGACCAACACCTGAAATTAAACAACTAGTAAATTAGCCATTTCTTTGTGCCTCTGCACTCTTGTACCTCAACCTGTGACAGTGTGTATATTTTCTGCGTCAAAGTCATTTATTCTAGAATCCTTTTCAAGAAAGTTTATGATTCCTTGAGTTATAATATCAATTTTCTTTCCAATCCATCCAATCAATCTAGAGATAGAATATTTACATTTAATAATATTGCTTTATGACGTCTCTGCATTGTACTAGGAATATATGTTTAAATAAGTAAAAACCAAAACAAACTGTTAAAGATTATGTTGCTTGATTATATAATTGATTATTTATATACTAAATTTATTTTCCAAACTGGTGATTCCCGTTTGGACTAATAAAATATTCTGTAATTAGCAAGTAAAATTAAAACGACACGCCTGATAATTAATTAAGAATCACCCTAATTAATTTCATTACATAGTATAATAAATCATCCAATAATAGCTGTTAATAGATTCAACAGTAATTATTCAAATGGTTGATGATATCTCTTGGCGTACGTGGCCAGAGAGATTAATGATTATGAACAAACCAACACGGTAAAAACTTGTAAAAAAAAAAGGTATTCAACACAAAATGAAACGAAATTTCGCGGGAATCAAACACCATGCTCATCATTTTATGTGACAGTTACCTGTTTCTAAATGTATATTTGTTTATTTGTTACTGAGACTTTTCCATGTGTTTTTAACGATTTTCAAATTTCTACATGTTTTTAAGTACATTCATTTATATAGGATGGTGTTATATTCCAAAGGCTTGTTTTGTCGAGTTCTTTATTTCTTTGTTTGCAATTAGTTGCAAAGATGCACAAAGGGCTATATGTGCTTTGCCCACCACACGTGTCGAATCACATTATCTAACACTGAAAGGTCTGCAGGCATGCCGCTGTGCCACTGGGAGGCTGTTCTATCAAGTTTCAAATTACAGTCCCATGGCGAAAACAAATTTTGACTCACGTCGGGATTTTCGAAGGTTTAATAGTGACATCATGTAAACTGCAGCGTATGCTGAAACTATTAAGTCTCAAAAATATTTTTGTTTCTGTGAAGTAATGAGGGTTGAAATAATGACAAATGTTACTTCATTAAAATACACTTACATCAACATTATTTAAAAATAGCTTACATTATTTAAATTGGCAAACATTTTAATTTTGTTTCTCATGATTTTCGCGAAAAGCTACACTAATGATAACAAAACCACCCGATGCGAATAATGGGATTTGACTGAAATCTACATCCCTAAATGTTTGAGGTAAAGGAACATGAAACACAGAACCTTGGGAGCACAGCCCAGCACTCTAGCTATTACGTCCTGCTTGGGCCAGGCATGGCCAAGCGTGTTCTGGCGTGCGACTCGTAATCTGAGGATCGCAGGTACGCATCCCCGTCGTTCCAAACATGCTCGCCTTTTCAGCCGTGGTGGCGTTATAATGTTACGGTCAATCCCACTATTCGTTGGTAAAAGAGTAGACCAAGAGTTGGCGGTGGGTAATGATGACTAGCTGCCTTCCTTATAGGCTTATACTGCTAAATTAGGGACAGCTAGCACAGATAGCCCTCGAGTAGCTTTGTGCGAAATTAAAAAAGCAAAAACAAAAAACGTCTTGCTTGGTTTGAATTTACAATTAAATTGTACAGCTATTTTTTGGTATAAACTTGGCTATAAAAGTAAATATATCGATGCAAACAAAAAGCACAGAAATATTTCAATCAAAGAAGTAAGAAAAAAGTAGATAATATGATTTATTGTTTTAACAAGGGGAACAACGGATGAGCTTTAAAAAAAATCAATTAAAATATAAATCACCATTTTCAGTTCCCAAAACAACTGTATCTTTTTGCATTAGAAGAAAAAGAATTTTTGTTCCTTTCAATTAGAGGTTTCTTTGTATTTTGTTTGAGAAACTCTTTTTACATTACCCCCTGGATAACATTCCTTCAATGGACACCCCTTCGAGGTAAGACTTATGTGAATTGCATTTATTGTACTGAAAACATATTTACACTTTACGTTTGCAAATAACACAAAGCATAGCATTGTTTTATATGTTTCAATGATGTTCTACCTTCGATTTCCACGCGTTACAATAGGAAATAGTACTGATAAAAGAAATCTACTTTTTACCCCAAAAAATCAGTAGCATCCCAGTGTGAAAATTGCATTCATTTCGTCTTAAGTCACGGCCTGGAATCCTTAATCCATTCCTTCTAGCATTCTTAGTAAATTCGAAACTTAAGATGTTGCATAATCCAGGTTCATCATAAATCAGGGCCTAACTAATTTCCAAATTTAGTGCTAAAAACAATGAAAAAATATATGACTTTTTATTGGCTTCATTTTTCATAATATTTTATATCATATTTTAACGACTGATTATGGAATTATATGCATCGTATCTTATTCAAACAGTTACGAGACTTCATAAGACATATTTTATTTTAACCGACTGTTACGGGGATTTTCAAGCCATATCGTATTCAAATAGATTATTAAGGAAGTGTATAAACAGTATTTTATTCTGAAAAGTGTTCTATTACAAGACTGTGTAAACCATTAATATTCTAACAGGTAATTACGAGACTATGATATCTTTTTCTACCATATTATTACGAGACTATTTAAATCACATCCTATTGTAATAGATGGTCACGGGACTCTGTAAATCATATCTTACTTTAAAATATAATTACGGAAGTGTGTAAACCGTATCTTATTCTGACAGACTGTTTAAGTCCTGTCTTATTCTAAAAGATGATTACGCAACTATTTAAACTATATTTCATCCTAACATATACTTACGAGGTTATGTGAAGCACCTTTTATTCTATCAGATAACCACAGGGTTGTTTATGCCATATCTTTTTCTAACATATAAATACGAGACTGTGTAAACCATATTTAACTGTAACAAAGGTACACGGGACTATGTTAACAGCACCCGCCACCAACTCTTGAGCTGTATTAACCAAATAGTATGATTTGATCATCATTCTTTTAATGTTCGCCCAGCCCCATAAATGCAGAGGGCAAGTTCTGCAAACAGGATACGAACTCTGAGCCCCGGATTTACAGACTAGATATACTATTGATAACTACAATAACACATTAACAAAATATCTATCATGTTTAAAAATGGTAGCTTCAATAACGATAAACGCATTTTCTCCATTTTTAAAAAAACACATTTTGATTAACAGCAAAGAATACAAAGTAATAATAATTTTCAAATTCATTTACGTCCTTAATTTCTATATTTACAAATTTTTCGTCTGTTGGTGCTTCATTGAAGATAATAAAAACGCATGCATTTTTTTTTTTATAATAACACAAAATTCTGGCTGTAAAGAAAGCAGACACATTACGACAAAACTTTTGTAACGTTGGTCAATTTGTTGAGCGCTAATAACTTTCAATAAGTTTTATTGGCATTACAAATCTTCTATAAGATGTTTTAATTTCATTGCGCTTTTCTGTTTTATTTGTATCATTTAAGTTGTTGTTGTTGTTTTGAATTAAGCACAAAGCTACACAATGGGCTATCTGTGTTCTGCCCACCACGGGTATCGAAACCCGGATTTTAGCGTGTAAGTCCGCAGACATACCGCTGAGCCCCTGGGGGGCTTGTATCAGTTAAAGACTAGAAAGCGTTTTCGAGTAGGTAAACGAGAAAAAAAACTGTTTATATGTAATCACTTACAAGTGAAGTTTTGTTTGAAACAATAAAACGTATTGTTATGTATATGTGTAAATATTTTGTAAACGACAACATGTCGTGTTGTGTTTGAATTTTCATTTGTATTATTCATTTTTCCATATTGATATTATTGTTTCGAAGTTTAAACTAAAATATGTTATTTATTTAGGGTAACATTTTAGAACTTTCTCGAATTAAGTAGACCAATCACATGTTTGTAAATGAGTGCTGGTGACTTCCTGTCTAGAAGTGTAGTCTCGTGCAAGAACGGATATGCGTGGATAGCTCTGGAGTTGTATGGAAATTGCAAGATTGTTCGAGAAGTAGGCCTATCGGTATAAAAGACGGTGACAAGAGACAGATTCAATCATCAGTCTTTATTCAAAAAAAGAAGATAGATTCAGTCATTAGTTTTATTCGAAGAATAATAGTGAGATTCGGGCATCAGTTTTAGTTATTTGAGAAAGATTAAGTGTTTGCTGTGAATATTCAACGTGGATTTGTGATTGAAGTTATATCCTCGGAAGCTGTGATTTTATTTCGTCAATCTCTACGATACTACGGCGATTTCATTGGACTGTGAACTGTTTCGGAATCTCTTCGTGGGACCAAATTCACATCCTAGACTGGAATTTGAGACTTTAATTTTAGATCATTACATTAGATACAGGCCAGTACCGTTTTGCATTGTGATTTATTTTGAAGTTTGAAACTAATATTATTTTATTTTGTAATTAATTTCGAATGTCGTAACTTAATATCTGTCACTGTTATCATATAATTTATGTTATATCTGTTATATTTGTTAATAGGTTAGTGTAATAAATTATACAAGCTGTTATCTGTGTTTTTCTGTTGCGTTTAATCTACGAAGAACTTAAAACATAAAAAAAAAAAAACGTAACAGTATATTTGCCTCTCCTTGACTTAAGTTAGTTTTATTTGCCACCATAATGTATTGTGCCTCTATTAATACTTCTTGATTGAAAACTACCTTATTTCCCTATTCAACTTCAATCTGCCTGTTATTTTTATGGAGCTTACCTTGTGTAACAGCAATAGTAGTCCAACATATAATCCGATTATATTCTGGTAATTTTGATTCAAAAAACAAACACACATCAAACATAATCTTATTAGCACTGAAGTCAACCAATTACGCGTGAAAATTAAAGTCGGAAACTTTGTATTTTGCAATGCCTCCGATGTCGAGAGCAGTACGGTTGCAATTTAGGTTTTCAAAACAATCATTATCTTTTGGAAGAGACATTAAAAATCCGTTACGATTGAAATCAATAGTTAGCCAGTATTAGCTTAAAAAATCACATTTTTATGTTATTTTAATTCATTAATTTTTATTATCACGAAATTTGTCTTAAAATACTAATATTTAAGTATAAAGACTGCTATATTAACATAAGTATTAATAGGAAAACAAACTGAAATGCAGTCAATAACTTATTTGATTTTTACAGTACTTTCGATTTTCGAACTATAACATTAGTCTTGTTATATTTGCCCTTGTTTTCTCTTTTTAGGAATATCTACAATTTAGTAAGTAGACAGTTAAGGTTTACCTTTATTTATTTTTAGAGAGAACAAGATTTTAGTTTATTGCCTTCAAGGAGGTAACAAAAAATTTCTTTCTCGTTCAATTATGTTAATAGATTTCATTGCCTAATTACAATACCGTTTGAAAATGACAGTCATAGGTAAACATTGCATTGACGTAACGGCATAGCTAACTCTGATTGGCTTCTTAGTAATGTGTCGTCTGTATAAGCGGTGGGATAACTAAGCGAGTAGTTAGATAGCACAGGTCGAGTACCAGGCGATGATGTGAATTATTACGTTTTTTATATTATTATTATTATTGTTTCCGTGGCGTGCTTATAGTAACAGTCTTCTGAACGCATTGTAGCAAAAAGCCATCTAGTGGAAGAAAATAAATTTACTTTTAAGAGTTATTGTTTAACGTCCGCTCTGATGAATAATAAAGCACGTGAAAAGCTTATTTCTTATGAAAGATTAAAAATGTTCAAAATTCAGAGTTAAAGGATAAGCGTTCTGCTCAGTTGATCAAAGTAAGTAAACTTTTTTCTTGATATTATTCGCAAACGAATATGGAACTGATTAAGTAATAGTGTGTCCACTAGTAAAAACTTTAATTGCCATTTCAGTACGTTTTATTTTTTTAAAAATCGCATTAACGATTATTGAACTCATGTTTATAAAATTTTATAATACACAATTTTGTTTTTTAACGTTCACGTTAGAGCATATAATTTGTGTGTATGTATTTTCTTATAACAAAGCCACATCGGGCTATCTGCTGTGTCCACCGAGGGGAATCAAACCCCTGATTTTAGTGTTGTAAATCCAAAGACTCGTCGCTGTCCTCCATGTTCTTATCCTGTACCGTACTTATAATAGTTTTTATCATACCATATATATATATATATGTTAAATACTAACGTACACAAGAGAAATATCTTTTTAAAGTACCTATTTTTTTTCTTATTCTTTTCATTCAGTTTACATGATAAAGAATAATGAAGAATTTGGAACATTTACATGAACATGCACTTTTTAACATTTTTGAAGACATCTTCATCAATCTTTCTTACTTGGAGCGCTTACAAAAAGTCTTTTAATTTAAACCTGAAACGTGCGTCAACTGAAGAATAAAACTAACAAATGTAAACACTAAAATAGAAACCTTTATAACGTGAGCGCTTTCGAAAGATGGACTTTTCTTCTTCAGGAGCAATCTACCCGGGTTATAAGGGTTTCTATTTCAGTTTTATCAAGACTTCTTGGACTTGCGTGTTTTTAGCACATAATTAATATACCAACAAATGTATTTATTCTTACGTTAATTGTAATAGACACAGTGAATAAATACAAAATAAAATTAGAAAAAGTAATTATTTTTTGTCGTTATTTTCTTTAGACCTTATAATTTTCGATAACTATTAAAATTATACTTAATGTTTTCTGTCACAAAGTTTGCTTTGAAACGTAATAACTAGATCAAACTGTGTAGATAAGTTTGAAGGCATCAATACTTTACGATACATTCTTCAGAATATCATGGCGTGAGGTATTCTAGTACCTGATAAAGTCATTGTCGTATTCAGCAAAATAGTGTAGTTTGTAAAGGTAAAATGTACGTCTGTTAAGAATTTTCTTTTGTTTTAGGTGTTCCCTAAAGATTTTCACACTCGAGTGAAGTAAAAATGGTGCTCGATGTTTAAAGGACATTCACAATGTCTCTCGGTTACTTCGACCCAAACAGTTTGGAATATTTACTCAGTCTCAGTACTTCCTTAACTTACAGCGATAATAATTGCTTACAAAACAATTATGAAACTATCGAAGAAGTGTCAGCTAAGAAGAGTATACGTCAAACAATATCTCTGGAAGATGACCAGTCTTTGTCACCAACATTGTCCAACAATTCCGTTGTTGCACAAGAAAACAAAATAAATAAATCGGACAAAATGAATGAACCAAATCAGCTACTTAAATCAGAGGGAAAATCTAGAGAGATAAAATATAAATTACGACCGCGTTCGATTCAAAATAATAAAGTAAAAGAAAACAAGAGATACAACAAAAACGAACCCAAGCCCAAACAGAAACCTCCACCTTTAAGTAAGTATCGCAGGCGTACAGCCAATGCACGGGAAAGGTTTAGGATGGATAAAATGAATGAAGCCTTCGAGCAGCTTCGTCTAGTAATTCCAAAGTTTCCCAGTGTGAACTCTAAGCTAACGAAGATCAAAACGCTCCGGCTGGCTGTTCATTATATCGCAACTTTGTCAGATATTTTGCGCAAAACTGATGGTAAAGAAAAGCAGGAGACTGTGGATGGGATATCACTATCAATCGACTCTTTAGATCTGAGCCTGGACCTTGCTAGAGATGCTTATGATTTGACAGCTGGAGACTTAAACGTACTATTAGAAGCCGATGAAAGTGCTGTGGATTATAACATTGGATTTGAGTTCACCTAGTTTGAATACTTTGTTATTTTTTATAACAATATGTCAAATTTTATAGGCTTATAGGAATATTAAAGAAAGTATAATAACAACAACCATTAGTCAGTTTTCCTAAATAAACAATGTTTACGCGTTCTTAATAAACTGTACTTGTGAGAAATATATATCAATGAAAAATTGATAAAAACGTTTAACGAGTTTTCCTAAGATAAAAATAAAAGAATTACGTTGTGAAATATATGATGAAAAGGTCACTGGCCTGCTGGTAAGACGTAATACAACTGATAGAAGCCGTGAAAGGTTCTGTCGTAATTTTCATGACGAAGAAAAGCAAAAACAAGTGGCGGCTATTTGGACGTGAAGGAGTGATATTGCATCATGAAATCTCAAGTGTTATTAAAAAGAATAAAAATTTCAATGTTTTCGAATTATCACATAAAACTACTAGTGAAAGCACACATGCTCTGAAGTACTGATTAGACATTGTTTTGTATTGTCAGGTATCTGATGAATTCTAAATTTCTAACACTACTTTATATATTCAAAATAATGCAACTTTCCATTTATCAGAAAACACTTCAAATAGAAGAGCGAACAACGTTTCGACCTTCTATTTGAAGTGTTTTCTGAGCCCAAAAGAGCCGTTTTTTGCATATAAAATTCTCAACTAGTGGGTTTCTCGACGTCACTGATTTCCATTTATCAATAGCGTTTTTTTAAAGCTTAGGTGTTTTAGCTAATTATTTATGTAGATAGATTGCTCGTTTCTTTTTAGCACAAAGCTTTGCAATGAGACACCTGCAAAGAATCTAGCCCGAATCTATCGTTATAAATCCGTAAACTTACCACTGAACCATTGGAGAAATATATTTATAGAAACAGTTAATATGATGATTAAATAGGAAAATTTTGACACTTCTGAAATGAAGGGAAACTTGTCAAATTATAAGCCCAGAAACGCAAATATAACACGTATTCGATACATTTTATTTTCTCGTTCGTTAAACAAATGAAAAAAAAACGTGACATTAAAGTTGTTTTTTAATGAAAGACTTTAAGTTTTAATTTTAGTAATTGGTTCAACGTAAAAGTATTTAAAGTACAAAGTATAACGTAATACATACGAAGCAGAAGCTGAGATGCGCGCCCCCCCAGTGGCTCAGCGGTATGTCTGCGGACTTGCACGCTAAAATCCGGGTTTCAATACCCGTGGTGGGCAGAGCACAGATAGCCCATTGTGTAGTTTTGTGCTTAATTCCAAACAACAACTGAGATGCGCGTTTTTCGTCAAGAAATCAATAACATTTTTCTTTCCTAATAGAACTTGTTGTATACCTTTGTTTAAAGCAGTGATTGAATCTATTGAAAATGGGAAAACATGTTTATGAAGAAGATAAGGTTTTTCTAAAGAAGCATCTAGGCATACCCTTTGTAAAAAAAAACCTGAATCGCTTGAAACTACTTTTTACACGTAAGATAAAGGATCGTTTATACTCAAAGTACGTTTAAATTAGTTTTACAAAATAATTTTGCATACACTGATGTCATTGAATTACCAGTCTTGAATTCTCTTAACCATTATTCTCTTCAGAGTGTTTTAATTGTCAGACACTAAACGTACACTGAAGAGAAGACTTATAATCCAACGAGACTTCAGTGTATATTAATTATAATTATCAGTCGCTAGATTCATACTCGTAGAAGAATGAGCCCCTGAAAGGAAGCTTACAGCTTCTAATAATTCTTTATACTTCAATACTTTAAAAGTCACCAAGCAATAAAGATACTGAAAAAGAAAAAAATAACCTTCCTAATTCGCTAGATCCCTCGCGTATCTTATTAAACAGCTTTTTATAAATTTTGTATGTTTTGAATTTCACGCAAAGCTACATATGTGCACTAGCCGTCCCTAATTTTGCAGTGTGAGACTAGAGGGAAGGCAGTTAGTCATCACCACCATTCATCAACTCTTGGGCTGCTCTTTTACTAACAAATAGTGGAATTGAACATCACATTATAAGGTCCCCACAACTGAAAGGGCAAGTATTTTGGTGTGACCCTCAGATTACGGGTCGAGTGCCTTAAACACCTGGCTATGACAGGCCTTTTTAATAAATAACGCCCTGGAATGAAAAGGCTTTAGCGTGTTTAAGATACTAATTACATGTCTGTATCTATTCACTTGAAAAAAAAATTAACTTGTAAACAAAAAAAAGATTGAATAAATTGTTTCACTCTTTTTTTTCTGGCTGCTCCTTAAACTATTAAATTCGAAAAAAATATCATCTTCATAATTGTGGATGATGTAGTACAAGTAGTTGTGCAAGAAACGTTTGCAGAATATCATAACATTTACGATACAGCAAAAACATCAGGACTATTTTGGTTAATGAAATCTGTACCGCGAAACCTAAGAAGACAAAAATGGTGTTAACTTGATTTATTAAGTTCACTTCAATTTCTAAACACGCGTTTCATGGCGACAGAGTTTGAGGCTATCCAGTTTTCTAGTTAAGACTGAGATTCATGTTTTAAGTACAAACAACAAAACAATATTAACTATGTCAAGGATCTCATGTTTCAATAAAAATTTTCTTAATCGACAACTTAATATATTCCTTCATAGTTTCGTGCTTAATGGTTTATTTTAGAATTTCGCGCAAAGCTACACCAGGGCTATCTGCGCTAGCCGTTCCTAATTTAAAAGTGTAAGACTAGAGAGAAGGCAGTTAGTCATCACCACTCGCCTCCAAA
The DNA here is from genome assembly GCA_011833715.1 of Carcinoscorpius rotundicauda. Lineage (NCBI taxonomy): Eukaryota > Metazoa > Arthropoda > Merostomata > Xiphosura > Limulidae > Carcinoscorpius > Carcinoscorpius rotundicauda. The sequence goes on along the minus strand of CM022405.1, from coordinate 35,259,063 downwards.
CTCTTGGGTTATTATCTTAATCAGTGAATAGCAGGTTTGACCGACACAATATAACGCTCACGCGGCTGTAAGGGCGGCCATGGTTATTGTGATGGGGATTTGAACCCGCGACCTTCAGAGTACGAGTCGAACGCTCTAACCATATGGCCATGCCGGGTAGTGCTGACTGGAATAACCGACAAAAACATATTACACAACTTACTCTTTAAAGTCTTCTTGATTGCTGCAGTACTTAGTAAAATTGTTCTTGATGAATGAAAAGAATTATCAGATATATATGTGAATAATATTAGCACCAATGTACTTTGATAAATAGAGCCAGTTTCTGCAATAAAAACACCGTATAAATCTAGCGTTTGCTCAGTACGTTTTATTTTTTTAAAAATCGCATTAACGATTATTGAACTCATGTTTATAAAATTTTATAATACACAATTTTGTTTTTTAACGTTCACGTTAGAGCATATAATTTGTGTGTATGTATTTTCTTATAACAAAGCCACATCGGGCTATCTGCTGTGTCCACCGAGGGGAATCAAACCCCTGATTTTAGTGTTGTAAATCCAAAGACTCATCGCTGTCCTAACGGGGGACTTTAAAGTTAGAAAGAATTCAATTTTCTGTGGTTCTAGTCCCCCCAAGTTTTGTAAAGATGATTGATTTTATTCATAATGAATGACTTAGCTATAGAAGTTTTAATGTGGATGCAATATCTTTGATAAACTAAAATATAAAACAGAGAGCTTACTCATTGTGTCTTATTCAGTTAATGTCCCCCGCTGGACAGCTGTAAGTTTACGGATTTCCAACGCTAAAATCAGGGTGATTCCCCTCAGTAGACTCAGCAGATAGCCCGATGTGTCTTTGTGATAAGAAAACACAAACAGACTCAATTCAGTCAACACATTTAACCACTTAATACACTCGCGGTTTCAAGTTTTCAATTATTAAAAGGCATTCTAGGTAAGAAATGTTAGATTGTTTAATGTACTAGTTCCGAATTGCAATATCAACAAAAACTGTCAACTTGCGAAAAGAGGTTTAAAATATTCAAAATGTTTTAAGTAAGCTTATAAAAACATTCTAAACTTACTAAAGCATGTACTAATCACCAATGTTTCAGCAGCACTTTACTGTGACTGATGTGTTTTTTTTTGTTTTTTTTTTATATTCTATGAAAATCCAGAGTGCTGACACATTACAAAAAGGTGTTGTTAGTACCATTCCTGCATGGAAAGAGGAAAAGACATCAGATACTCCTTTTCCATACAAAACTAGAAAACCAATCGTATTTAATCTATTCAAATACAACTTCTATTTCCATATAAAACAAAACTTTGCCTTAGTTGCAATTCAAACATGGTGCTTTTATATTGAAAAAGGAAACTCCAACTTTAGTTGATCTATTTCAAGCATAGCGTTTTAATATTGAAAAACAAAACTCCAAACTTAATTGATCTATTTCAGGCATAGCGTTTTAACATTGAAAAATAAAACTCCAAACTTAGATTACCTATTTCAAGCATAGCGTTTTAATATTGAAAAACAAAACTCCAAGCTTAGTTGATCTATTTCAAGCATAGCGTTTTAATATTGAAAAACAAAACTCCAAACTTGGTTGATCTATTTCAAGCATAGCGTTTTTCCACATAAAGAAATCGTAGTTGATCTTATTCAAATACGACATGAACAGTTTTTATCAACGTAAATAGGAGTATGTCTAAAATGTCGAATGACTTAAGGAAAATTGTGGGAGTTTGAAAAATGTTAAGGCAAAAAAATGAAATAAATATCCCTATTATATTAAGCCTTAGCGTGTGTAGAAACCCTCATACAACAAATATTATCAAATGGGAAAATCGTTATAGTAATGAAAATTTATTCTTTACGTAAGATGGATAAATGAAAGCGTAAGACATAAAAACAACTAATAATATAATCTTCTGAAAAGAAAACCAAAACATCACCTACTCGAGAGAGTTTGTTTGTTTGTTTTTGGAATTTCGCACAAAGCTACTCGAGGGCTATCTGTGCTAGCCGTCCCTAATTTAGCAGTGTAAGACTAGAGGGAAGGCAGCTAGTCATCACCACCCACCGAAAACTCTTGGGTTACTCTTTTACCAACGAATAGTGGGATTGATCGTCACATTATACACCCCCACGGCTGGGAGGGCGAGCATGTTTAGCGTGACACGGGCGCGAACCCGCGACCCTCGGATTACGAGTCGCACGCCTTACGCGCTTGGCCATGCCAGGCCCTACTTGAGGGAGAGACTGAAGTTTCTTTCAAAAAGTTCAGGGTAATACTAGAATTTTCTTATCATTATTGCAAAATGTAAAAAACAAGTTGAAACATTTTTTTATTTGGAATAAATATTAAAAAATGAAACACAACATTGCAAGACGGAATCTTTTTATGATTGCGAAGCAGTTCTAAAAAAAGTTAAGTTTGTCAAGGTTTAGACGTTTGTGATATTTTCACTCAGACCTACTTTTTTCAGAAATATGCTAGGTTTATGAAAGTTTAGAATTTTTTGCTTTAACTAGCAGATGACTTCATCCTCGACTATTTTCGTCAAAAGTATACTTGTTTTGTCAAGCGTTAGAGGCTTGTGGGTTAAATAACATGTGGATTCACCTTTGACAACTTTCTCCAGAAATACGCTAGGTTTTTCAAAGTTAAGAAATTTGTAGGTTAATTAACAGTTAGCTTTACCCTGATCTATATTCTTTTAATTAACGAAGAAATGAAAACTTAAATCGACTTTGAACTCAATAACGTTTCTTTGTGATCGCACCAATCAATTAACAAGAAAGATTAAACGCCATGAATTTTATAATTTAGTATTTTCATATCACCGATTATTTAAATATTCTATAAAAACGGTTTATTTGAACGTGTCAAAATAAAACTCTTCTATGAAGTTTAAGATACAATAAATAGTTTAACAACTAAGTAACAGTTATTAACTAGTTCGACTTAGTCCTTCCATTCTCAACTCATAAAGATTACAACAAAAAGTAGTTGCATTGCTCACAGTGGATTTAAAACACTTCAAAACTATAGAAAACTTTGATGCTTAAATTTGGAACAAATGTAAATACATAATTATTTTTGTACAGATATATAGATTAGTGGAAGCACCCATTGCTTTGGAAAAAAAAAAGAATGAAGCTGCTGTTAGTATAAAAAACATATAACTGAATTAAAATGTTAAATGTTTTCATGTGCTCCTTTAATTTTTATTAAATGATACCAATTATGTACATTTTGAATATACGTATACGTAACATATAATAGGAGGTGAATGCTCCACTGTACTCTCAGTACAGATAGCCCGTTGTGTAGTTTTGCGCTTAACAAAAAACTAACCAACGACTTGTAAAATTGTTTGATGCTAAACTCAAACAGTCTTCAGACTAACAACTTTTTTAATACTAGACAAACGTTGCTTAGTTATTTTTAGTCACTGAAATTTTGGAATTATAGACATGACATACAATCCGATTGGAGTTTTATTTAATCCCGCAGAAGAGAAAACGTTGTCAGTTATTTTCTTGCCCAACTTTTCAAAAACCTGTTTATTTCGTCGTTTATTCCAACGGAGTAGAATGGCTTGTTATTCTTGATAAATTCTTTCCTGATACATGTTCGAGTAGTGAGTTCCAAGATAGAAGTCATGATTAATGTGCGTGATTCGAACCATTACCATAAATAATTAAAGTTCGTAGTGAGTAGGTACAAGTTTGATGCCATATTTATTAACTCTTCAGGGCTTGTGGTAATTGTCTGAGATTCAGACCGATTTCTTTTCCTAATATGGAACTGAAACATTCAGAAGACTTTAAAAGGCATGAAAAATATAATGAAATAGGTGGTGCTCTATATTAAAGAGATGATAGTGTCGTGTGTCACCTCTTAGCAAAACAACAATAATCATTTGGACAAATAAGCCAATTAAACCTGAAATTCAGTGCACTTTTAAACACACACTCACAATATAGAAAAGTAATGCAAAGTTGTGTTGCTGTTGTCGTACATTTTCGCCATTACGAATAATAAAAATGAAATAAGAGAAAGACTTAAAACTATGTGTAACTGAAAATGTCTTTAGGCCTTGTTTTATGTTGGTTTCGATAGTTTTTCAGAACTAATATCAATGAACTTCTTTCAAAGTACGAATATTCAATTATAAAAAATGCAAAAAAACTTAACATTAAAACTCGAAAAACGTTTCTTACTCCTTTTAACAAAATAATAAATTAAAAGAAAATAATATGAATAGAAATCATTTAGAAAGTTAAAGGCCCAGCATGGCTAGGTGGTTAGGGCTCCCAATCTGACTGTTGCGGGTTCAAATCCACGTTCCGCGAAATATGATCGTGCTTTTAGCTGTGGGGACATTGGAAAAATGGTAGCCGAGGAATTGGTGGCGTGTGGTAGTGAGTACCTGCTAAATTATGGAGGGCTAATGCAGGTAGTCCTTGTGTAGTTTTACCCGAAATTGAAACCTAGCAATTAAATTTTAATCTACTGGAGCAATTGCTGTGAATTTTTGACTTTGTTTCGTAAAAATTCATAAAAAAAACACAAAGAAACTGTAGCGTAATTTATATGATGTATTTAAAACACGTTGGACGAGTACTTAACTTGTTTCTTGATTATATACAACCTCACGAGAAATCATAGATTTAAACATACACTAGAAAGGAACAAGTGCAAACTCGTTAATGGAAAAGAAAACAAAATTAAAAAAAGACTGAATATTTAATTATTGTATTTAAAAGTAGTACTACATCTTTAGCCCAGTAGATTGGTCCTTTAATTTTATTGTCAAAACCAAGTTGTCAATTAAAGGTTTTTGCTTATATTTTGTCATAGCATAAATATACATACTGTGTTGATGTCGTTAGGCTTATGATTCTTCTGGAGTAGGTGTCTGATTTGTTGGGAGTAAAATTTAAAAAAAATTATTAGCACACAAGTGAGGTAAAGTCGCAATGGAAGGTAGTGTATCAGACCTACATTTTGAAATTGTGTGACGTTTAGTAGATAGGGTAGCACGGATCGAAACTGATCGATTTGAAGAAGGGTGTGTAACAGTCTTTTGTGACAGAAAATATTCATATGACTAGTCTCTAAAAAATAAGTTCGGATTTTGGATTTAGAATTCCCAACACATGGTTATTCCTAGTTCTTAATGGCGTTGAAAAACTAATCAGTATGAATCAATTTGGATATCAAAACCTTCAAGAAATACACCTGCAACAAATAATTTCCCAACAGTGGTAAGTAGAGTATGACATCTTGTAATAAGTGAGAATACATGAATGTAAAGTGCAGTGGCAAAAGGTTTTCACATGTACTAGGCAATAAGATGCAATACAACGAAAATATTTTCTACCTGGAAAAGTGAAATAAACCAAGTGTACATAACTTACTTCCATGATGTATCAATACAACCGTCACATACCTCAAACAAATGAAGAATAAAATGTATATTCATACCATTTCGTACAAAGACAGCTGTGATGTCACCAGATTTACGTGCGATAAAAGTGTTGAAAATATGAATGGGAAATCTTTGTCTTTTGACACAAGGTGCATTATGGAAAGTAAGCAAAGAGGAGGCGTATGCATTAAACATGACAGCCTTACGACGGACCCTTTTGAATGAAACTACACTACAATGTTATTTGAGTACACTAAATTGTTAGATAGAACATGATCAGGCGTGGCAGCTTTGACTACGACAGCCTGGTGATGATAACATACTTTGCCTCTGTAATGGTATTTCAACCCTAAAACTAACACTAAAACATCCATTTTCTCAAAAAAGACTCCATTAAGCTCAATGTAACAAAAACAAAATGCTCTAATTTAGTTGAATTTTACAAATAAAGTTGAAACTTATGATTGTCAGATTTTAAGATATGTTCTCCAGTTGTCAATTGAAGGATTTTACTTAGACTTCTCAACAGTATAAATATATACTGTGTGCTGTTGTTGTTGGGCTTAGGATTCTTCTACAATAGGTGTTTGTGACTTGTCGAAGATAAGTTCAAACAAATATTAAAAGAACAGCACTCATTTCACTTTTTTTCAAAATAATATATATATTCAGAACTACTTAAACGCATGCACAAGAAACTATTCATACTATAGATTATTATAGGCATATCATATACACTATATAGTTGTCCACTTGTTGTCAAAAGTACACTTAGACGTATTCAATGGATTTCATTTGACAAACGCTTATTTCTTCGACTTTAATCAAAGTCCACACATGTAAGTTCAGCTACTTAAGGAGTCTCTTTGACGAAATAAACTATTATTCTTATTTCGTTTAACACTATTCGTCTCACTCTAATATACAAACATATCAAACGTTAGGCCCTCCTTCTCTGTCCGAACGTCTCTTTTACGTGACTTTCTTTCTTGTCCGTATTTTCTTTATCTGTCTGTCTGTCTACTTTTCTGGCTTATCTCTTACTATGTACATATTCATTATTTAATCTTCTGCTCGCTATATCGCAGACATAAAAAGTTTCAGACGACGTTCGAAAATTCTTACATCATTGAGGTATAAACATTACGCACGACTTCCCGAGTTACGTAATCAAACTTGTCATAACAGATATTTTAAAATATTTGCTTGTTTGTTTGTTTGTTTTGGAATTTCGCACAAAGCTACTCGAGGGCTATCTGTGCTAGCAGTCCCTAATTTAGCAGTGTAAGACTAGAGGGAAGGTAGCTAGTCATCACCACCCATCGCCAACTCTTGGGCTACTCTTTTACCAACGAAAAGTGGTATTGACCGTCACATTATACACCCCCACGGCTGGGAGGGCGAGCATGTTTTGCGCGACCCTCAGATTACGAAGCGCACGCCTTAACGCGTTAGGCCATGCCAGGCCCTAAGAAAAAAAGAAAGAAACAAAAATATTTAATCAAAATATTCAATTTGACCAACCAAACAAATGTTTATTCAACTCCTGGAGGCCCAACGTGACCAGGTAGATTGTCAATCACACTATTCGTTAGTAAACGAGTATTCCAATAGATGGCGGTGGGTGATGATGACTAACTGTCCTCTCTCTAGTCTTACGGCGTTAAATTAAAGATAGCCCTTATGTGGCTTTGCGCGACGTTCAAGAACAAACAAACAATCTTTATTGTTTAAAGCATTTTAATTGCCAGCAGTCGAAGTAATTTTAATGCCTGAAAAATGATAAGGAAATGCAATAATCAGAATAATCTGTATGTTTTATTTTACATTTTAATTGTTAACTCTTCAAAAGCCTTACTGGCCCTGCAAGGCCAGATGGTTAAGGCACTCGACTTATTGCCTGAAAATCGCGGGTTCGAATCTCCTCACATAAAACATACTCGCACTTTCAGCCGTGTGAGCGTTATTATGTGACGGTTAGTCCCACTATTCGTTAGTAAAAGAGTAGCCCAAGAGTTGACGGTAGATCTTGATGACTAGTTGCTTTTCCTGTAGTCCTACACTGATAAATCAGGAACGGCTAGCGCAAATAGCTCTCGTGTAGCTTTGCGCGAAATTAAAAACAAACCAAACCAAAATCCTTACTTACCAGACCTACGTTTCTAATGATGCAGTTCTGAAATATATGCTATAAAAGTAATTTCATAATACTTGTCTTCTTCCAACATTGATTGCTATTATAATGGAGAATTGTGTGAGGGATTAAGCGTATTATTTATGAAAGTGCAATCTATTTAAATACATTGACACATAAATATTTGTGCTCGTTACATTTGACGTTGAAGCTTCTAAAAAAATGAAAATTCTTTTTTTTAATACTAAATTCCAGTCTCTCCATTGAATACGTTACATTTATAGCATTTATAAATTTGTTTAAAATTACGTCCTGTAATTTTGAAGTCGTGATTATCTAATGTGAAAAGCCTTTAGAATTTAAAATTCAACTTCCTGCATGGCTGTATTATAACTCATAATATTTTTTACATAAAATTTATTGTCTGTCAACAAATATAAAAAGTGACCTTTATCATTTAGTTCTTTCATTCAAGATCGAGATGAATACATTTCATTTAACTTTATCATGCTGAGTTGTGTGCGTCAAGTATAAGTTATATGATTGCTTGTTATTCATGACCAGTGGTAAATCAATGTGTATACATAAAGATACCTACGTTTCTCCCTCCTATAAGTTTCATGATTATTTGTTATTCATGACCAGTGGTAAATCAATATGTATGTACAAAGATACCTATATTTCTCCCTCCTTCTGCGAAACTTATTTTTTTAAAGATTCATAGACTTAGGCGTACCTCCTCGCCAGAAATCTTGTGAAAGAAAAACATATCCTTACCGTCAGCTGTTATCAAAGTTTTACGTGCGATGTTGTTGTTGTTGTTGTTTTGAATTAAGCACAAAGCTACACAATGGGCTATCTGTGCTCTGCCCACCACGGATATCGAAACCCGGATTTTAGCGTGTAAGTCCGCAGACATACCGCTGAGCCACTGGGGGGCTTTACGTGCGAAACACGAACACGCTGGCAGGGTGGGTGCACCAAACGCCTAGTATATGTAATTACTTTCATTATGAATCCACGTTTCTGTTTGTCACAGAAAATTAATACTTAAACTTTCCTCTTTGTTCTTGTCTGTATTTGATACCAAATGACAATAAAAGCTGTCACAATGTGTGTAATATTTTACTCATTTTTTATTGTTATAACATTCAATCTATCTAAAAGTTGTTAGCATCTGCGTCGCGCCAAACATGCTCGCCCTCCCAGCCGTGGGGGCGTTATACTTTGACGGTCAATCCCACTATTCGTTGGTAAGAGAGTAGCCCAAGAGTTGGCGGTAGGTGGTGATGACTAGCTGCCTTCCCTCTAGTCTTACACTGCTAAATTAGGGACGGCTAGCACAGATAGCTCTCGAGTAGCTTTGTGCGAAATTCCAAAAACAAACAAACAAACATAATAATAAACATAAAAAGTGCAATACAAATACATAATATTTCAGAACTGAAAAATATATACGTTTTCAGGAATTCTAGGAAAGGTGTCCGACCATCCCTTTTACAGCTTTCCTTATGTCATCCTGTATCACTGTTTCAGGTTAGGTGCGTATCGACCAAGAAATATGGAAACATATAAGGAACAGATGCACACATACACACTTGACATGCATTCATATGGATATATACGTTCTCTACATGTAACGTTATTATCAGTTTTACTGTATTGAAGTATGAAACATAGATAACTACTCAACCTAAAATTCTTGATTCTTACCTTGTTGACGGTACCAGGATGTATAACCAGATTCATTTCAATGTTTTCTATTGTGTTTTTTTGTTATCGAGGAGAGGGTTTGTTTACCTAGTTACATAACCTTTGGTATGCGGATGATCATGTTATATTAAATTGACTTGCCGTACAATTTTGAAGCTGGTTGCCGTCTTAAATAGTCCTCCATGCGAGTTTCTTTGCTTTTGCGAAATACTTCTTTTTTCCTTTGGTTAAAGATAATTTCAAATATCGCTACACTGATATATGTTCTTTAAAAATGCATGAAATTCTCATTCACGTATCTTGAGCAGCATTGTGCTATTGAGTGTTCAAAAATCCACCAAGAACCAAATTTTTACGTGCTTAACATGTTACCCGTGGGTTTATAGCTCGCATCTGCGATGATTCGCCACTGTATTAGCATGTATAAATAAAACTCACAGAATTGCAGTGTTAGTGTGCAAAATGTGTTATTTTGTATTCGCTTTCGTTTAAAATGTGCAATTCTAAAGTGTTTTGGTATGTTTGTACATTCGCGTTTTATTTTATAATTTGAAATAGTCACACTAAATGATTAGCTCATGTTTGAACAGTTAAAATTTTTAATTAGATTTGATTACGCCACAAACTTACAAAGCACAATGTGTTTTCTTGTGCAAAATTATTTAGGCTTGGACATTTGAGCTTTGCACTGTATTACGCTTCGCTGTTATTTTACTTCAACGGATTTTGTTACGGAACATGGCTGATACGTTACATTGTCTCATACACTTAAAACAATCCTTTCCCTGACAAATGTGACGAAATAATACAAAGCTGGGGCAGGGTAAAAAAACACCAAAGGTCTTCCTCTAACGATATGAAACCTTCTATGAACCTTTTGGATATATAAATAGGTTAGATGTAGTTTTATTATTAATATAGTTCACAATCAACTTAGTATAAGGTAATGAACGGTGTTTAAATTTAATGGTCAAATAGTTGGAGCATGAATGTTATCTGGCATTAGTTTGTTATAACGAAGGAATTATCAATCAAAATAGTTCTAAAAGTACTATAATATTAATGTATTAATTAAATTTGAAAGCAGTCTATACGTTTTATAATTCATTTGTTCGTCAGTTACAATTTTAATAAGAATAACACGTTAAGCGTCACACTTAGGAAATATTTGATTAATTAGAAAACATTGTTGTAATTTAACTTTATATAACAGATGACACTCATCTAGACGTTTTATTTACCAGCGTCAATTCTTCAGTGGTAAGCTTGAGGGCTTTTAACGTTAAAATTCAGGTCTTTATTGCCTGCAGTGCCCACAAAGAAGATGGCCTGTTGGAAACTTGCGGTGAAAACAAACCAACGAAATAATACTTAAAACTTATTATGCAAATAAATGATTTTATTTTAATTAAAATGTGTATTGTAATAAGTTGCTTTATTTTCAAAGTTAAATAGATATTTAGTAGAATTATGTTAATAATGTTTGACACATATCGGATGAAAACTTTTAAATCAATAACTATTTACAATTTTAATGGAGAATGATTTTGAAACGATCATCTCTGAATACAACACCAGTCCATCATATGAAAATTAGGCACTGTAACTGGTGAACAACTTTGGCATATGATGGCTTGAGTTCAATATTAACAAATATAATTTTAAAATATCATGTTATTCATGTTTTCCCGAATATTAGAAAAGTTTGCTCTATATCTGATTTATGAAATTGGTGTGATAAACAATACGATTTACGAAGCTGTTATGATGAACAAAATGATTAATAAAGTTAGTGTGGTAAATAATGCTATTTACAAAACTGGTGTAATAAACAATATGAGTTATAGCTCCATAAATTTGGTATAATTTATAGCTTTGCTATCGGCTACACTACATGAACTTCATTTGTAACGCGATCGAAAACTTTTCTATGAGGAAGAATAAGACAACCTTCGAACTTTTTTTTCTGTAGCCAATATTCATAGCAATTAAAGTCTCCATAATATTTCCGATAAGACATAGGTAGGGGAGGCTTTATAGTCTATTACACACCACGTGTTTACATAAGTTTGGTATTTGTCACTTGAAGTCGTTAATATACGTTAACTTAAAAAGTAAAACATTTAAGTGGATTCAAATGCAAGTGGCAAAATTACACTGTGGCTATCAATCAGCTAACAACACAAACAGCTGACTTAAAAAAATATTATCAAAATGTAGGGCTCCTTTGACCTTGTCAGAAGAGGACTTGGTTCATTTTGTAATCTTGTGTACAAACTTACAAAGTGGTAATGATATGTGTTACTTTTATTTCAAGTGTGGTCTCCATCTTAAAATTCAGAATTCGGTCTTAACCTGACACAGCTCATTTAAATAATAACAACAACATTAAAAGTACACGTTAAAATTCTTACGACGGAAGATGAAACTAAACGTCAACGACGTCGGCTGTCAAAACAAGATAGCACACTCCTGCCTCTCAATTTCAGCTCAAACGTCTTGTAAACGCCTCTCTGATCTCCCTGTTGCACTGAAAGCTTGACAACTCAAATGGTTGACGCCCTTGTTTCGGTAATATACATGTTAAGACCTTCATACCGAACTAGAATCAGTGAATTTGTTTTTTCCCCTTCTTAAGTGCAGCAGCATATTTGTTTATAACTTACACTTTGTTTAAAATAAATCTAATACAGAGTGATAACAATCATATATTACGACGAACGGTATTTCGACACTTTAATCCTCTAATACTTATTACAAAGAAACGTCAAACCGCTTTTTAAAAAATGAATTTGAACATACTGAAAGATATAACAACAATAAAATAACTTCAAATTATCATACGATAGTAACATGAATATTATATTTTGTGAAAATGATGCTTTTATTTTACGTTACTTTCACTAAAACTCTAAAATTTCATGTGATGCTACACGAGGGATATCTGTTAATAGCTCTTTCAAAATATTGAAACTGTTTTCAAAAATCAGTTGTATGTACTTTGCATTCAATGATACTGATTAAAATTATAACACTCGTGAATAAGGAGTTCCTGTCTAAAATGTATATTTTTATAAGACTTGAGTATTTTTTTTCCAGTAACTCTAATGAAGTTTTAAACAATCGTTTTATTTCCCCTCGTTTTGGCAACATTTATCCTGTACTACTCACGTGTTTCTTCTGGTGTCGTTGAGGTATGTCTTCAACAAAAATATATTGACTCATTGAATCATTCGATGAGGCTATCAAGTATTTAGATAATTTTTATAATAATCTGGTATAACTACCAGAACGTAATCAAATCATAATATACTATCAAAGACTGCCGCTAATTATTCGTATTGCCCATGGTTTATTATCCTGCTAATTATATAATGTTTTCCTCATTTTATTCTTTGCATAAACTTTTTCCAGACTTTAGAATGTATACCATTGTGAAATGTCGGTGTAAAAACCAAAATTACATTGCAACCCAAGCTTTGAAAGCCGCACTTTAATTACGCACGCATATGTAGGACATGTCTTTGTATTGATATACACCCTTGTTTAACATAATATATGTGTACTTTTGTAGCATACACGTGTTTTTTTGGGTTTTTTTTGACAAACTCAAACAAAAATTACTTTGGGTTTCAATGCGTAGTTTATGGGTTGACATAATGGTTTCAGTAAAAAACTAAAAATCTTGCTATAATGTACTGAAGAGAATCGCCTACCTTTTTCATTCTTTACATTCGACTACAGATTTTATTTTTACGTTATTACTGTTATTATTAATTTTATTTCAAAATGAAAGTAAATAATTTTAGTAAGTGACAGTGTCAAAATTAATATAGTTATTCTAAGTTCTCCCAGATAATATGTTATACAAAATAATTAGCTTACAACAATTGCATACCGCAACCACTACGAACAAAAATATAATACGAAGAAGACTCTCAGAATAATAGTATATATTGAATAATACGTATTTCACTTTTAGAAACTTCCGATTATGTTGTAATTCTAATTTAATCTAAGTTTAACGGCAAGAAAATACATGTTTGTTAGTTACAATTTTGCACAAAACTTCAAAAGTCTCTTTGAGTGTAATAGTCCATAATTTTAAGCTCATAGACTATAGGAAATATATCCGGTCAACAGCATTTTATTGTCTTAGTGAATAATAGAATTATACAGTTACTCTTACATCATGTTATCGTGTAAACCATATGCAAATCATGAACCCCCTGATTTACACTGGAGGTACATTAACCATGGAAGAATACCCACCCCACCCCAAAACAACAACGTTTAATTCTTTTGTTAATGGACAACTTTTAAAAAGTCCATACTTTTATTGAATTTTGCGCAAAGCTACACGAGGGCTATCTGCGTTAGTCGTCTCTAATTTAGCAGTGCAATAGTAGAGGGGAGGCAGCTAGTCATCATCACCCACCGCCAATTCTTGGGTTACTCTTTTACCAATGGGGTTGACCGTCACTTTATAACGCTCTCACAGCTGACAGGACGAAGGTGTTTGGTGTGATGAGGATATTATCCCGCGACATTCATATTATGAGTCGAGCACCCTAACCACACTCATCTTAGACAAACTACTACTGAAAAGAATATTAAAATATATATCATTCCAAATGTTGCCAAGTGAATCCTATCAATAGTACCTTTGTTCCCTGTCACTTTATGTTCCGGTTATATGTTGTCAAAATATATAATTTAAAACTCTCTACCCCCCTTTAGAGACCTGTTAGTAATTCTTGTGTTTAACATGCTCGAAAAGACGCCACCTTGCGATAATGTAAAGCATAACCAAGTAGTTTATTTTGATTTTATAGCTGTGGTTACAAATCAAAAGAAAATTTCATGTGAAAGTCACGTGCAAATGTTTACCTAATGCTTAAACATCGTAGAGTTTAAAACGCCTTTTGTTTTGTGTTCTGCAACATATTTTTCAGTTAGGTGTGAAACTCAAACCTCAAAAAAATTTTAAACACATCGGTGATGTCTCTAACATGACATATAATAACAGAGAACGTCATGTACGACGTAGTAGGGTCCAGTTTTTGCAGTGTGCTTTAACAAAATATTCAAACGTTTGAGTTAGAAAGTATTGAGACTGAATTTAGTTTGTTGAAACACCCTTTGTGACAAAAAAAGTGGGTTATGACTTCAAGGTGTTTGTTAAAAGCCAGAAAGTACAAGGATACGCTATTATCAACCCATTGACTGCCACTGCATTAAACGCAAGCTGACTTTTTGCGGACGGTACACCGTATACGGCACACTAGTATTCATCTAAACCCTAAACCATGAACAAACAGTCAATGGGCTAAGGAATAATGTTCAAACAAACTAGTCTGGACGCCAGAGACGTATGGGAACTAATGACAGGCAATCTTTACAAGTTTCTTTGTCTTAACGATCTATGATACAAGATGTTAAAATATTATAAGTCTCGAGTTCCGAAATCTTTAGTGTCATGTAATTTAAAAAATTATGTTTCAAACCATAAATCTATGAGTTTTATAATTCACGAAATTATACGTTTAACATTGGTACCTTTGTACTGTGCTATACCATATACAAAATTATGTATTTCGAATTCAAAATCTCTGAGTTGAACTATTTTAAAAATTACACTTTTCAAATATTTGACTTTCAGAAATTCAAAAAATGTGAGTTTCGAACCGAAAATCTTTGAGTGATGAATGAAACTTTCGCGCGTGTTTGAGTTCCGTTTTATCTCTTATCTTTCTGTCTGGGTTTACATGCAAGAATGTATTTTTTTAGTAACAGTATAAACATAATTTTAATTAATAAGAAAAACTGATAAAAATTAATAACGCTACAATTTGCCGCTCTATCCTAATATGGCCAAAGTTTGACATGAGAAAAATCATGAAAATACACAAATGTCTAAAACAGTCAATATCACTGCTTTGGACTGCAAGAAGTATTTTTGTAGCAAATCACATGCACGTTGGTTGGCATACATATGAATAAATAGTCCACGAAAACCTCACATTGCGCTGCTTTCCTCGTTGAAAATGTAGCTAAAAGAAAAAAAAATCAAAATTGTTTGTATTTCTGATTGGGACTTGCAAAATTATATATTTGTACAAAATTCCATATAAATTGGTCGACATATGGCTAAGTATTTGAGTCAAACCCCTAAAACGATGGATTTATTTAACATTTTGTCTGTCCTGAAAAGACCAAAAATGAGCATATCCCGATTTTTGTATGTGCATGGAACCAGTACAAAGTATCTTTGTATCAAATCCATGTTAATTGGTCGAAAGACGGTGGTGTAACTGTCAAAAACTTTTGGGTTATGTTCTTGGTGGTATCTTGATCCCCTGTCTTTACTAAAAATGAACAAGTTAACCATTTTTGTATGTCAGCGCTGGGACGCGTAGAAAAGTATCTTTGTATCAAACCCCATGTATGGTTTTCAAAATATGGCTGAGTAATTGACTCCAAACCTCAAAATTATGCTATTTTATGCGCTTTAACCTCCCAAAAGATTCAAAATGGGCAAATTTATTTATTTTTTGTATGTGTATGTGTTAGACACATAAAGATTTCTATTTATGTTAAATTTTATCTTGATTGCTGTAAATACGACCACACAGGAGCTTAAACTATACATTCTTGAGCTATTTGACTTTGGAACCAAAAAAAATTCCTTTAAAAGGCCAAAATTTTAAAAATAAATAAAGAGGCGTATTAAAAATATTTAACGCCATGCCCCCCAGTGGCTCAGCGGTATGTCTGCGGACTTACACGCTAAAATCCGGATTTCGATACCTGTGGTGGGCAGAGCACAGATAGCCCATTGTGTAGCTTTGTGCTTAATTCAAAAACAACAACAACAACAAAATTTAACGCCACCAAGTTTGAAGTCAATCTGAAGGCTAACTGAAAAGTGTTTGTTAGAAGAAAAAACAATAAAAAAAACAGTACGTCCTTCTACAGAGACATAAGAAAGTTGTGTAAAATGCTACTATTATCCCTAATTGCTTAACAGCAGAATCCAGGACCAGTAAAACAACATAAAAACTGAGCGAGCTTAAATAGTTCATGCAGTTATCAGGGTAAGTTTAAACTTTCAGAATTTTACTAAAGCGAACTGATATAAATTACAGTTTAAAAATTCCCTGTTGCCTTAAATTTGTATTATTCGGAATAATGCGAAGTGTTTTACGAATCGTTAAGAGCTGTCTCTAAATTTGATATGTATATATTTATACATAAATGTATTTATTAATTCCAGAACGGTCAATCCAGTAGGTCAGAGGTAAGTTAAACGAAGCGCGGATAATCTATTGTGCAGCTCTGTGCTAAAACAAATAATCATCTACATGGACGATGGTTTAAAGATTAAATAATATTGAGGAATCTACATACACACGTGCTCCATTATTATTATTGTTTGTTTTTTAATTTCGCACAAAGCTACATAAGAGCTATCTGTGCTAGCCGCTTCTAATTTACCACGGCTGAAAGGGCGAACAGGTTTGGTATAACGGAATTTCGAACCTGTGATTCTCAGATTACGAGTCGAGCACCTTTACCACCTGACCTTGCCGGGTCTGTTTATTACATTATTACCGCTACTACTAATACACGGTAAGTGTATTACTTGTATCGTAAGTGAATGGTTCCTCTGCGTGACAGCGGTAAATTTTTGGAGTTACATCTCTAAAATCAGAGGTTTGATTCTTCTCGGTGGGCACAATGGATAACCCGATGTGGCTTTGCTATAACAAACACGCTTACACGTATATGAACTGAAATCTGTGGAGCAAAGAAATAAATAATTTATTTTAAAAATTCGGAATCTGTAAGGAATATGGATTGTCTAAAGTTACCACTCTGACACTTTAGCTCCTGAAATTACTTCTCACTAACCTGCAGTAAACCCCTGTGTCATCCGATCAACAAATAAGTGACATTTTTTAACGAACATGACTTCTGTTTAGGCCTCACAGATTATATCGCTAATACTTTAACCGAAACACATATTTTAAAACTTTCTATATTAACACTAGAACATTAAATTGGAAACTTAGTTCCACTGTTGAAATATCTTTCTTAGTCGTTTCATTACACAGTTTTTTGTAATAAAGAAGAAATCTGATAATTTCGTTCATTTGAAATTCGAAAACTTTAGCACGTCGCTAATAATTTTAACACTGGTCCAATGCCATCTCATTTAATTACAACATAATGAAAATGTTTGAAAATTACATTTTGCAGCTATTTAGTGCACTATATTGGTACAATATATCATTACCTCCTGCAACGAAGGAGGTTATATTTTCATAATGTTGGAAAATCATTTTTACTTGATTAGGATCTGTATTTTTTAATTGAAAAATCACGTTTATTTAGTTGTGATCTAAGATTTTCTATGTCTTCTTCTCTTAAATAAAATGAAATTTTCCCACAGTAAACCATTTAATTAAAAGAACCATGTTTCGTTTGGAGTTCTATAATATACAAATGAGATTACCTCGTATGTGGTGAGAATCGATTACTCATTCTAAGTGTGACAAATAACAAAATGTTGATAACACTATCCACATTCACTTCACAAAAATATTGAAAGTTAAGCATTTTATTGCTCGAGAACACACTTAAATAGTATGTCAACTGTTTTTATAAGTTCCCATCCCGCCAATAGGGCTTCAAATAATACGGTCTGCATGAGTGTAAGTGAACTACAGATACGTAGGTTGAAACCCCTTTAGGCTTGGGTTGTAAAGTTCAAGTGCGATATACTTCACTTCGCTACAGTTTACAGTCGGGATGGGTTTTGAATTTGTTTTGGTTTTTAATGAAAAACTGTAACGTGCATTGCATGTGAAACAGGCACAACTTCGCTCAATACTTTCTTATTCTATCCCACAATTCCTGACATCTGTGATGATCCCACTCAAACCGGTCTCTCTGTTTGGGGTACCCACAATAGGAAGGCTCTTGAGAATCAAAAGTGTACAAATTTTAAAACCATATTTGGAGCTGGTTAAGTAATCCTTCATTCACCCGATCCAATAACTTTAGATTACTTTAATACACCTATCTTGCCGAGCTAAATATACTACGAAGTTCTCGAATATAAATAAACGTGAGTACCTTCAATAATTTACTAACCTCCAATCGGTTTATACAAAAATCTTGCACATGGTAATTTGGTCTCCGTTATCTTATCACTATGATCTACTTTTAAGAGTAGAAACAGTGCACTGCTTACTGATTACATTTGGACTCTGGAGTATCAAAAGGTTGAATATTGTATAGTGGTTAGTGTGCTGAAATGTAAATCCAAGAGTCCACGATTCGTGTTTTTATCATTTACGCAAGTCGTATTACGCATTTTAAAGCCGTTGTGTGTTATAAGAATAATCCATTCTTGGATTGAAGTAACTTAATAATTGGTGGTGGGTGATGTTGACTAGAAAACCGTCATTCTTCTCCATCAGTTTCAAATTAGGGACGACTAATGTGGACAATGCTTGTGGTGCTTTTCGTGAACAATTCAAATAAACCTTTACAAAGCTTTGTGAGAAAATAATGTTTCGCTTTAATTTTTCAAAATAATGTTAAAGTCAATTTATGTAAAGTGAAACAAAGTTACAGCAATGAAGAATATCAAAACCCGTTAAATGATTTTTTCAGTCAGAAATTGTTGTGTTATTTATATATTTTTGTATTTATCGTTCAAGTTTGTCTGTTTTTGAATTTCGCACAAATGCTGTTCGACCTTTTCTTCCCTTGTTGTCATAAATCTAGAGAGACGACACGAGTTACAGTAAGTTATCACAGCCGGTACAAAGCCACAGTGGATTGACATCTATTGGGACTTAATAGCTAGTTGGATGCCACTGAAAATCCATTTAATTTGAAAACAGTGCGTACAGCCCTTTCTGATGTAAAAACTCATACACACAGTTTATAAAAATGTATCCATTTTGAGAATTTAGAATATCAAAAGAACAATCGGATTGTTGAAATGGACGTTTAGAAAATGTCGTTTTCGTAAACTAAATGGAGCATGGAAGGGTGCAGGGTGCAGGGTATGCTCTGAACATGAATGTCCAGTGACTAAAGCCCTTTTGCAATGGAAACTTCACAGGACAATCTATCAAGATGCAAGGTTGTCCTATAGAATACAATCGGACGAGGAAAAATGGACAGTAACGACATGGTGAGACTTCAAATTCGTTTTAATATACAGTTTTTCTTTGTTTGCAATTAAACAAAAAGCTCGAAAATGGACTATCTGTGCTCTGTCCACCACAGATATCAAAACCCAATTTCTAGCTTTGTGCCACTAGAAGGTCTTATATAAAGTGCTTAATCTTTTAATGTTCCTAGAAAGAGCATATTTTTCAAAAAAAGAAACTAAATATTTAGTACTAAAAAAGGGAAGTTTTAAGCACAATACTTAAAAATTCAAATCACCAATATAGTTAAGCTACTAATTTTCTGAAACATTCCATTCCAGCAAAATAAAAGACCAACTTTATCTTTTATTTACTATTATATATAAAAATACCCTCAAAAGTAAACTTGTTATCGTGAACTTACACAGGAGTTTGTTTCATTAGAGATCCTCATCACTGTAAACTTGTACAAAGCATATCTCGTGATATAATCTTGTCATGAAGAATTTACACAAAATATCTAAAGTGTTCTATAATATCGTCATGACATTTTAATAACCACGTTGACAGTTGAAAAGCTCTACCTATCTAACCAAACGAAAACAAGATAGACAAGTTTTAAAACCGTATAAAGAACAACTGAAATAATTTACATATTCATACTGAATAATATTATAATAAAGTACAATATGTTTGTTTTAATTCACATATTCTAAATGATTTCTACGTTTTTATCGTTTAGATTTGCTTCAATAATGTATTTTCCTATTTAAACAATGTAATTGAAAGTAGTAGAAACTTTGTGACGTAATTTCAACCGGCCATGTTCTGACACACACGCTTTAAAAATTAGTTTACAAATAAATGTGTAACATGTATTACCAGACTAACCGCATATATGATTGCTATGATATCTTGAAATATGGCTCAATAATGTTAGCAAAAGAACGTCAGGCACAGTTTACCATAATTATCACATTCTAGAAACAAAATATTTCAGATTATTGTGTAATAATGGCTTGGTTTGCATAAAAATGCATTGACAATGGCTATTTTGATTTTCCAGGATACATTACGTATGCAGTATATCTACCCAAGTTAACATTTTTTTCAATTACATATTAACTGCGAATAAAATTCCAATGGAAAAAATATGGATAGAGACATAAAAGAGTCAATTTCCTGTGAAGCTCTGTTAATAAAGATGTTGACACAAATTTTTTAGTTCATTGTTTGTTTGTTTACAAAGCTGCACAATAGGCTGTATTTGTTGTACCCATTGTCAGGATCGAGACATAGATTTTGTTTTTTACTTTTTACGCCGTGAAATTTGTAGAAGCTTTTGTTTTTTTCTAATTAATATTGATTGTTATATTTTAAGGAGATTTTTATATTAAAATATTTTAAAATTCCAATACATGAAAAGGTAATTAGTCCATGGTATTAAAAGCAATATCAGTAGACATTTGCAAGCAGTTATTTTCATTGTGCGCCATCTGTTGAGCAGTATATAAGACTTTGTTCTTGGATCGACATAAATAGCATGAGTATTTTTGTAGTTTTCTTTAATTTATCGTGAAATAAACGCAAGTTCAAATATACCTCAGCTCTTAATTTTAATTATTTGTTTACAAAACTTAAATGCACATAAAGCTTTACAATACAGGCACATAAAATATTTATAAGTCGACATATCAACGTTTCCATAGACTCTGAATATCACAAATTCTGTCATGCTTCATGCCATTTTTGTTATATACGTAAGTTTTGTTGTCTAAAATAAAGGTATTATATCATAAACAACAAATTATGGAGTTTAGCATATTTTTAGTAATAAAAGCGAACTTTCTATCTAATAAATTTTTAAATATTTTGTACTTTATAGTCGGGTCTTTTTCTCGAACAGAATACTTCATTGATTATTAGAAGTAAATTTACTGAATCATCCATGGCTACACTAGGAAGTAACAAGACACTGATTGTAGCTTTGGTTACATCAATAGCAGACTCACAGTGCATTTTACGTTCTGAAATTCGTTTATTTCGATACTTCTACCTAATTTCGATGTCAAATTGCAGTTTCTGAATCTCTATCTTATTTTTATATTTCTCATCTTAGCAATGCACAACGAGGCGTTCGAACCCCCGTTACACCAAACATGCTTCCCTTTCAGCCGTCGGGGACGTTATAATGTTACGATCAGTTCCATATTGACGTTGGTAAAAGAGTAGCTCAAGACTTGGCGGTGGGTGGTGACTTCCTGCCTTTCCTCTAGTCTTACACTGCTAAATTAGGGACGGCTAGAGTAGATAGTCCTCGTGAGCTTTGCACGAAATTAAAACAACAATCCAACTTCTTTAGAACTCGCTTTGACACAATAAGTTATATTTCTTAGCCCTTTAAAGAATCTTAGTTTTACTCTTATATTAATTTTTAGTCTTATACCAAACGTTAGGCCTTTCATTCTCTCGGCAATTAACTTTACGTTTAACATTTCTCAGCCGAACTTTTATTTCCAATCACTTTACTTTTACGTCTGGTCTGTCTGTCTACTGTTCCCTCTCGTCTCAAAATATATAAATCTCAATATCCTCGACATTAAAAAAATTCTACACGACATTTGATAGCCCCAATATCAATGCATTATTAACACAACTGCCAATAATCGTATGCTTTTAACTCTCTTATTATAAAAATCTAAACAGTCGTTTATACTATGACAGCAACCCAATTTGTTGTGTTATAAGCCCTTAAGCCTACCACTGATCCAGCTGGAAGGTGAGTAGTTATTAGCATCTAAATTAGATACCTACCTCTATGTATGAGCTCATAACACTGATCTTTAAAGACATCGTAAGGTTTGGTTCTAGTGACGTTATTTTTATGAAAGTAGGATCCTCCAAATTAAGGATTTGAATTTTATATTTAAACTTTCGGTGGCGAGTGCTTCTGAGTGGTTGTATTTCCTGTGGCTAGTAGTTCAAAATTAAGTGCGGCTGTAAGTAGACCCTAATAGTATTTGCCCTGGCAGTTTAGTCCATTTATTGTTTAGGAGAAAGTACCTATAAGAATCCCATACAAAGTAATAAGGAGCAAAATTTATCAAACTGTCAAATAGTATGTTTTCTGTATTTATTAATGAAATAATCGTGATAATTTGTTATCTTAAGTAAATAATTTCAGAATATTGATTTAAAAGGGGGTGGGAAAGATACCTTCCATTTAAACTTAAAATAAAGCGTATGGACTCTGTTCATGATAATGTTTTATGATATGTCAGAGATTTATTTGTTTGATTTTTAAAATTAAATACTCAAATGTTTAAATCTCCAGTCATTACGATGATTTTGAATTTTTTTGTAATACATTTAATCTATACTGATAGATAACACATAAGAATAACCATATATGGACTTTCCGACGCATCAAGCCTTCGACCTGTCTAATAAAAATGGTGTGTACAGGGCACAGTTTCCAAATCAGCATGTGGTCTTCAAAACGAAAAATAATGACGAAGGCTTTCGAGTACTTTGGCCACCTACCTGTAGTTTAAACCCGCATCTCTGATAACAATGGTTTTCTCTTGTCTGGGTAATAAGTGAAGATGTCATGGTTGTGACAGAACTATAAGGATATAATTATACCCACATCCAAAACACATTCACATATTTTTTTAAGTAAATATAAGCAACAGAGATTAAGAACGACTTCTCGTGGTTAAAAGAAACCATTTAATTGTTTGTTGTTGTATTTCTAAGTTTGTTGTTATTTTAACAAATCACATACAATCAAATGGAACTTAAAAGCTACATCGCAAGAAAAAGTTCTTAGAAGTTAATTACTAACACTACAGTTACGATTTGCTCACAGAATTCTGATACAATGCTTTATCTTTTGAAACTCTATCCAGGTGGTCCTGGAATTATGGAGACTTGGATAATTATTATATCTCTTTCTAGGTCTTAAAGAAGAATGCTAGTAAGGTTACCCATTGTCCAGTAAGAGGTGGGTAAGCATGATATTTGTTATGCAAGGCCCGGCATGGCCAAGCGCGTTAAGCATGCGCTCGTAATCTGAGGGTCGCGGGTTCGCATCCGAGTCGAGCTAAAAATGCTCGCCCTCCCAGCCGTGTGGGCGCTATAATGTGACGGTTAATCCCACTTTTTGTTGGTAAAAGAGTAGTCCAAGAGTTGGCGGTGGGTGGTGATGACTAGCGGCCTTCCGTATAGTTTTACACTGCAAAATTAGGGACGGCTAGCACAGATAGCCCTCGAGTAGCTTTGTGCGAAATTCCAAAAATAAACAACAACAAACAAACTGTTTTGCAAATCCCCCCACCCAGTGGCACAGCAGTATGTCTGCGGACTTACACAGCTTGAAACTGAGTTTTGATACCTGTGCTTACCAGAGCACGTATAGTCCTTAGTATAGCTTTGTACTTAATAACAAAAAAACAACAACTGTTTTATCCGTATTGTATTTATCTGTATCGTAGTGAAAATACTAGTGTTTATAAATTATCTTCTTCAACCATAAACTTTCGTTAGTAAACACAAAAACGTTTCTTTAGAAAACGTAGTTTTCATAGTTATTTCACTGCTAGTACATAATTGAAACTCAAATTAAACTTAATCATATACTGTAATGATAGCCTGTTTTTCGAACAATAAACGACAAGTGAAATAAACAGACAGTAAATGTGTGAATAAATAAAATGACTGTCGAACATTAAGGGATCTGACTTTTGAAGTTTTTAAAAATATATATCAGTGAAAACTGAAATAATACATGTTTGGCGGTTAATGCAGTTACAGTTTCTTAGCCGCGTAGGTTAACAATTTTAAACTATACATTCGAATAGACATGTGGTCAGCTTATTTTGTACGTAAATGAACCAAACAGAAACAGAAAAATCAAACATTCTAAATTTTGAAGCATACTAATCTTCTTGACTTATATATGTGTGTGTGTGTGTTAAATTTAAATATTCTAAATGTGATTCTTCAAAGAATGTTTTGGTAACATTTCGATTTTATGAAGTGACTTTTTTTTGTTGGTTTAATGCTACACAATTTGATATCTGCGTTTTCCAATCGTAGGTACTGAACCTCAATATAAGTAAGTACAGAAGCTTACCGCTGAACCACCGGAAGCTCATGAAGTAAGAGTTAAATAAAATTACTTGTTCTTGAAAACGACGATTTTTGGAGACTGATGTTACATATGATTATTTTTATTCATACTTGGCAAGACGCCTTTTCGTAACTTTACTTGAATATTCGAAATGAACACACAATTCAAAAGACGTGGAAACATGAGGTTTTCTCATCTTATTTTCGTTTGGTTGGTGTCGTTCACATTATTTGTGTTTTCATGAAGTGGGAAGTTCCTCAACAGGTAAGTAGTAAGTTTACAATGCTTTAAAGCCCAGGGATCCATATATGTTGGGTCAGAGCACAAATAGTCTACTATACAGTTTTGGGTAAAAAAACAAACACATCCCAAAACTCACTTTACTGAAGTAGCTTCTTTCTTTAAACTTAATCGTTTTCCACAAATAAGTACACTATAAAGTAACATCATAACTTAAAATTTAGTTTTTTTCTTTTTATTCTGATGTTAAGACTCGAGGAGAATTGTAGAACATTTTTTAAATAGCTCCCTGGTAGAGAAACAGTTGAAATATGTATTTGAAAATAATGTTGTTATTTATCTTTCATTTCATTTCTTGTTGTTCATTTATCGCCATCGTGATTTGGCACAGAGCAGATAGCCTACTGTATATCTCTATGCGCTTGACAACAAAACAAATAAACCACTATTGTGGACAAACAATTAAAATACTAATTTTATTATTAATTTTTAACTCAGCAGCTTATTGAAAACATAGTTCAAGCACTGGTTTAAAAATGTGTCTGTTTTTTATTGCAAATATTCTAATTAAGACGTAATCGATTTATATTAATCATTTTTTTATATTGAGAAGAAAATATTTTGGTGCACCAATAAACAAAGTAATGTTTTACACTTACACCTTTATTGTCTGTTACAGTTCCTTCAGCTTCAAGAGATTTGATTTTTCAAGCCGTAAAGTATTTCTATATAAAATATATTAATTAATATTTTCTTCTGCTTGCATTATTAGCAGCTAGACTTGCCGATTTTATCTTGAATCTGACTGTTCAATCAACCTATCAAATGCTTTAAACAAGTTAATCACAGTGATTTGAAAAATTATAGCTCTGATGTTTGACTTGCAAAAAAACAAAAACACCTCAGGATCAAAAGGATCGCCTTTAGGAATTTTGGACACACCCTTACCAGGGGAAGAAAAATGAGATCACTCGAGATAAAGTTACCATAAGGGTTTCATTTGACCTGTAGTTGAGTATCTTATCTACAAGTTCAAGGTTCAAGAACGAGGCAAGGAAATAGATATCTTAGTGGTTGTTTGTACATTTTATAGATGTCAAAAATAAAGCAGTTTAAAGAATAAATCAACGAGTTGCTAACTTTTGATTTTAATCTGTTTTAGATGATATGAAAAACTACATGTAAATGTCTAGTCCGTCACGTTGACTACCAATATACGTGAAAAGTGTAATAAGATGTTGTCTATGGTGAAAATTAAAGCCTATGCTCAGAGATATATGATAACAATCGAAGAACAAACCGAACTTATGTAACATATGTGGAGCGCCAGCTGTATTTTACATTTAGGACAGACGTGTATTATTCATCATACCACACCTTCTTAGTCAACAATAGCAACTTTTCGTATACAGGTTGCAAACTGTTTTACTATACTTTCTTCCATTCATCAATATTTAGCCAAATACACGAGTATAATGTAGAACACACATATGTACAGTATCCTTCATAGCCCACTACCAGAAACTTATGAATAACATAAATAGAAGCATACATGACTTTTCAGCAATTCAGACGATTTTTTAGGTTATCTACTATTTCTTAGTTAAAAAAAGAGACTAATGAAGTCTTAAAACAATTATATTTCTGTGTACTAACTATGTGGAAAAAATCCAACTATCACTATTTTATGTTTGGAAGCACTTCTTAAGCAAATGTAAGTACATTATTAACTACAACACTTATTGCAGAAGTAGGAAATAAAGAATGAATACAATAAGCTTTATTATTTTGTGTGAAAAACAATCAATGTGCGCATCTATATATTTGTACGGAAAACACGAACAATCATTATGCGCCTCAATAGTACAATAATGTTAATACAAATGCTCAAATCTTATAAAACACCACAAATACCTTTCAGATATCCAACAGTATCTACGAAAATTACAAACAATCATTGTGCGCCTCGACAAATTTGTACCCACACACAAAAAAATAAACCAGTCACTGTGCTCTTCATTACATTTGTACAGAAAACAAAAATCAAACAGTGCGCTCCTCGACAATCATCAGGTAAATCCATCAAATATTTTATTTGAAATATATCGAATTTCCTGACTTTATGATATACCTGTTCTCTCTATTTAGAATAAGTACATGATGTACGGAAAATGAATATTTAAAGTGTCATAAAATCACAGGTTAAAGTTATATGCTTTATATGTAACATTTTATATACTTTATATATGATAGTTATATATACATTATATACAGTATTATTTACATACTTTATATATAACATTCTTTATACTATTTATATATAACATTCCTTATATGCTTTATACATAACATTCTTTATATTATTTATATATAACATTCTTTATATTATTTATACGTAACATTCTTTATATACTTTATATATAACATTCTTTATATACTTTATATGTAACATTCTTTATATACTTTATATACAGCATTTTTTCAAGCAATGGAGTATATGATATCGATTACAGAAAACCAAACGTTTGTACTACATGTTATCTTTTGTTTTTCTACAAAATTAAACATTATGTTTTTTCTAACACTGCCTTGTATCTGTTTTGTTTTCCATATGTGGATAAAATACACTTAAGAAGTGTATAAAGATGTTTAAAAATTATGATTAGTGTTTGTTTTTTTTCATTATTCTAACAAAAGGCCCGGTATGGCTATATGAGTTAAGGCGTGCGACTCATAATCTGAGTGTTGCGGGTTCACATCCCAGTCGCACCAGACATGCTCGCCTTTTCAGCCGTGGGGGCGTTATAATGTGACAGTCAATCCCACTATTCGTTGGTGAAAGAATAGCCCAAGAGTTGGCGATGATGACTGGCTGCCTTCCCTCTAGTCTTACACTGATAAAGTAGGGACAGCTAGTGCGGATAGCCTTCGAGTAGCTTTGCGCGAAATTCAAACTAACAAACCTAACAGGATTTTTCAAACTTAAAATATGACTGGCTATTTTTGCAGTATACCTTTAACATTTATTGATGTATTTCTGAGAAGAAATAAAACAACTGTTTTAACTGTTTAGAAGAGAAAACTTGCTGGTATTGCGGGCAAATTCTGGACAATCACTCTGAGAAGAATTCTTCCCCTTTTCCCTCTCCAGCAAGTATACGTTTCCAGGATTCCCCTTGTACACACCCTTTCAATTTCATCTCGATTTTATTAAAACGTCATGTACTTTGTTAGCTTAATGTTAAGCACAAAGCTACACATTGAGCAATTTCCGTGTGCTGTACCCATCACGAATGTTAAAACTCAGATCTAGCGCTAAGCCATTGGTGGGCCCTCAAGTACTTGTCACGTACGAAGAAAACACACGTTCAGCTTAATTAAAATAAACGAACCCATTTAGGTCATTCATTTCCTAATTACTCATCCCTCGTGGAGACAGCGATACGGACTTCCAACCCTAAAATTTGGGGTTCAATTCCCAAGGTAGACACAGCAACTAGCTTTATAAAAGCTTAACCTAACCATTCAGACGTACTAAATAAACATACGTTTTTTACGAATTTTTTTCTATAGTTATTAATAACCTACTTGAAAAAAAGCATAAACAACTCATACTACATAGCCAACATCTAGTTATTCTAACAACGGAGGACGTAAGCCTCGATGTCCTTGAAAACATTTGGCTTTGACTATTGCAATAATTTAACAAATATGCGTCTGTAACATATAGGATGCCTCCTTGTTCATAGAAAATGCTGCTAACCCTCTTCACAAACAGGATTGATAAAATTAATGACTAAAAGTCAGTATCAGATGTAGTAACTCATTTGTTTTGTTTATTTTTTGGAATTTCGCACAAAGCTACTCGAGGGCTATCTGTGCTAGCCGTCCCTAATTTAGCAATGTAAGACTAAGAGGAAGGCAACTAGTCATCACCACCAACCGCCAAATCTTGGGCTACTCTTTTCCCAACGAATAGTTGGATTGACCGTCACATTATAACGTCCTCACGACTGTGCATGTTTGGCGCGACGCGGGCGTGAACCCGCGACCCTCGGATTACGAGTCGCACGCCTTACGCGCTTGGCCATACCAGGCCTCAGTAACTCATTTAAATGCACAGAAAAATATACATTTTTGATCCAACTTTCAGGTCAATGGGGTCAACAAAAACAAAATGGCAACCTTACATTTTGTCCGGAGAAGTCGCTGTTGTGTACATAAAACACCTTAGTGTATGCAAGTAAGATAATTATGAAAAGTTATTTAGTATGACTGACCATTTTATCTATAATGTCGTGACGTTCTTTTAATGTTGTGAGCTTTTACAATGTTATTTATATTAAGCAGTATTGTGTGTAACACTTTATAACAGTATGACTGCTAATAAGTTTTATAAATCTTTCTTCACTGGCCTCGTTTTATGGGTTTCCAATAAATTGTGATGACCTCTGGTGCTGAGTTAGAGGCCTCTTCGGCAAGAGATTCATCGAGGTCACACTGAATGAACACTATCATTACACTTGTTTCGGACTTTTGTTTTTGGTTACCATTTGTTTTTTTTATTAATTATTGAGTAACACAATGGGTTATGTGTGCTTTGCCTACTACAGGTACTAAAGCCTGGTTTTTAACGTTGTAAGTCCTCATGCTTAATTGATGATCTGAAGAACTTTTTTATTTAATTACAATAAAATAAATCTACCTATTGACCTGCTACATGCCAAAAATACGAAATCGTAACTATTGTACCAGTCCAAAAAATAGAAACTAAATAAATGATAAATATAAACATGAAGAAAATAAATAAATGACAAAAACAGGCCAAAACGAGTGTAGTAATAAATTAGACATTTAGGGGTGACCTCAAAAGAACCCCCATATTAAATTAAATTAATTTCATTCGTTATATAAAATGTAAAATAATAAAAAATTTAACTAATTTCTTAAATAATCCGACTTCGCCTCTCATATCATATTCAGAGAAGTATGTCTTATTCCGTTTAGTTAAATATTTCGACCTTTGATCCTCGTAGTTCACCACCACCTTCCCTGCAGCTTTTATTTTTCTATATTTTCCAGTCAGGTATTACTTGAATGCTAAGCTTTGATATTCAGTTTTTGCCATTGATTTCGACAGACATCCTTTAATTTAAGAAGAAAATTGCAAAGTAAAAAGTTTCTATAAAGTATTCACTCGCAGACAACGAACAACTCTTTAAACTGGTGGTTTAATAGACGTACTTTAGAAAAAAGCCGCGTGGGTTCTTTATGTAAACAGTGATAGAAAAAGTAAATAGAAATAACTCTACTTGTTTGGAGAACGACAGACTTCAGGTGATGCTAATGTAACCTCCTTTGGTACTATCAAGAGTTAATCATTACTTGCAAGTGTTATAGTGTGAGACCACGTCATACCCTGTAAATAGGACAGATTTTGTCAGCTAACAACACACCAGAAAAACCTCAGATTGTATCCACTACTACGTTCATGGTTTGAAGAAAGGGTATTGTTATGTAATTATGATTTAAGCATGTCAAGCTAGCAATTTAAAATTTGTGAGCCAGAGTTGAAATGTGTTAACCAGAATGTAAGCAAAACATCTCCAGCCTTACACCTCATTATAATTAATATATTATAACCTCCCACAACTTGAATAAACGACAGGAGATCTATTAAATGATCTCCTTTGTAATACGTCACCACTTGCAAGATACAAGCTGTAGAGTGTAATATTTTTATCAGGTACAGGCTGTAGAGTAGTAGTACTTAAGTGTCGTCCAAAGATCTTATAGCAATAACTGATTTTCCAGTGAGTGGAGTAGCGGTGATTAAATGGTGGCAACGGATCGTATAAAAGTATGTTTTTTTTTCATATTC
The DNA here is from genome assembly GCA_011833715.1 of Carcinoscorpius rotundicauda. Taxonomy (NCBI): domain Eukaryota; kingdom Metazoa; phylum Arthropoda; class Merostomata; order Xiphosura; family Limulidae; genus Carcinoscorpius; species Carcinoscorpius rotundicauda. The sequence goes on along the minus strand of CM022405.1, from coordinate 35,228,336 downwards.
ATTTTTTAAGCATAATAACATCTGAAAATGTCACTGACATAAGTACCTCCTGTTAATTTATCGCAAAAAACTGTCAGACTTCTTGCATAGCTGAGCAAAGAAACATTTATACATAAGCAGGATCGTTGTGCCGTACAAATAATGCAGTTTGTAAGTTGTACTATTTACTGTAGATATTAATGGGCAAAATATTATTAAAGAATGTCAAAAATGTTTTTCCCTCCTGGTAGAAAATCACATATAATTACAATTTCCTGAGCAATAAATTCCAAAATAATATTAATATAAATATTCATATATTATGAAACGCCACAAATGTCTTTTCAAATATCTAACAAGCAAATTCGACTTTTTTAAACAGTGTGTTCTATTGCTAGGTGAATTACAAACCAGAAAAACTTCCTACTCAGATTTAACTCACTTTCAGTAGCAGTTTTATAACTACAAAAATTGAGTTTCTATGCTTGTAGTAAGCATACCACAGATAACTTATTGCATAGCTTTGTGCTTAAATACGCAAAAACAATTAACAAAACAAGGAAATATCAGCGTCTACTATCATACATTTTGTATATTCCATGTATAGGCCAACATTTAATATCCTGCCAACATTCGAAAGGGATAGAAATCTGCTGTCTGATAAATTATGGCATAACAAATACAATGTTTTTAGTTTTTACATCTGATATCTTCCCAAGACAAAAGGAATTGGCATTTGCTTTTTCACATGTTACCACCAAACAGATACCATGTGTATATTAACATCAAAATGTAATATCTCTTCAACAGAGGTAGAGGATAGACAGCTGTTACCTGACACGTTATGACAAACTAGTTACTATGTATACGTTGGCATCTAATATCTTTCAATAGAAAAAGTGAATCGACATTTACTGTTACCAAATACTAGTTTCAATATTTAAATCAACATTTATTTTCCTACCAACAGACGAAGGGGATCGGTGTCTGTTACCTGGCTGGCGCGTTACCGAAATATATAAATCGTATGTACTTCGATAGATAACATACCTCCACTATAAGAGGGGGATCAACATCTGCTATCTGACACGCTATCACGCCAGCTAACATGTGTAATTAAACGTGCAATATACCTTCCCCCCTCAAAAAGAAAAAAAAGACAAAGATGGAATCCAGATCTGCTATTCTACACGTTACCACACACCAGTTAGCCAACAAATAAAGAGAACCAAAATCTGAAGATATATATCCAACGTTTTTCTACTTCCCTTTTATAACAGATAACATCTCAAAATTATTGTGAATATAGAAAAGAAATCAAATTTAATGAGTTGGCAGTTTACTATGTGAATCACTATGTGCTGTAGCCAGTACAAGAGAAAATTTGATCTGCATAACTTTTACATAACTAAATTCTGCAAGACATATGTTACTAAAACTCTGTAGGTATATCCTGTATAAATATATGAGCTTTCTTTTTGTGATTGAGTTATTCAGTTTTTACGACAACTACTATTTTTTAATCATTTGCATAGCTTTTAGATATATAAATAAATTAAATTTTGCAAGATCTATGTAAGTCTGCAAACAGATACTTTATAAACACATAGCTTTCTTTCCCTGTAATTAAGTAATAACTGAATAAAACATTTTATAGATAAAATTATATATTTATAAACACCAGTAACATTCCACGATAGCAAGAATCTCTTCGCGAGAAATTCATGTTTTGTTGAACGTGTAATTTTTCACTCTAATTACATACAGTATATCTGGCTGCATCCTATTCCATATTATAAAAGTTTTCAGTTCATAAAAAAGAAAGTTTTTTTCATAAATCTTTAACTGAAGCTGTAGAAATGTCAGGTTATGTAGTCCTCAATGTTTTACGACAGACATAAATGCCCGTTCTACAACATAACTCAAACTTCTCAACGTAACAGAATTTCTGTCGGCTTCCAAAAGAGGGAGGTGTTGTCGTGAGGGCTGGGCAGGTAATGTGCCAACTATTTATTGGAGGTGGCGTGGCAGTCGGAACCTCGACTTTGATTACAGGAGGTAAATGTACTGAAGATAGGGAAGGGTTGGCCCCAACTTCTCAGAGGTGTTTCTCTGTCCTATGACACGAAAGAGCAGAAGAACAAGTTTTTCAGAAGTTGGTGATTTAAAATAATCAAGCGCGACTCCTGGCTATTCCAAATAAAGCAGATTACCCTGAGCTCTACTATCGACTTCTAACAATAATAAACACAACTTAAGAGAAAAATAATGTAAATTTTGGAAACGACCGTGTGAATGTGTCATTCATCTAACACCTATCTTTCTTATCGTGATGGCACAACAAACAAGATTATGTATATTTTGAATATCAGGAAATCAGTATCTAAGAAGATTCATTACATTTGTCTGTAATAATAAATTACAGGTAAAAAAAGTTGCATTTAATGCGAAGAAAACAGTGACAATAAAACAGGAAGGCAGATGATCTAATCTACCAAATCCCAAGCGATTTCTTATAGCAACCATATTCTGAGACATAAAAGTTTACCTGACTCCAGACAGTAACCAAAACTACTGTCTGCAATAAGTAGAACTACATGTTCACAAAGCCATTTTCAAGACTTTTTTATTCCAGACAAAAAGTAGGACTAAATTGCGATAATTTCTCGCAATTCATACTTTGGAAACCGCTGACTTAATTATTTCCTTAGTGATTCTTTTGTTTGAGTTTTAAGAAATCGTCTGAAGCTCAATAAACAAATACGAAAATTGTTTTAATAAAACTTATGTTGTTGCTAGATTTAATTCATTTAAGGACAAAATTGGTAAAAGTCACAAAGTTTGTTTGTTTTTCTGAATTTCGCGCAAAGCTACTCAAGGGCTATCTGCGCTAGCCGTTCCTAATTTAGCAGCGTAAGACAAGAGGGAAGGTAGCTAGCCATCACCATCCACCGCCAACTCTTGGACTACTCTTTTTTTTACCAACTAATAGTGGGATTGACAGTCACATTATAATGCTCCCACGGCTGGGAGGGCGAGCATGTTTGGTGCGACCATGATTTGAACTCGCGCCCCTCGGATTACGAGTCAAATGCCTTAACACGTTTGGCCATGCCGGTCCAAAAGTCATAATGACAGCTAAAATTAAATGTACAGATTTGGAAAATTAAAGTTTTATCTTCCATTGCACATCATAATTTTTATTTAATGCTGTTTTATATAGCGAGAATGTTTTCACAGTTGCCATGCGTATAAATGTGCGTTTGCGATTTGGACATTTTAAACACAGTCGTGTGTATGAAATACTTATAATAAATATCAAATGTTCACACCGTGGGACAACCTGTAAAATGTACAAGATCTAAAGTTATACTGAAAATTTGTATGACATTCACCTGTTTGAGGTTTAAAATCGATTTCAAAGACTTTTATGTAAAGTCTATGCACACGGGCTTAATATGAAACGTATATATAAATGTAAAGGTATGAGGAGATCTCTGCAGACAGTAAACATAACTAAATATAATTAATCTCCTCTGAGTACTTTGACTGCGGTAGACGCAGATAGCCAAACAACCAACTTGACCGCGCTAACCTTCACTGCGAAAACAGGAACGCTGGCTGAACCAAGTTTCCTGATAGGTATGGGGCGATTTTAATATGTTTTGGTTGTAATTTGTCTGTCATCTAACGTATCTAAACTACGCGAGTCCCAATTCTACCCTCAGTGATATCACCAAAGGTCAAATGTTAGTTACACATAGATGTATTTAGTCTTCCCGTTCTCCCTGTGAATAGAAGTCTCCTTCGCCGATCAATCATTCATCAGGTTTTAGGTCCATATGGATCTGGGAAGGTCAGGTGTAAGTTTGACATCTTCCTCCATTTATGGTCTTGAAATCCTACTCTTAAAAAATACACAAATTGTATTCTGTTCACAAAAGAGCTAGAAAGATAGTTTTTATGACATACTATTTTTCATCGAGCAAACGAATGAATGTAATCGGTATCATTCGTATTTATATAACACCTTATTTTGTTTCTAATTTAAAACTATCTGTTCAAGTGCTGAAAATGAGAGTTTTCAATGTTATTGTTTGCGATGATATATACTGTCCCCTCGGAAACACACAGTTTTGTAGATCTCTATTACACTCCGATAAACGTTTTCCCGCGCCTTGTGAACATACACTTAAAAGTAAGTAGCTATTCAACTATAGCAAATTCACAAAGCATGAACAGACTGTTAGAAGACGTTATCAGTATATTCTAGCAAGAGTTTATTTGTATGTTTGTTTTTGTTGTTAAGAAAAAAGAATATCGATGAATTACCTGCGCACCACATCAATTAAGCCCTGGAGTTTATCGATGACCTATCAGGTGACACGGTTTTGTTTAACCCTCGAACCGCTAGTTTGGTTTTATACCGTTTACTGCACGTGGTGTCTACGTATTTAATCATATTAAGTAATATTTTGTTGCAGTGCTCAATTTTAAGTTACAACGCTAAAATCTTTACTTAAGTTTCTTCCGGTGAAGAGAGCTCAAGGAGCCCATTGTATAGGATTGCATTTAAAATACAAAGAAACAATCTGAAGACAGACCAAAATAACTGGGCTTCGAGTTTCGATACCCGTGGTGGGCACAGCACACATGACCCATTGTGTAGCTTTGTGCATGATTACAAACAAGCAAATTAACATTTGAGCACTACGATATTTTATCGAGATAGATTGTTAAGGACTTATTCCTTCAGTTAGGTTTACAGGTTCGAATTTCCATCACATTAAACATCGCTCGCCCTTACAGTCATGGGTGCGTTATAAAATGATGGTCATTCCCAGTATTCGTTGGTAAAACGAGTAGCTCAAACGTTAATAGTGGATGGTGACAAATAGCTGCCTACCCTCTTTTAATGCTAAATTAGGAACGGCTTGAACAGATAGCTCTCGTGTAGCTTTGGGCGAAATTCAAAACAAATCGAACCAATCCTTCAGTAGACTGACTGTTGATAAGTCTTAATTTCTAACAGACATTAAGGTAAGATGACAATGGGATGTGTATGAAACATATAAACTTTGAACGTGTGGACAAAAATGACGTAAAATTACTGACTGCAATTATAGTCTTCAAACTCTTCGCGATTAAAAATACAGTAAAATATAATTTCATTATTAAAAGATCGGTGATCATGTAATTAAATCACCATATAAATCAATTCACACTTGTAATTAGATCCATTAAATGGTCTATTGTGTATACGTGACTACAGCTATCCACCTCTCCGAACGTGACTTGTTCGTCAGACAAAACGTGTTTCAAAAACTTTGAATCAACGATAGTCTTCACGCAGAAAGTGCTCTCAGAAGAGGGGTGTTTGTGAGAAGGTGTGTGTGTCTTCGTTACGAAGTGTGTATTTACATCTGTTAGTGATGAGTTTATGAAAAAATTAATTTATAGAAAGGACTTTTTTTATGTTCTGTCATTTCTACCAAAGGTATAAGACTCTTTTACTAATATTCATTTAATTACCAATCCCAGATTTTGTTGGGTATTGTTATTTGTGATGGATAGATGGCGTATTTATCCATAAGCTTCCTATACTAGTCTGAACTAAATAATTAATTAACAAAACTTTATGTCCGCTTGTAACTTGCGAATTACTGAACCACTAGGCACTATATCTAACGTCTACTTTTAGTATTTCGGGAGCCGACGTTTGTATCTACTTTCCTTATGTAATTTTGTTTTACCTAAGTGTTCAACTGGTACGTTAATTAATTTAGAAACAATGCATCAAATGAATATTTTATTACTCATCTGTTAAACAGTTTTAAGATGAAAGAAACTGCAACAAGTGTGTTCCTTTACTTAACACTACAAAACAACAATATCGTAATTAATCATCTCAAGTGAGTGAAAGTATTTTACCTACAAACTATAAATGTAAATTAACAATATATATATAAAAAGAAAAGATAGCTTGGGCTGCAGGAAAAGCAGATTTTGAAACATTGTTACATATCAATCTCTCTTTGCCCAGAAACATGAAGTACAGTTAAGTAGTGAGTCATACACGTTTGTCATTAATATATAATCTGGCATCATAACTATTTGTCATTCAGCCATTGTTATAGCTTGACCGTCGTCAATCGAATTTTTTTGTCGGTAAAGAGATATAGGTGTTTTCTCATAGTAAAGTCACATCGGGCTATCTGCTGAATCCACCAAAAGCAATCGAACCCCTGATTTTAACGTTGTAACTCCATAGACTTAACGCTGTAACCAACGGGGATTGCCGGTAAAGATTAGCCCAAGGAATGGCGGTTATCTCTGACGATCAGTTGCTTTTCATATGGTCAGTAGCTTAAAATTAGGGATGACAGCCGATAACCTTATTAGCTTTGTAATAAATAAAAATCAACATATGTATGAATATGATCTATTCAAGCCTGACATTCGTTGTGTGATTGTTACGTAACGTATGTTGTTCTTTGTTTTATATATAAATAGGTGAACACAGATTTTTGCTTTATTTACGGTTATGGTTTTATATTATATTGTTAGTCGAATAATTTACTTGTTTGTAATTAATTGGTATTTCTTGAAACAAGAAATGAATTGTGGCATTAATGAACTTGCTACATCAGCTGAAAACAGGATATACTGATTTGAAAGCATTTTCAAAATTCTAGTTTGTGAAAAAATGACAAAACATTTCATTTATCTTAAAAATTATTTCACAAAAGATCCGGTGAACCTAGCAGACAGCCTTATGAAAACACACACACACCCAAGTTCATTTAGTTTTAGAAAATAATAGCTTAAGTTTACCAGCGTTCTTCTGTATGAACAATAATGACATAAAAGAATACGAAAGAACTTTGCGTGATTTCATGGTATAGAATAAACATTTTTTTTTATTTAAATCAACTACATTAGTTATTACTGTTTTATTTCACAGATATTGCCTTCTATTACTGACGCATAAATCGATAACAACACACTAAGGTGATTCAAATAAAAATAGTCATCCTATCGATACTATTCTGTCCACTTGTACAAATAAATCGATATCAAATAAAATAAAATTGTTTATAAGTGTATTCAATTTTCACAAATATAAAGGATTTAGAAATCAATTATGTAAAATATGTCCGTGGCACCATCTATTCATAAAAAAATGAATATATAAGTCGCAAACAGATTTGATTTTCAAAAAAAACAAAAACGAAAAACGTATCAAAGTCTTTGTATGTGACGTCATCTCTTGAGCGAGTTTTGAGCTACGTCTTACTTTTTTTTATTAGCTTGCGGAACTAATTCATATTATCAACTCCTGGGAAAGATAAAATATGTGCATTGGTAAAGAACATCTGAAAAGAAAGTTATGAACCAAAACACATGGTATCAAAGAATTAGCGCACCAAGATATTTAGTGGCGTGCTACATCACAAATAGTTATTTATACCAAAACATTCCAAGATTTTTCACTTTCTAAGTCTGCAGAAATAGTTTTATTTTTCTCTAATCTCATTTCCTGGGTCAAAGACAAGACAAACATTTGTTGTCTGATATTTCCCTGATAATATAAGGCTTTGATCAAAATGTCAAACAATTCAACTCTTCATCTTAGAGGCTAAGAAGGACTTATCTTCTTGTCCAGTAAATGTATAAAAAAAAAGGAGAAAAATGTTAAATTCATCAGAAAATATTTGATATGTAAATAAAAACATTAATTTATGGCCTTAAAAGAAATTATAAATTAACAACTTGCATACTTTCTAAGAAAATTTATAATCACTAATAAAAATAGCACTGATTACTTTAAAAAAAATATCCAATCGACAATTATTGGTGTTTTGTCAATCTCAGACATTTTGGACCAGAATGTTTGACCATGCAGTCACAATTTTCACAAATTAAACGGAAAACATGGCTTAATGTACAAGGGTAGCTGGGTTATTTGTGATTTACTATATTCTTGCATCTTATTTTAAAATATCATATTATTATTTTAGTAATTTTTAAAGGCTAATATTTTCAAATATCAGTATTATGCCTTCAAGTCACAGAACGTTAAATATCTAACCAGCACCCGCTATTCATTGTACTACAGTAAAATAATTTCCTGAGACTGAAAAACGGAAATTGTTATTCCATTTTCTTTCTGTTATAAGAAATTAAGAAAAATGTGCAAATATGTCATCATTTTCATTTCTGGCTGTGGTTCTGACCCGTCAACTATACGTATTTATTTTGGAATTTCTTGTAAAGCTACACTAGGGCTATCTGCGCTAGCCGTCCCTAATTTAGCAGTGTAAGACTAGAAGAAAGGCAACTAGTTATCACTACAAATCGCCAACTCGTGGGCTACTCTTTTACCAACGAATAGTGTGATTAAGCGTCATATTATAGCGTCTCCACGGCTGAAAGGGCGAGCATGTTTAGTGTGACAGGGATTCGAGCCAGCGACCATCAGCTTACGACTCGAGTGCCTTAACCACTTGGTCATGGCGGGCCAATTATATGTGTAGCCTACGATATGTATTATATTTACCTCACTTTTCTTCAACGTAATAACAGTATTATATTCACCTGACTTTCTTCAAAGTAACAACAGAATTATATTCATCTGACTTTCTTCAACGTAAAAACAGAATTATATTGTCAAATAAATGACAAATAGATTTGGTTGACTTACAACTGTAATAATGACTTGTTCTGTTATAAGTTGAAGTGATTTGACTTCTAAAATAGGCTAACAGGATCTGGTGGCTTGGACACTCGAACCAAACATGCTCGTCCTATCAGCCTCAGAAGCATTATAAAATTCGCTCAGTTCTACTATTTTAATTAGAATGATGTAGCTGTCAGCCCTTCTTAGCTAATAGAATAGTTAAAAGCTAGAAATATTTAAAGAGTAAACCACACTGTGCCAAATATAAAACGATCCAAGTTGAATTTATACAGTGCCCTAGACACAAAGAAGTGAAAGTTTTAAAGCACTGAATAATATTGAAATAGGAGAACTCAAAACACTTTTAACGGCAAATTACCCAGTCTCAAGAACCTCTTCAACTGCACAAGATTTTCTACACAGTCTATCATTTTATCCTTTTTTGTACTACACTAATGATAGGATTATTTTAATTTATATTTTACAGAAGCAATTAATGGGTGTATTCAGAATTCCAAACATTCTTAAGAAATTGAAATTATTCCTTGTGATGCTTTTAAATACCTTTATTTTCATCATATGCCACCAGGAGATGCATATTTTCTTCCCTAGTTTCATAATGACTGTACATATTTCACAATGGAATGCTCATAATCTTTGGACAAATGATTCTGATCAAAATCATTTATCATTCAATAATAATCCCCTATTCTTTGTATATATATACGAGTCTTACCTCAACTCCATCATCGTTGATAATCTAAATTGTTACAGTATATTAATTACACCAAAAATACTTAATCAGGGTCGAGGTGATCTGATCGTGTTTTTTAGACACGATGTGTGTTATCTGCTAATTTTCATTATTAATGCTTTCCCTTTATAATTTGTGGGTTTTATGTTTAGATTAAGATATAAACAAATAAACATTCTACATTTATAATCCCTGTACCGATTTTCTTCATGAAAATCTAGTAGTGTTAATTGCTCCATTATTCTATTTATTAACCATCATACAATCTTGCATACTGTTTTATGTTGATGTTGGCCCGGCATGGCCAGGTGGTTTGGGTGTTCGACTCGTAATCTGAGGGTCGTGGGTTCGAATCATGCCCTTTCAGCCGTGGGAGCGTGATGGTCGATCCCACTGTTCGTTAGTAAAAGAGTAAGCCCAAGAGTTGATGGTGATGATTAGCTGCCTTCCCTCTAGTCTTACACTGCTAAATTAAGGACGATTAGCGCAGATAACCCTCGAGTAGCTTTGCACGAAATTCAAAACAAACAAACAAATGTTGATGTTGTTGTCTACATACATGGACCAGTACTGAGTAAATGCCAGAGTAGTTGCAGAGAAGGTAGAGTATGATTAGACAAACATGTACGAGTTGTTTTTCTTGTTTGATCAAAGCTTTGTTCAGACAGTATCACCTTTCCGTGCCAGAAGTTATAGGACGTCAAATTGTTTAATTGTCCAGACTTAGTATGAAACAAATGAACATTGTCAGAATATTAAGGAACCCCCAGTGTACTGTATCCAGAATCATGAAACTCTAGGAAACATTGTTCCAGGAAAGTCTACTGGTAATCGCTGAATAACTATTGCCTGAGAAGAATGTGTTTCGGCCAAGTGAACATGTTAAGGTCGAAAGAGCTCTTGAAACATTTTATGACAGGAAAGTCAAAAATACATTCATTCCAGTTTGTTCAGAAGAAATGTGAATAGAAGGCTGATTAAACAAAGCTATTTTGCAAAAATAGCTATCTTCAAACCAATATTAGGTAGAATTCATTGTCGTCACTGTATTACTTGGGCAAAACAGTATATCATATTCTAGTTAGAACACTGGTGACATGTCATATTTTTAGATGAGTTTTATTTTTAGCTTGTTAAATTTGATGGTAGGATTGTGTTCGTGTTTTGATAGAACTCTTTTGCCCCAAGAGAACATTCAGGAGGTATTGCTGTTTATAATATTTATAATAATTTTATGTTATGTTTTGGTAAGGTTTTTTTTCTCTAAGTGGTGAAAAGCTGAATTATAGATCTTTGAAAAATTGCCTGGTAAAATTGTTAGCTGTTCTAACAAATCGTTCATAATGTCCATACGATCTGTCTTGCTATACAAATTACGTATGCAGATATATAATATAATATGCACTTATCAGTTTGACAGTGCAAAGAATAATAATATTCCATCTTAATAATAATGACCTTATTTGTTATGAATTTTTGCAAAGATTGTTGTTGTTGTTTTTTGAAATTTCGCACAAAGCTACTCGAGAGCTATCTGTGCTAGCCGTCTTTTGCAAAGAAGTTGATGAAGACAGTACTTTCTGGAGCTTTCTTGCATCAATTTCTGTGGTTCAGTACTTGATCAATTTTTTTAATGAAGTGGATATTATTTATAACAACGAAATACCCACTTGAACGGATCTTCACACAGGGAAGTTGTCAGTGCTATTCCATATTGTTATTCCTGTTGTGCACATTGTGTAGCTACGTGCTTAATTCAAAACAACAATTATTTGTCGTTGAGACTTTTAATATTTGTCCAAAATTTTCTTTCAATTTGATGGAATCTCCCGTACTAAAATAAGGCATTCCATAACACTGTGCAAATAAGCTAGTTGTACTTCTTTTTATAAAGGCATTCTTTCGCCGATCTGATTGTTTCATAATAAGAAAAACATCCCAAACGAAAGATTCTATTTCTCCATCATAAACATGTTGTGTATGCTTATTTTACTACACACATATGAATAAAACCTCCTTTGGAACCCAATCAAATACTGATGACACTTAGGAAAAGGATCTTCTAACCATACAGGTGATCCATTAAAATTTGGTGAACTTAGGAAAGTTCTACACTAGACCATTGCACAAGACCATGATTTTGTTACTTACTTCATACTTCCAAACCTGATCACTTTTAACTAATTCTATTTAGACCATATTTAATAATACGTAGACAATAAGAACTTTTTCCTTCACTTGAGATTTACGAGTGTGTTGTCCATTCTTTGGTCGATTGTGTCTCCCCTTCTTTCAGTTCAATGTGTGTGTGTGTTTCTTTTAAGCAAAGCCAGATCGGACTATCTGCTGATCCCACCGAGGGGAATCGAACCCCTGACTTTAGCGTTGTAAATCCGTAGACATACCGCTGTATTAGCGGGGGACTCTTTCAATTCAGCTTTCCACTTTTTCTTTTTCTTAGACCAAACATAGCCACGTGGTTAGGGTTAGATTTGTTTTTGAATTCCCGTCACACCAAACATTCTCGCCCTTTCAAACATGGGGGCATTATAACGTAACGATCAATCCCACTATTCGTTGGCGAAAGAGTAATTCAAGAATAGGCGGTGGATTGTAATGACTAGCTTCCCTCCCCCTAGTCTTACACTGCTAAATTAGGGACGGCTAATGCAGATAGCCTTTGTGTAGCTTTGCGCGAAATTCAAAACAAACAGCCTGGCATGGCCGAGCGCGTTAAGGCGTGCGCTCGTAATCCGAGGGTCGCGGGTTCGTGCCCGCGTCGCGCTAAACATGCTCGCCCTCCCAGCCGTGGAGGTGTATAATGTGACGGTCAATCCCACTATTCGTTGGTAGAAGAGTAGCCCAAGAGTTGGCGGTGGGTGGTAATGACGAGCTGCCTTCACTCTAGTCTTACACTGCTAAATTAGGGACGGCTAGCACAGATAGCCCTCAAGTAGGTTTGTGCGATATTCCAAAAAACAAATAAATATATACCCATTTTTATGGGTTTTCCGGATGTTTTCTTCATGTATTTTTCAGCGCTGCTATCTTTATTAAGTTATAAATATTTAAATTTATTTATAATTTTAGAAACTATTTGTTTTGTTTAGAGTGTTATGAGTGTATGTTACTGAAAATTGGAACTATCCCCCAAGCAAAAATCTTAGTGAAATAAGAAATCACAATAAATATTTGATAATGTTTTATATACTTCACAGTATGAAGTCTTCGGATTTACAACACTAAAATGAGGGGTTTGATTCCCCTCGTTGAACACAGAAAGATGGCCTGACTGTGGCTTTGCTATAATAAAACGCACGCACACACACACACACATATATATATATATATAGTATTGAACTAAGTATCGAAATGGTGAATAAAACGGGTATGAAATGCAGACATTAAGGAATGTTTACTTTTTGTTTTATGAAAAATTTTAACTGCACCAGTGTACAATTTTGTGCTTGTAAGTCACATTATGATTGGTTATTATCCAACCAATTGGACATTCAATGTAATCACTTTACCAGAGAAGCTAAAAACGCCATAGTAACTTCAATATACAAAAAGAGAGAGAAATGTGAATAACTATGTGAATTACAGATCAATTTATTTATCATTATTTAATTAAATTTTATAAAATATAGTTGAGCGCAAGTTAACTCAATGTTTAAGTAAACAACTAGTTTTCTCTAAAATCAGTATAGATTTCGAGAAGAACTAAACACTTAAGGCGATTTCTTACACTTCCCAATAGTATTCATAAGTTCTTATATAATGGCAAAAACACTATCTTTTTTGGATTTGGGGGAATGTATTCGATACGATGTCACATTAAAAAACTTCAGATTAAATGAAAATTTTGGAATAAGAAGTATCACATTAAAATGGCTTTAAAAAGATGTCCCCGGATGGATCAGTGATTGATCAGAGGACTTATGACGCTAAAAATCAGCTTTCGATACCCTTAGTGTGAAGAGCACAGACAGGCTATTCTGTAGCTTTGCGCTTAAAAACAAACAAATAAAATTGAAAAGAATACAGCTAGTAAAAATAAATAATAATTTTAATGATAAGATAATAATAACAAAGAATGGTGTTCTATAGCTGTATCAATATTATTTATCATATGTATAGATGATTTCTGTAACCTAAATATTAATTGCAATTTTCTTCAACTAATACTGAAGAATTAGAGCATAAAATGAATACTGATTGGCAAAAGGAGAATTTGTTTTTAAATAAATTATCTATTAATGTTACTAAAATAACGAATATTTACTCCTTGCTTTATCGTTAAATTTAAGAAATGAAATTATATAATTACAATTAAGTACTAGCTATGGATTTTTTTTTGTAGATATGAAAATATGAATAAGTTTCTTTGGGGTAATGAAATGAATTATCGTCATATCCTGAATTAATTTTGGAATTACAATCAACTACTAAATTTACGCTCCAAACGTCCAGTTAGGTTTAATGAAATGTACTAATTAATTTGAAATATTAAACCAGACAAGCTAAAGACCTCTTGATTTAATTATAATTGAAGCATTACTGTTGCCAGTGATAATTATAAAAACGACACACTATATTACCTTCCACAAAGCAAAACTAATCATCTGAGTAGTGTGATGAATGCACCCATAAAGCTCAGAATAGAAATACAAGTGCAAATTAAAGTCAAAGTTGTGGCTGGTAAAGATTGTTTGTTTATGAATTTCGCACAAAGCTACTCGAGGGCTATCTGTGCTAGCCGTCCCTGATTTAGCACTGTAATACTAGAGGGAAGGCAGTTAGTCATCCCCACCCACCGCCAACTCTTAGGCTAATCTTTTACCAACGAATAGTGGGATTGGCCGTAACATTATAACGCCCCCACGGCTGGGAGGGCGAGCATGTTTGGTGCGATGCGGATGTGAACCCGCGACCCTCAGATTAAGAGTCGCACGCCTTAACGCGCTTGGCCATGCCGGGCCAGGTTGGTAAAGACTACTCTATAGAAGAGATTGAGGTGAAATCTTTTGAGGTTTACGAAACTCTCAAGATAATTCCTGAAATTAGTACTAATAATAATATAATCATTCCAGGTAGAAAAAAATCCAGTCTCTTCAAAAATAAACTGTAAAGTCACTTTCTGCATAAACCTTTGTCTTAATTTGGTTTCAATTCCATGCAAAGCTGCACACGAACTATCTGCAGTAGTCATTCCTAAATTAGCAGTGCAAGACTAGAGAGGAAAGCAGCTAGTCATTACCACCCACCGCCAACTCTTGGGCTACCTTTTACCAACGAATAGTGGGATTGACCGTAATTATAACGTCTGCACGGGTGAAAGGACGAGCATGTTTGATGTGACGGGAATTTTGTGAAAGGTCTTAAAATATCTTTTTCATTTATAATGATGTATCTCACGAACAACTTGTTCATTTTTTTATCCATGTTTCTTATGAACATATTGCTGATGATAATTTCTAGTGACCAAGTTCTCCAGGTTTTTGTTGATTTAGACATATTTCTTGTTGTTTATTTTCCAGGTTTTTGAACATTTTAGTGACATTTTTATAGTTGTTCCTGGTAACTTGGGGTTTAATACCCGACGGTAAACGCAGTACGTCGTCCAATATTACTTTGCTCCGATACAAACATGTTGTTAATCTTCTCTATACATGTAACTTGTATAGCTTATTCAGACGGTTTTTAAACACATTTCTTGTGAACAAACTGTTCAATCTTTTTATGATCATATCTACACGTGTTTTAAGAACAATTTTAGGTTATAGTTGATCGTATCTATGCATGTTTCCTATGAGCATTATATATATCTACGTTATTTATAAGCAGATGTTTGAAGTTGTATGTCGAAACCTAACAAATACAGTACATATTACATTAGTCATTTGTTGGATCTTAAAAATCGTGTTAGTTTAGATGTTTTTAACCATACGAAAATATTCTACTTTAATTATTTGTTTGACCTTAAAAACACAGTGCTTTAGTTATTTGCTGAACTCTGTAAATATGCATAATTTCATTTATTTGTTTAACTTGATAAACAATTATCACATTTTGTTTGTTTTATCTCACAAAATTGTATCATCTTAGTTGTTTGCCCGGACTGCATCAGTGCATCATAATATTTATTTATTTGGCAGTTTATACAGAGAACGTTTCACTTTAAATGATTTTCTAATAAGCATTTTTGTGTTAAAGTTGTAACAAAAAGCTACAAAAAGAAAGAACAAATAAAGAACCAAAATTAGAATGGAAGTGTTACCTCAAGAAGACAAGTGAATACTAAAAAATGCTCAGGAGAATAAATTATACAATTTACATTTTCAAATGCAGTAATTAGTGATGACACAGACATGTATATTTATTAAGGCAGACGTATACATGAATAAGGCTCTTCTGTATTATTACCATAAATTCTTTAAAGATCAGTGACCCTAACAAATCGGCTTAAAAGTAGAAGGGCTTGGGGCAGTTGTTAATCAGTACGAAGATCATGAGACATAAGACCAAATGTAGGTTAAAAAATAGAACTGGAAAGAGCATTCCTGATTATGCCAATGTTGAAATGAAACATAGGAATCTAGAGCACGTCCTTTCGAAACTTTCGTTATGGTTATAGAAATAGATCTTAGTTTTAGGTTCGTATGCTTCGTATAATTAGTTTGCTCCAAAAGGAACTCTGTTAACGTTAACTTACCATACAATATCGTTTAAACGAGTTAACTTTTCATGATATTAATACCATTTTGGTAACTTAATTAATTAATTCACACACTTTGTTTCAGCAGGTAAGATTACCACCATCAAATTTAACGTTTGGATAAGTAAACTTTACATAATGAAACACGACGTTTCGGCAAGTTAAATTTCCATAATAAACTGTTTTAACAAGAGAGATTTAAATAACAGAACACAACAATTCGGCTTGTAAACTTGGCATCACTTTTAACGAACTGATTTATTAAAAAGATACCATTTTAGCAAGTGAGATTGCCGTAGAAATAAATCGATAACTTGCTAAAAATCAAACTTGAATTTTTGTTCTTAACTTTCTCTAATTAATTATGTTTTAGTATTTTTTAATTAAACGTGACGCTTTGTCTAGCTATATTTACGGCGCAATGATACGTAACATCTCTCCCTATTAGTTTTGTAAGTTCCAATGATTTGCATATCGTTATTTAGGTATATCCTTTTTTTTTAGAAAACTTCTCGTAGAAGTTAGTTCAAAAAACTTCAGTGACACTTTTTGTTATCTCTTGAATTACATGATAACACTCAAAAACACATAAGTATTCTTACGTTATCTATAACACTAGCAGTTTGCACGCAATCGTCAACTAGCAGGTGCGGAAAGGAAATATTTATTTAACAACATCACAGATATTAGGTATATTTATCATTTGTTCTAATAGTTTAAGGATTGCGAGAATCATGCCGTACTAATCACGTGTTATATATAGAACGTTTTTTGTATTTGTTAATTTTTACTTCATTTACAGCATATAAATATCTACTGTGAAACTTTGAGTACGTGGATTTTATTTGTTTTTTTACCACTGATGTTCATCGTATGTTATTTTGCCAACAGAAACACCGGCGACACAGTATTAGTGATCAAGAACTTGTCTTTAATGTTTTAAAGTTTCTATTACATTTATTAAATTCGACAAAAGGAACAAAAAAAGAATACTGTATAACTACTCTATTTTTTCATTGGTCCCTCGTAACTTGTTCAGAATATCCATATAAATATGACATACCTATTTTGCAGATCACCTGTGTTAAAAAGATGAGTCATTAACGGTTTAAAATTGATCACTGAATCGTAGAACAACAATTTGTTTGTTTGTTTTGAATTTTGCACAAAGCAACTCAAGGGCTATCCGTGCTAGCCGTCCCTAATTTAGTAGTGTAAGACTAGAGGGAAGGCAGCTAGTCATCACCACCCACTGCCAACTCTTGAGCTACTCTTTTACCAACGAAAAGTGGGATTAAGCGTCACATTATAACGCCCCCACGGCTGGGAGGGCGAGCATGTTTGGCGCGATTCGGGCGCGAACCCGCGACCCTCAGATTACGAAGCGCACGCCTTAACACACTTGGCCATGCCAGGCCCCATAGAACAACAAAAGTGTGTGGAAATGCTCCTGAACATGATATCTTCATAAATCACAGTAAATATAATGTTGTACGTGTTACGTGGTTGACGATATTTCCTACTATTGTGCCTCAACACAGTTGGTATAGAGAAGGATACATTACCTGATTTATAATGGCCTGCTGTGGAGCACAATTGATATTTATAGTATATGTTTTGTACATAAAGATGTTAGTTTGTGTGCTTGTGGTTCCTCTTCAATGGCGAAAACATATTTGTTCAAATGTCGAGACATGTTAAAAAGTAAGCTACATTTAGTGTCTCTACATCAGGGAGTTGTACCTCTTCATCCGTTATTAATGTCACCCGCAAAGGTCTAAACCGCGAATAACCTACCCGAGAGACTATGTAAGTATTATTCTGCACATTGTCGAATGTGTTCCTGTTATCAACAAATAAAAGGAACCTAAGGAATATTTTGCGTATTTAAATGCTGTCACTTCCAGCCGATTAAAATCAGTTGCGAAACAAAACTGATGATGAGAAACTGCATTGCCTGATTTCTCTTTAATTTGTGACAACTACCTTTATCGGAATTATCAACTAAAATAAGCAAAGCAGTAAATTCAAATCACCTTTCAGACACAGATAGTTATGTCCTATTTAATCATAAACACAACATCAATCAACTACGGATTAAACTCCAGCCACAGAATGTGATATCAAATAACTACTCCTTGGGTATCTGCTATAACATAGCATCAGTTGATCATTCAACATGTGAATAGTTTTGCCACAGTTGCTCAGAGGCAAAGACAGTGAGACGCTATGGTCACCTCACATATTCGTCTAACATTGTTTAGTTCATAAATATTCGTTTAAACTCTACAAACGAAGCAAAAGTTCGATATCTTTAGTGGATATCACACCTTTAACTACATTGTCTTAAAGGAACTTTTGAAAAGCATATAACATTTTTTTTCTACTTCTCGAGAAATATACAATAGCTTGATAAAGTTTGTTCCTTATTATTTCGTTACTAATAATCATCCTTAATGTTGTTCTAACGTTCATAGATTTTTAACATTTTGTGCAGTTAACGCTCATAACGTAACTTATTTGATCTTTCACGAATCAGTACACAATTTCCAGTGCATCGACCATTTTCTGATAGGGCGTCTACAACTTTCGCTCCTCAAATCTCAGTACACCAAAATGAGCTGCTGCCACTTTTTACTTTGTTTTCTCCAGGGCTTCTGACATTTTAACGGTTCAGTCAGTTTAAAATAATGTCACTTATACGAATGTACCAGCCAAAACTTAAGCGATCACTAACACAGCATTCAAGAAATTAAAG
This sequence comes from Carcinoscorpius rotundicauda, assembly GCA_011833715.1. Classification (NCBI taxonomy): domain Eukaryota; kingdom Metazoa; phylum Arthropoda; class Merostomata; order Xiphosura; family Limulidae; genus Carcinoscorpius; species Carcinoscorpius rotundicauda. The sequence goes on along the minus strand of CM022405.1, from coordinate 35,209,447 downwards.
TACCATTCTTACAGGCAAGAATAATGCAAGAAATGTGAAAAAAGTAAGTATATTGGCACAACTAAATACCCAAAGTTTTTTTAAAGCGTTAATGCCTACTATTAAAACCAGTATTAAGTAAATTTTAACTAAAATCCACACTTCTTTGGAACTCTGACACAAAGGCTCCAGTACTAGTTTCGACACATTCAAAATTTAGTGTCAAAATTTAAAAAAGTGTGAATTTTAGTTTAATTTTAACTAATACAAAATAGTATTCAATACTCATTTACAGAATTAACTGTCTGCTCTTTTCTATGTTATGGTAAATATGTTGTTGGGACTTTATGAGGTAAATTATATTTTGGTGTGGCGCATTTAGGCACTTTATTGTCCGAGGTTTTTTCCTTGTAAAAAGCCAGGAAATTTAAATCTTATAACAGTTAAAACAGAACTTTATATAAGTAGGGCGCAACGTATTGTTTTAAGTTTACTCGGATGTTATCAAAATATTACAAGACGTCTCTTCTCATTTGTTTAAGCGAAATAATTTATTAAGATATATTCTTACGCTTATAAACTATTTTATTTTAAATTATAAAAGCCGCATATCATAACGTGATTTATTATATTAAAATACACCATTGTAAAAAAGAAAGTTGTTTGATATTTAATTTACAAAACAAAATGGAATAAATATAAATAAAGATAATCAGATATTTTTGTGTTACTTGTAATTGTAAGTACCTAAGAATGTAAGCAAAGAAAAATACAGAATTTCGACCCTTTCACATCTGACATATCCTGAATCGTTAAGTCTTTTGTCTAATATGAGGACTTGATCGGCCTGGCATGGCCAAGCGCGTAAGGCGTGCGACTCGTAATCCGAGGGTCGCGGGTTCGCGCCCGCGTCGCGCTAAACATGTTCGCCCCCTCTCAGCCGTGGGGGCGTATAATGTGACGGTCAATCTCACTATTCGTTGGTAAAAGAGTAGCCCAAGAGTTGGCGGTAGGTGGTGATGACTAGCTGCCTTCCCTCTAGTCTTACACTGCTAAATTAGGGACGGCTAGCACAGATAGCCCTCGAGTAGCTTTGTGCGAAATTCCAAAACAAACAAACAAGAGGACTTGATCACGCTAACTGAATGAAACACGATGAGAGAGTAGTGGTCTTGGTTCTATTTACATCACGAATTACACGAACAACAAACGTTATGGTGTAAACTAGATTAAATAAGTTAAGTGTAATTAATATTAATTTTATTTAAGTCATTCAGAAATTATAATTACAGAACATTATTAATTTCTAACTATAATTTGTCCTTGTTATTCTTACTTCAGTTTTTATTGTTGTTTGTAGTTAAGCACAAATCTACAAAAAACTACAGATATCGAAACCCGGTTTCAAGCGGTATAAGACGTCAGACATACCGCTGGGCCATGGGAGGGGGGACTGCTTCAATTATCCTTACTATTGTTACCATCTAGACATTTGGTGAAGAACAAGATAACATTAAACTTTTTTAACCGAACAGAACAATATTCTTTTCTTATATACAGATCCGTGAAAAACGTGTTTTCTTCTCTGGAGACATTTTGTGATTTGAATTTTGTAAGCATTTTATGGCATGAATATACACAGTCACTTGGGAAATTAATGAATAATTTTCTCATAACTAAAGCAACCGTAAATAGATTATCTGAGAGATTATTTAAGAGAAATATTATTCTTGCTTGTTTGCATTGCATAATAACACATCGTTCATGTTACTGATACGATACAGCGAGGAATCCACCCTTCGTCTGCAAACTGTAAGACTGTTACGATCGTGATAAATTAGGATGAATGTAAGTTGAGGACATATTTGGTTAGCGAAAACTTTCACGACAAAAAAAGAGAGAAATAGTAAATACTGTCGGACTTCTTCTGGTATATTTTAAAACCAAATTAATAAATTATTTAAACCATATTTTAGATCAAAAAGTCCACGTAGTGTTTGGTTAAGTTAAACCTGGGCACGAGAAAATTACGTGAGTAGCTTATAAATTCTACGTAACGTCGGTGTCAGTTTTTTTAATCTATACCACACAATGCCTGAAAACTATGTTTTCGTCTGATTGTAAAATCCGAACACAGTGTAAGTTATTGTGAAATGAATTTCGTTATGATATCCAGATATATCACAGTGTTAAGTTATTCAAGTTAAAACGTTGGTTACGTTTGAGAACAATTACACGATACGAGATAATTAACATAAATACTATTAAATAACTTGCCATAAGTCTGGCTTTATTACGGTTGCATTTTGTATGTATTCTTTGTTGTCATTTGTGTGTGTGTGTGTGTATTTGTGTGCAGTGCTGAGAGAACAGTCGCGTGTTAGTGTTGCGCCGACAACCGCCTAGCCGGCGCCACCTCCCTACTCCCAATGTTATGTGAGTTTTCATTTCGAAATCCCAGCCGAACGTGACGAGCATACTGGAATGCCGTATTATATCTAATTCAATCAGTTACCGTCAAGTTTATGTGTGGCGTGTTTTCAGTTTTAACAGTTTATCGAAGGGATAAAATGACAAATTTTATTATCACAATTATTTACATTGTGCAGGAAGGTAGCAGACATTGAAAATGGATTTGGAGTGGTTTTAAAGCTGGGTAATTTTTAAGTTTTCGAACCTTTTTAAAACCAAACTGGATGTTTTTCTTTCATTCTTAATTTAATATTTCACATAATGTGGAAGTATTCAAGGTTTTCTGTCGTTTTTATGTAAAGTGTTTTTTTCTTTATTTAATGTACGGATTAATATTTTACGCAGATCTTCCATTCACTAATTACCTTGAATTTTATTTAGTGTTTTTCACTCATCTAGTTATCTTACAGTTTATTTAACTATAGAAGTCTAGACAGATTAAGGTATTAGCAAAAATTATTTATCTGATTTGGAATTAAAAACAATTAGCTGATGCTTCGTTTGTTTCAAGTTAAGCACAAAGCAATACAATGGGTTATCTGTGCTCTAGTTACCACTGGTAATGAAACCTGGTGTTTAGTTGTGTTAGTCCGCAGGCATGCCGCTATTTTACTGGGTGGCCTTTAAGGGATCCATAACGTTTATTCATATATTGACTGTGAATCATTCTAAGAATCGTGTACGCGTTGACAACAATAAAACGTTTCAAATCAATGCTTGTTGTTGTTTAGAATTAAGCACAAAGCTACACAATGGGCTATCTGTGCTCTGCCCACCACGTGTATCGAAACCCGGATTTTAGCGTATAAGTCCGCAGACATACCGCTGAGCCACTGGGGGGTCAAATCAATGCTAAAAAGGTAATAACGTAAAAACTCTAGTCTCATTTGTACTCATTGTATATATTTATTAATGAACCGAAACGCTAATGTATTTATTAATTAACCAAAACATTAATGGAAAAATATTATTACCTACGACTTTATAAACGAGTTTCTTCATTTCGAATTTTCGCCCACAGCTACACAAGGATTATCTTCGCATACCCGTCCCTCACTTTGAAGAGATATACACAAAAGGAAGGCAGAGAGTCAACAGCACCCATTCCCAACTCTTGGAGGATAGACCTATATTCCAAAAAGTATCCACCACTAGTACTGGAATTTACTTCATTCTCCTTATTCAATGTTTTCATTCTGTTTCTATGATAATAACACTGCATTTATTGTTATGATAATTTTGATAGTTTTCAAAAGATTAGAAAGATTTTATTAAAGGAAGCAAAAATATAGATATCTGGAATTATGACAAATATACATTAAAATGTCATCGGCTTATGTCCTTAATATCAAATTATACACATGCTACTGTTTATGCAATATAACAACATGTGTAAGTGGTTTTGCATTAAATTACCGGAAATATGGCCTTTTGGAATATTAGACTGTAACTAACTCTTAGACTACTCTAATCGATAGTGGGATTTTATCACCGCTCTTATGGAGCACTTATTGCCTAAAATTATTGATGAAGAGAAACCCATTTGAAGTGAAAATGTATCTCAAAAGGCTGGTATTAACACTGTTAAACCTGAAGATACATAAGAAGATCGAAACGTTGTTCTCTGCTATATTAGTAAAGTATTAATATCCATACCAGCCGTTCTGAAATAAATCATTGCCCAAAAGCGTTAAGTGCGATTTTGCGACGTAACTGGAAACCTCGGATTCACAGTCAGGCAGACTAACAAATTGGCCGCGTGTAGAGATGATGGTGCCACCTTGCGGAGTAATACAGTTGCTATTGGCAGTGTAATTTTAAATATAAACGTACATAAATACGTGTGGAACTTTACTTTGATGATATTTGTTTCGTCCTTCTACTTGTCTTCAAAATTCCAATTAGAAATAAAGAATTTGTTTCCGTTTCGGCACACTCTGATGACTTCTGCAAGTATAATATGTTTTACATTTTTCTTTTTCTTTTTCTTAAAAACAAACTTAAAATCTCGAAACCTAATACCATCATTATCTATAAAAAATTATTTCAGAACAATGGCTTGTCGTTAGCAAAACTTTCTTAATCAGAAGTTGAACTACAGAAGAAAAGGGAAGAAGTATCTTTGTCTGTAAAATAAAGGTTACGATTACCACTATATACATACATGTTATATACCATCATGGGATAGCAGAATGCTCCCAACTTCTGCTACATATGTCTAAGCGCTACTTATACTTTATGTTCAAAATGTTTTTTTTTGTACAGATATTTTACAAGTTATATTCATATATATGCAGGGTGGCCCGTAAGTCCCTACCCATCCATATTATCTTATGTATCCAGTGTATCTGTGTGTTGCCCCTCATTCTCGCTGCATAATATTATGCGACGCCATGTTCTGTGAGACATTTTCCTTAACATAGCTGGAATTATTGTTCCAAATGCCGCGGTAACAGCTGCCTTCAACTCATCATCATCATAATTGAATATTGCATAATGACATATGGATGGGTAGGGACTTACGGGCCACCCTGTATATATATGAAGACACGTCTACCTGTAGAAAACGTAAAGGTGTTTTCATTTATTGTATTTGTTTTTGTAATATGTTTAATAACTTTTATCTTCCTTGTTTTTGTTTTGCTATTAAAAGCTAAAATGATATGTTTTTAGCAACTTTCTTGCCAAAATGTTAACATATAACCTTTTAAACAATTACCCTCCTTTCATTGGCATACCCTCGTGTCTGTAGATTTACAACACTACAAACCGCTACGAAGTCTACAGTACTTATCAATTTTAGTGGAGTCGAAATAGGGATTTGTAGCTTGAGAAAATATTTAGGTAGTATTTCCAGCCTATTGTGTTTACATTCTTAGTTTTAAGCCTGAAAATATAATCTTTGCATTGCTGTTCAAATTAGTTCTGTACTATTTTAACAATACTTATTCTTCATTTTAAATTAACAATTTTTACTAATTTTGTTCTTAAGTTTATTATAGCCATTTATGGAGAATAAATTGTAAGCTACATACGTACATATGTATTCAATTTAATGTTACATGTTTTCCAACTATTTTTATACCCAACAATTATTTACACAGCCAGGTGGTTTTTATGCTTGAAGTTTTGTGTAAAGAAACGCTTGCAAGCGAAGTATGAAAATCACAAGAGTAGTGAAATCTACTATGATGATTGTCAACCGTTATAAAACTCAGAAATAATCGTAGAAAATCATGTGGACAAAAGTACAACAGCGAACTTGAGAAGTGATGAAATTTTTAAACCGTGGAAAATAAAGGACTTAGAGAAACTCTTCAGAGCGATAAAACGAGGTCGCTTGAATTAATTTTAGAATTACCATATAACATAATAAATTATTCATTAATTACTACTCTCCAGTTTAAAGTAACAATATTTGTAACTGTGTTTTTTGTAGCGGCTTGTAAAACTATAACTAATAGTAGTAAAGCTGGAGGCAACTTTAAAAATTTACAAATTCTTTACGCTAAGAAAACAAAGGCTAGTTTCACGGCGCTTAAATGATTCATACATTTCTGCGATGTTTGAATGACTTGGAAGAGCTTAATTTTTGGAAGTGAAAAAGAACTTAAAAAGATTTTAGAGGATAGAAATCTCGACTTGCAGGAATCAACTTTAAAATAATCCTACAATCTTCAAAGGAGTTTGTTTAGTAGCTGTGCATATAATGTTGTGCAGTATACGCAACTGTTTTTCATGTTTATTTGGTGTTTGAATGGCTTCAAAGAGAACTTGGTCAGTAGCGATGAAAGACTGATAAAATCTTTCCTTCTCTTTTAAGAATCAATATAAAGTTGTTCTTTGACCTGAGCAGGAGATTTAAGTAGGTTTGCTCAGATTTAAATAAAATATTTACCTTTTTTTCTTTTTTCTCTAACCTTATGAAATAATTACATGAAAAACAAACAAATGCTTTGCGCTTAACTTCAAACAAACAATTTCACCGAATAGATCAACAAATTATTTTAATAAGCTTTAATAAGTGCGGCATATGAATGCCTTTCAAACTCCCTTCACAATATTATAAAGTTTTGTACTGTAACGAACGATAAATTCCAACTTCTAACACCGTAGATGATGCAAAATCCCAACACAGATATATTTTATATTCTTTTACAATTCTTCTTTCTTGACACACTAGCAAAGGCGAATGTAAATACCCCAAGGAAGTTAGATGATGTGATTGCCTTAATTCTTGCAAACGATGTTGCCCTAGATTTCTCATCAGATTTCTCGTCATCAAATGTCATCTGCTCTACCCTGTAGATAAAACAAAATGGCAATAAAAATGGCTGATGTATTCTGTGAGATCAGGTCAGTTTCTTCTTCCAGATTTCTATCCTTATATACACGAGTCGTAAATTTTAATACTATTAGTATCGCAGTTACCCGCCAAAGAATGACGCCATATATAAAGGAATTCCGAAACCATTAAAAACTTCTTCTAAGACATAATTAATGCGTTGCATTAGCTTAGGCTAAAATTATTCTAAATATATGTTGTTTGTTTATCTAATATTTTTCTACTGATTGATTATTATCAAGCATTATTTTTATGCGATGTGATCTGTGGTCTAATGTTGGCATCGGATATCAGTGGTGGTGTCAAATATACGTCACGTTGAGTGGTTTCTTGTAATAACTCATCACAGTAGTTCCTTGGTTTCAACAGTAAGACAGAATATATTGATATATGTCATACTAAGGACAAGTTTATCGCTCAGAATATGTGTGTGTGTTTTCTTGTAACAAAGCCACATCAGGTTATCTGCTGTGTCCACTGAGTGGAATCGAACCCTTGATTTTAGCAGTTTAAATTCAAAAGACTCACCGCGGTATTACCGGACGACCACTCAGAGCATAACAAGAGCATTTTAACTGATAAAATCAATAGTTTTTGCTTTGAGCTCTAGGTAACTAACTCCTAATACAAATATGTTGACTATGTCTGGATTACAGCTGAAGTATATACTGTGATCATTTTATGCGAGTAAGAACAATGTCTTAATTTAGGTCATAATATTCGCTATAAAAATCGATATTTATTTTTATTTCTAAGAAGTTTTAATTATTTTCTTTCTCTTTTTTCATTTGACATTTACACACAAAGTTTTCTAACTAGATGACATTCTTGGTCGTCTAGATTCTTAGAGTCCAAGAAAACTTAAGTTGTTCTTTTCGATCCGACCAGTTAGGCAACTTGTGAATATGTTTTTTTTTTTCTTTGATAATATCTAAGGATCAAGCCTCACCATCCCTGATTTAGAATGCTGGCCTAAAGAAAGACAAACGGATACAATTCTTAGTACCATTTGGCTGTATAATGTAAGGGTTTTGGTAAGGGAACTGGTACTTGGAACTTAAACAGCACTTTATGCACACGTGTACTAAACGTTCAGACCAGAAACGCTTATATAACGTTTGTGACATATTAACGAATATCTTAAAATTGATTTGATTTATATTTCATAAACGCAATGGAATTCTACTTGTATTAACATTTACAAATATTATTCTCTTGTTTAAGGTTTCTTTTCAATAGATAAAACTTTTTGTGTAATCTGATGTTGGGAAACTGGCGTTCTTGTGCAAATGACTGTTTATGGAGAGACAGGTGAACACATTATTGAATTTTATTATGTGTTTACACAAGTTTGTTTTCAACATATAAAACATAATTCATTTTCAATCACGATCTCTCAAAATGTTTGACCAACCAGCATAAAATAATTCATAATTAATATAATTATAAAAATGATATATTTTCGATTTTTTACACAGAAATGCGTTTCGAAATCTTAAACAATTAAACTTATTTTTTAATTTCTGACACCTTTATGGACTTTTTGTAAGAATATTCTATGTTGATTATATCTGCTTTACAGAAAGTTGAGTACGTTACATCAATTCCAGTTATCGGGTCACCTGATAACCATAGCTGATATCAAGTCACGGTGGAGCAGATTGTCTAAGAACTACATTTTTACAATGCTTGGCGTTTCCTAGGTGGTGTGATGCTGTCGATATTTTTTTCGGACGCAAAATATTCATGTCTTCAAATTGTTTATTTGAAGCTAACCACGAAGCTGTACAATGGGCTATCTATGCTCTGCCCTCTACGGTACAGAAAGATTGGTTTCTAGCATTGGTCTGCAAGCATTCAGCTATGCAGCTGGGGGTGTGATATACTCATATTATAAGATTTATTTTTGTTTTGCATTTAGAATTTCTAAGATAGGAAGGTACTATGTGTTTAATGGCACTAAAAAAAGTAAATGCTGTCCAATTTGAGTTACCACGAATAACCCACAACAAGTGGTACCCTATAGTGTAAAACTGTCTTTTTGTCTAAAGTATAACACCGTCCACTTGTCAGGATTATAAAACTGTCCACTTATCTAGACTATAAAACTGTCCACTTGTCTAGACTATAAAACCGTCTACTTGTCTAGAGTATAAAACTGCCCACTTATCTAGACTATGAAACCGTTCTTTTGTCTGGATTATGAAACCGTTCTCTTGTCTAGAGTATAAAACCGTCCACTTGTCTGGAGTATAAACCGTTCTCTTGTCTCAGGCAACAGTACGAAATGTAATCAAGAAAGTCCTCCTTCTGGAAAAGTGACGCATGCCACATATAGACAAACTGCTTCCATAACATATATTAGTTAAACGGTCGGATACCTGAAACAACTAGAGAATCAAAGAGGTATTCGCATCATTCCATAAGACAGAGTAATCAATTAATGGACGCAGTGCCTGTACATTATTTTGTGGCCAGGCTGTTGAAACAGGGGTTGAAAAGCCGTCGTTTTTATATACATAGTTACTTATGGAAAACCTTAAGGAAGGAACAGTGTGTTTTGGACATGACATCCCTACGACAGTCTTTTGCAATGAAAACTACGAGGTAGGGTTATTATCAAGAAATACAGTCGTCAAAGCATGACTGTACTTGATACATTGGACTGTAAGAACGTGTTAAAGGTTCCCAAATCGTTTTTATATAACTTTTTCAATCTTTGTACTTACTGTATGATGTAGCGAAGTGTTTCAATAATGAATAGATCCGAATGTTAAATCACATTGACCAATTAATCTGCGCAAACATGGACATATATATGAAATAATGATATTAGTATATTGTTGTAAATGTCTCGTTACAACTACGTGTTTTTTTATGTTATCGGTCTTGCATTAAACCCTGAATATGACATTCAAACACATTTTATCCACAATACGGTTTTCTTTACTTATAGGGGAAAAAAGTTTCAGGATTCAAAGCAGGTAAAACCTGGAACACCCAATCGGTGTTCATATGTACAAAATAGTATGAATTCACATAACCCCCGAAACACCCAATCGGTGTACATATGTACAGTTTATTACGAATTCACACAACCTGCTGGCCTTTCGGAAGTATGCGGGTCAAAACATAACCGGTTCATTTGTTTTTTCACCATATCACTTATGTTACCTCATTGAGTCGAAAGATTTCAGAGTAGGACAAAAATACCACAGTAAATGAAGCCACAAGCTAGGCCATTATTCTAAAATGTATAACCCCGTGACAGCTGAATAGGTTCCAGTTTCTTTTTTAAGGTTTAAATGCCTTTAATGTTGTGAGTTGGCTATCTGAAAGCTTGAATTAATCGTTGTGCTATTATTCTTAATTCTCAAGTAATAGAATAATATTGCCAGAAAAAAACCCATCTTGTCTATTTGTGTGCAGCAAACATTAATAGTTTCAATACACTGGCGATGCCACTTTGTATTCAATATATTTGTTACACAGTAAGTGCATATCTCTATTAAAAATATTTTTTGTGCGTGAATCTAAATATAAAATGTAAAGATTATCATTTAATTCTTTGTATTGTGTAGAAAATAACGAATGGTGATACGTCTGTTTAACTCACGATGGACAATTTATAACGAAAACTTATAGATTAACGGGTGGCAGCTAAAGACACTATGCAAATAAGCTCAGTTAGTACAAATAAAACAAGATATGTTTTTAAAGTTTTCTAAACCTATATTTCACTGTTTTTTTAAAGATTCCATTACTCTATTTGATACATAAAGATAGTTAGTCAAAAAGTATACAAAACTATTTTACTGCGTGTTTATCTCTTTTAAGCCATTAATGTAGAACGATGCAGACATTTAACATGCATAGTCTGACATAGTTACTAGTATAGATTAGGGTAATTAATGTCGATATTATCTCGCCTATACACGATGATATCGCATTAAATATTTATGATCAGTTTTAACACGCGCAAAATTATTTCGAGTTTCTTTGTGATTAAACTACAAAGTAACATTTCTTATACATTAATCGAAATACTGCTGTTTTCCTCTCTTTTATGACCTTAGGATTTTTTAGACAAGCTACAAGTTTCATAGATAAAAAAGAGATATTTAGCCTATGTCTTCCCCCTCACCCCAAAAAATAAAACAACAAAAAGCACCTCAGTTTTCAGCCCATCCCAAAAATCCATCAGGGAGACGATTAACACTTTGTTTATTTGTCTTGTAATTTCGTAAATTCCTGTTAATGTTTTGTTCAAGAAACCTTAAGCTCTTGAGATTAAAAATCCAAATTTATGCTTAAATTTGTGTTTATAAAGAATCAAGAAATGCATCTCCATATGTAGTATTTTAAATGATTTAAAATAACCCATTTGTTTACAAAATAATTAGAAATCATAACTGTACAAAATAATTATAATCGTACTAGATGATCAAATTTATGTAAGATAATTGTTATTTTAACTGTAAAAACATTATACACTATAATAAATAATATAATCTACACAAGATAATCACAAGACAATTATAAATGTATTAGGGAAACATAAATGTATAATACAATTATATCAATCCAGGACAACCATAACTACGAGGTGTAATCAAAAGGTTCTAAAACTCCATCTTTATTCCGAAGAAAAACTTACATACATCAGTATTATATGCTATCCCATTCAAAGTAATCCACCCTAACTGATACACACTTGTTCCAACGTTCCTGCCATTTTCAAAAGCAATGCTGGAAGTCTTCAACTGTTATGTGACTAAGTTCTGCTTTCACATTGCTATCTATGGTTGGAATGTCGTCAAATCTCTTTCCTTCCAACTTAATTTTAATTTTTAGAACAGAAACTCTCACACGGGACAAGATTGGGAGAATACGGGGTATAGTATCACAGGAATGTTTTTTTTTCTGCCCCAAATTCTTGAACAGACACAACAGTGTGTGAAGGCGCGTTGTCATGATGAAGAAACCAGTGACCATTCTCCCACAGCTCGCGGCAGTGTCTTCTAACTTTCTCCCTCAGGCGAATTAAGACTTTTTATAAAAGCCCTGGTTAAGTGTCTTTCACCTTGGCGACCGTTTCATCAGTGGACGATGTCGGCGGTAGCCCAGAACATGGGTTATCTTTGACCAATTTCCAGTCATCTTGGAAGCGTTTTATCAACTGATAAACGACAGCCTTACTTAAGCAGTCATCAGCACGGACAGTTCTTAACATTTCGAGGGTTTCTGTTCCTCCTTTATCATTTTTTTACAAAACTTGATGCAAATATGTTGCTCTTCTTTTCTGTCTATTTTTATTACGACAGATTTAAGAGATACGTTTGTCTTTAAACACGTTTCTGCAACACGGGTATAAGAACTAGAGAAATGGCTTGTTTATAGGGTAGCTCACTATTTGTACTTTTTACACACCTCAGTGAAGCTCACTACCTTTGTACTTGCACCTGTAACAGAAGTTTTAAAACTTTTTGATCAGACCTCGTATGTGATATAACTGTAACCCTCCCAGGTAATCATAACTTTGCTAGATAATTCTAACGATAAAATATAACTATAACCCCAGAAAATAATCATAACAGTTCCATATAGCTAGAATGTCCTTAAAGATTCAATGTTTGTTGTTAACGCGTAATTTTATTTTAATTAGTTTCTCTACAATAAGATATACCATACAAATTTGATACATTTCTCACTATTACACATAAAGACTAGTCTATAAGTTCTTGTTTACTTAGTGCTGCATGAGTTAATTAACTCGAGAGTGATAAATCCAAATTATTTTAACAGTAGTTTACTAGTCAACGAATCAAACTTCCACAGTCATGTGTTTTAAGTGTGTGTGTTATCTTATGACAAAACCACATCGAATCATTTGCTGTGTTCATTGAGGGGAATCGAATCACCGATTTTAGCGTTGTACATCCGTAGATTTACCGCTATTCCAGTAAGGGACATGTAATTTAAGACTTCGGAGGATATTGTTGATATTCTTTCACAATGAAGTTTTATTTATTGTAAGTAAATGTGAACTAAACTTGTATCTGCCAATAAACAGCTTTTCAATGAACATTTCAAACATTTCATATGAAAATTATTTTAACTTTGGTATTTTCAACCTGAACAGCACTTACTTCGACGCACGACCTAAGCGGCTAGATTAGGAACATAACTATTCTTAATTTACAATTATTTACTAGCGCTAACATAGCGGGATTGTCTACAGCAGTTTAAAATGTTATAATAACTGAAATATAGGGTATATTTAATGACGTAGTGTAGCTTGAACCTCGGCCATGTTTTACACAGTCCAGCACTTTAAAAACTAATCATGCCGATTCTGTTATTTTAACAATAAATTACTCCCGTCAAATCATTCATTTGGCTTGAACGTATCAGTATAACACATCGTAGAAGCAGTGTTCAAGCATCGCTGGATTTTATTAAGGTTTTATTTTTTACAAGTAAAGTTAAGATACGGATATAAACAAACATTTGTTGACCCTTGGAAAAACACAAAAGGAATTGGTAAATGTTGTGGTTGTCTATTAAGTTTACTCTTTTTCTTAAATGATGCCCCCCCCAGTGGCTCAGCGGTATGTCTGCGGACTTACACGCTAAAATCCGGGTTTCGATATCCGTGGTGGGCAGAGCACAGATAGTCCATTGTGTAGCTTTGTGCTTAATTCAAAACAAACAAACAAACAAACTTAAATGACGTAAAATCTTTACTGCCAGTTTATTTGAGAAATTCATGGATGTGTTCGTAATATTTCCAAAAAATTACTTTGATCATATTTCCTGTTATATTAATTTTAAAGAAAACTAGTTAAAAACTGGCTTATTGTTATGGTATTTTATGAGAATCATAGGATTAAATTATTTATAAATATTTTGTGTACGGCGCGTTACGAATATTCCTACTAAATGGAAGACGATTAGGCGTGACTTACTGGTTAGCGTGCCAGGCAACAAATAAAAAAATCTGGAATTTGAGACGTAATGATGTTGAAAATGCTCTGTACTTACTGCTTCAGGTGCATAGTAAAAGTAACAGCCAATCGTGCAATTTGGCTCTAAAAGCTATACATGTCAGTGACTGTTGCTGACTAAATGTCTCTTTTTGTCACTAATTCGTATTAAGGATAGCTATGCCTGAGTCCTATGAGTCTTTGAACTAACTCCTTAGACCATTACTGCGTAAGATCCGTGCTGGTTGAAAGTACCAGCTCCTTGTAAAAACGTAGAAACTACAGAAGTGAACACGATCGAGGTTGGCACATCCATTAAGACTGAACTGATTATAATCCGAGAGCACTTGAAGGTTTTACGAAAAAAGATATTCATATTTATGATTTTACGCAAGTACTGGTTTTCGTATTCCTTTTTAAGGCCCGGCATAGCCAGACGGTTAAGGCACTTGACTCGTAATACGCGGATTCGAATCTCCGTCACATCAAACATACTCACCTTTTCAGCTGTGGGGCGTTATAATGTGACGGTCAATTCCACTATTTGTTGATAAAAGCGTAGCCCAAGAGTTGGCGGTGGGTGGTGATGACTAGCTGCCTTCCCTCTAGTTTTAAACTGCTAAATTAAAGACCACTAGCGCAGATGGCCCTCGAGTTAGCTTTGCGCGAAATTCAAAACAAAACAAAACCAATGGGCTCGGCATAGCCATGTAGTTAAGGTGATCGACTTGTAATCCGAGGGTCGCGCGTTTGAATTCCTGTCCCATCAAATATGCTTGCATTTTCAGCTGTGGGGACGTGATAATGTGACGGTCAAGCTTACTGTTCGTTGGTAAAAGCGTAGCTCGAGAATTGCAGGTAGGTGGTGATGACTAACTGCCTTCCCCTCTAGTTTTACACTACTAAATTAAGGACAGCTAGCGCAGGGAACTCTCGAGTATTTGTTTTGTTTGTTTTGGAATTTCGCACAAAGCTCGAGGGCTATCTGTGCTAGCCGTCCCTAATTTTGCAGTGTACGACTAGAGGGAAGGCAGCTAGTCATCACCACCCACCGCAAACTCTTGGGCTATTCTTTTACCAACGAATAGTGGGATTGACCGTCACATTATACACCCCCACGGCTGGGAGGGTGAGCATGTTTAGCGCGACGCGGGCACGAACCCGCGACCCTCGGATTACGAGTCGCACGCCTTACGCGCTCGGCCATGCCAGGCCTAGCTCTCGAGTAGCTTTTCGTGAAATTCAAAATAAATCAAGATTTTTAAACTGAAATAAGGTGAAAAAAATCTAAAATAAGGAACGTTTCTCATCACAAACTCACACTTAAGTCTGCGTATTTTTTTAAATATTAAATTACGTGTATTATGAATATCGTAACACATATAAGTCCTTTGGATGTGGAACGTATTTTTTATTTCTCTGTAACATCTTCAAAAATACGAAGGTGAATTGAACATCTATTTATGTAAGGTAATGTGTACAAAGGTGTTGTTTTACAAGCCCACATTTGTAATGAAATTAGTAATGTTCATGTAGTGGCTATACATCGTAATTTACCGACGAAATATGTTATTTGTTCATAACAAAGAAAGAATGATAAATTCGAACAAATTTTCTTTTTGCTTCAGGCTCTTACACACTAAGTATTAACAGTAATTTCAGTTCGCGTTCTTCTCGTGAGTTGACTACACATTAGCTCACCCGCGTTGAACAACGAAGATTATACAAGGTGAAGGGAGGCGTTTTGGGTAATGTTTCCCTCACAATAGGTCGGGATAATTAACTTATTGCTTCAAACAACATTAACAAGTCATTAGGAAAATAGAAACACGTCGTGTGGAGCGCTTTAATGTATGAAACAAATTTATGTGTATATTTTGTACAAATGATCATATTAAGGCAGGGATTCTAAAACTGTGCTGGGACGACACTCTTCACCCCCCCCCCTCGTGCACACACAAAGTGAGAGCAAATTACTGCTTGTTCTAAAATATCAGTTAACGCAATATTTTTATGATCTCACCCCCACCATACATCCTAGATTGCCTTGAGACTCATTTTGAGAAATGCTGTGTTAAAATGTTCTTATCAACCATTTTGTTTTCTGTAGAATAATTGATATGCAGAGTAAAAACTTAAAGAGGTTTGCAAAACGTGACATATTCTAATATCAAAGAGCAATTGTAACAGCAGGAAGTAAAAAAACGTCAATGGGCCCGGCATGTATTCCTTATCGACACTAATATTTCAGCCTTTTAAGAACTTTGTCTTTCGCTATTCAAATATAGGTAAAAAGGTATTAAGTTTTAATTTTAACGTTATAAGTACAGGAAATTAGCTAAAATATTTATTCGTTTTCTCCTATTCTGCTGTTCGATTTTCATATTAAGTTTTGATATTAAGTAGTTACTGGAGAAACAAACATAAAAAAAAATATTTATTTAGCGGTAGCATAAGTAACTAATAAATATTTAACTTTTAATGACTTATCAAGTTTTTTTGTAACTAGTTTTAAAAGCGATAACTTCAAATACAACATAATTCAAAAGCGAACTCCATTATTTCTTTAATAAAGTGTACTAAAGCAAAATAATGTATTTAAGATACTAAGTTAAAAAATGTTTATTCAAAGCAAAGGAATTATAACGTAGTCGTGTGTGTGTGTAGAGCTAAAACTTGTATTTCATAAGAACACTGAGTTAGTACAAAGTAAATGGTAAGAAGTTGCAAATCACTTGAATAAGTAACTTTCCTTTTCACATGCAGTTGAAATTATTACTGAGTGAAGACCCAAAACCTTGTCGATACTATAATTATACAACAATGAAATTAGTAGAAAAATGTTTATTTTCTTGTGAAATTTTAGAAAAAGGAAACCACACCTTATAGTGGATAATCTCCCGTTTAGATAAGTTTGTTTTTCTATATGTCTAATATACGTATACATACATACACGCTTAATTTGTTACGTTTAATAAGCCACACCTCATTATGTAAGTTATATAAAAATTATTTAAATAAAAGGAAGGACACGAGCATAATCAGCTGCAGTTTGTTGGACTATGTAACAAACAGTAAGAAACTAGGACAGAGTTCGAGAAAGTAAATTGTATGTTAGCAAAAACACAAAACACTTACAGAAAGTTGTTTGTGTCCTGAATACTAGATCGTAAGTGAAAACAAAACCAGTATCAAAGAGCTTGATAACAGATACTAAATAAGTGATGTTAAAATAATGAAAGCACGATCAAAAGTAGGATAAAATCACTTATTAAGCTATGCATGTTATTTTTTAGAAGAGTTTAATGCCCCCATCAGCACTAATTGTAATAACGAACTACATTTGTATTTATGTTTTTAATTAATTATCATTTCAAAATGTTACATTTTCCATAAAAAAAACTTAACCTACTTTTACATTGTAAATCTAAATATATCCAAGTTTTTTGTATATTCGAGATTTGCAGAAGCGGAACTGGAAATGGAAGAGGGAGATCATTACAAAGCTTTCGTACAGACAAAAATTACTTCTTAATTATTAAAGGCTAAAATGAGACTTTAGAGCGGAACTTTTAGTGAGTTAAGTGAATAACAAAGAAAATTATATTTCATTTTTTCTTACTTGCTGTAGGATAAATAATAAAAAATAACTGTTGTGTTATTCCCTGACTTTAATCATGTGTGTATGTCCGCGCCATGGTTGATTTAGTGTTCCTTTTAAATATCTATGAAGGTTTTTACTGTACGCCCGTAAAGTAACGATACTTTTTTTAACGCAAAGTGCAATTCAAGAGAAAATTTCGATTTTAAAAGTATCTGTAAAGAAGAACATGAAAACTTGCATCACAGGTAAAAACAAAATCCTAGAGAATATAAAAGTGGGAGGTGGAAGAATTAGGAACCTAAAAGTTAACGAATAAGTAGTGAGACTGTTTTTTAAACCAATAAGTTTTACAAGGAGGAAAATGCTTACAAATCCACTCTGAAAGAGACATGTTTTTGATGTCGTTAAACCAATCCGATAGCTCTCCCTGAAGGAAAAACTTGGCTTTAGCCACTGGTGCACCCTCTAGAGACATATAGGTCAACGGTCGCTGACACATATTAAGCAACAACAGACGAGACCTACTTTTACTTTATATATGCTCTTACTCACGATGGAGAATTGGTAGTTTTAATTACCTGAAGTCAGTGGTAAATCTGTTAAGAGAAATATTTTGCACTTAGCTCATTATCACGTTTTCATATTATCTTTATCAACTTAATATACTGTTAATGGGTAGTAACCAAATGATTTTTAATTAAAATTCCACTTAAGTAATACGTTTACATTTCATACTTTAAATTGACAGTAATAGTTACAGTCAGGTGAAACACGCAAAAGATAGTTTTTCAAAGACTGCCTTGTATTCTATCATAACAACAAAATATTAGGTTTTTATAAACCAGAGGGTTTAGTTTGCTGTTTCAGCCTTTAAATGTCTTTTACTATGAAGATCCTATTTCTCCTATCTCCAAAATATTGTTTGTATTTCTTTTTATGATTTAAAAGGAGAAAATGTTCTTATCATTAATTAATAACAGCACAATTTTCTTTTACTGCAAAATCAAATATTCTCTTAAAATATGTACAAGCCGAATTCATGTTCTGTATCTTATTTCAGAATTTATCTTAGTGGCGACCATTTGTGTTACTTCATTGTTCTTCAGACTTAAACTTGATTTATTTTCGTCATTTCAGAAAAAAAAACTACGTTTTAGATAATATAAATAATTCGTATAGACAGCTTTAGCTGCTTAATTGTGCATAAAAGCAATGAATTATATAATTGTTTTCAATTACAATTTCTAGTTTACATAATGCATTGTACACAAATCAGGTGATCATATTTGAATTGGTTTGGTTAAAAATCCACAGGAAATTTCTTATACCCTGGGGCTGTAAGTGCGTTTTTGCTTTGGTATTTACTACGTTAGATTGGGATTAAAAATAAAATAGTATTATCAGAGAGTTGGAGAAAGTTTTGAAGGTGCTTCGGTAGACACTCGACTACAGCTTTGTATTTGCTAAGTATCATCATCTAAATGTGATGCATACACACAAGCTTCGTTATCCTAGTAACTTTGTAATACTGATTTAGGTTCGTAAACAGGAATAAAAACACTTATGGAAAGATATGGATACTTTTTGTGTTTATTTTCGTATTTCATTTATAAACAGTTAGCTCTCTGTTTATGTATTAGATTGAAATTAAAATAAACGGTTAAAATACTTTGCTATATCATGTAGAAAGTTTTTATATTGCAACTAAGAAAGACGGCACTATTAACAACTTGACTTACGATACTAGAAGTGATTTCTAGAACTAATGTGTGTGATGTAAGATAAAGTACGCGAAACCTGAGCACTTTCAAAAGGTAGAATTTTTTTTCCAGTGGTGAGTACCCCAACCTATCAACAGGATTGGGGCTGAGTCCGCTCGTTCAGTATTTCTTTCCAATAGGGCTGCGTTAAGTAGCTGCGCTATTTTGCAAGACTGAACATTCATGTTATGCTGTTGAACTCAGAAAATTTTTCTTGGCTATAATTAGCATGCTTTTTAATTAGAAACCATCTCCACGTGACAGTAGAGTTAACATAGCCTTCTTTAAAAATGAAAGAAAGGGCAAAAGAAGGTAAAGTATTTTCGGTGTATGTATCTTAATCACACAATACAAAATATATTAACAACTTAACATCTACCTATTAATAGTGCCAGAAACCGGATCTGTAGCTCCTTAATAATTCTGCACTTGAAGGAGCTTAACTTCGTTTAAAAGTGTGTGATTAGGGGTGAATAGAGGCGAGAAGGCAAGAACTGGCAGGCGAAGCAAGACGAAAATGTTTCAGTAAAAAAAAATATTTCTAGTGAAATCATACGTGCCTCTTTTTCTCTCTGTATCTACTATGTTTATTTGTTAATGAAAAAATACTATTGTAAACGTATCTTTGCAGCATACTTATGAAAACATGGTTTCTCTATGTAATTGATACAAGTTTGTTTGTTTTTTTGAATTTCGCGCAAAGCTGCACAAGGGCTGTCTGCGCTAGCCGTCCTTAATTTTGCAGTGTAAGACTAGAGAGAAGGCAGCTAGTCATCATTACCCACCACCAACTCTTGGGTTACTCTTTTATCAACGAATAGTGGGATTGGCAGTCACATTATAACGCCTCCAGGGTTGAAAGGGCGAGCATCTTTGGTGCAACGGTGATTCGAACCCGATATCTTCGGATTACGAGTCGAACGCCTTAATCCACCTGGTCATGCCAGACCAATTAATACAAGAAATAACTCATGCAAGTATTAGTTTCATTGTTCTCTTTTATAGAGAATTTTCACACGTTTTCTCTAAAAAAAGCAAAGAGTTTCTCTGCTCGTTTGATAATAAATCAAACATATCAATTACGCTATTTATGGTAAATGTCGAAGCATTAATGATAATTGTTGTAATGTTTAAAAGACAATCTATTTTTTGAGTGTTACGTATTTTTTATGTTTTATGTTTTTCGTAGATTAAACGCAACAGAAAAACACAGATAACAGCTTGTATAATTTATTACACTAACCTATTAACAAATATAACAGATATAACATAAATTATATAATAACAGTGACAGATATTAAGTTACAACATTCGAAATTAATTACAAAACAAAATAATATTAGTTTCAAACTTCAAAATAAATCACAATACAAAACGGTACTGGCCTGTATCTAATGTAATGATCTAAAATTAAAGTCTCAAATTCCAGTCTAGGGTGTGAATTTGGTCCCACGAAGAAATTCCGAAACAGTTCACAGTTCAATAAATTCGCCGTCTCTCAGCACAAGCAGTAATTCAGATGTATCGTAGAAATTGACGAAATAAAATCACAGCTTCCGTAGATCTAATTTCAATCACAAATCCAAGTTGAATATTCACAGCAAACACTTAATCTTTCTCAAATAACTAAAACTGATGCCTGAATCTTACTCTTATTCTTCGAATAAAACTAATGACTGAATCTATCTTCTTTTTTCGAATAAAAACTGATGACTGAATCTATCTCTCGTCACCGTCTTTTATACCGGTAGGCCTATTTCTCGAACAATCTTGCAATTTCCATACAACTCTAGAGCAATCCGCGCGTGTCCGTTCTTGCACGAGACTACACGTCGAGACACGAAGTCACCAGCACTCATTAACAAACATATGATTGGTCTACTTAATTCAAGAAAATTCTAAAATGTTACCCTAAATGAATAACAAAATATTAGTTTAAACTTCGAAACAATAATATCAATATGAAAAAATGAATAATAGAAATGAAAATTCAAACACAACACGACATGTTGTCGTTAACAAAATATTTACACATATACATAACATGAGTTACTTTAAATGATGTAAGTATATCGGATCGCCAGCTCCAAGTGTATTTACTACCCCAGTAAAAGAGTGATCAGTTAACGGTTTTACAACAATAAAATTCTGGATTCAATCCCCACTGTGGACACATCAGATAGACCAATGTGGATTTGCTCTAAAAAATCTAGGGAATGTAAAAACAAGAAATTAATAACTAATTCATAACATTATTATCAATAATTGATATTGTATGTTATCTTAGATATTTGTTGTCTTTTTAGGGAAAAATGTTTCGATTGAAGACGTTTTAAGTCTTTTAGTTTTGCCGGATATAAGGAGACAGTTTTATTACTAATTATATAGGTTTTTTGCAAGACGCTCTTATTTCTGTTGATATTGGTTCCGTGACAAATAAATACCACACTTCCATACATACATATATATTATACGTGTGTGAAGCGAAAATTAAAAGCAGATTAATGATTGCACTTTTCTTGAACGATGGTGCGAGAAACGTAAGGCTTATATGTCGTATTTTAGTATTCAGTACAGATTGAAACCTCATGGGAAACCTCACCCCACACATGTCAAAACGATCAGGTTAAAATCTCAAGGTTTAGGATTGTTCAAGAGAGAGAAAGAGTAAACAGTTAACAACACACAATACCTCCTTGTTTACTCAAAACACAGTAGCAGGAAGTGACTGTCAGTTTTATATTACACCCACTGCTGAAAATGTGAAGGTTAAAACATACTGTAATATCGAACCTTGAACCTTTTGATATGCATCCTGGCACTCTAACAAGTAAATCACCCTCAATCTTAATATTTTGGGCTACAATCAATAGTTTCATGTTTGAACGTATATATTCTTTTACAAGATCAAGACACACTGTAGTGTTGTGATAGTTTACAAATTTTCCACCTTCCATATCTCGGACTTTCCCATATTTTAAGGGGATATTGACGTTTACTTCACATACCTAGGATATAAGATGTCCAATTTTGATTGAGTTTCTTCCTTTTTTCCCACCAAAGGAATGAATATTGATAGAAAAGTTTACATAACTTTTGTGTATTTGTTTCAAATTTGTTACATTGATAGATATTTTCAACATACAATACGAAATATTGTTTTGTTTAAATGTAAGCTACATGTACAAAGTTATTAAACAAAAACCGCTCCAATTTAAAGAAATTTGTCATAACATAACACGAAAGCTATTCGTCTATCTTGGCTGTTCCATCCTCTAAACCAAGATATTAATAAATATTTAAAAAAAAAACTTAAGGCCAGTTCTTATCATTCATATAGTTATCAAGGTTTCTCTTGAACTCATTTAAAATGACTACGTTCACAACATCCGAAGGCAATCCATTCTAAAAGTCAACCATCCTGCTAGAATAATAAAATTATCTCAGCTGAAGATGACTCTTATATTGCCCAAATTTATATTTATGTCCCCTAGTCTTACTATTCTCACTAGTAAATATGAAAATAGAATAATGCATCAACACAATCAGCACCATTCACAATATTAAACACGTCAATCTAACCCCCCCAACACTTCGTTCATCAAGAGAAAACAAGTTAAGAGATTTCATCCTCTCTATCCTAAACATCATTCTATTAACCCTTCTCTCAATTCTTTCTTTCCAATAATTCAATGTATTTCTTAAGTTAAGGAGCTCAAAGCTGGCCTAACCGGTGACTTATACAATAAAATTATATTCTCTTTCGTTTTGTTTTCAAAATTTATGTAGATATTACCTAAAATCCTTTGTGCCATACCACTAGCACCTATACGTTGGTTTAAAGACTGATCAACTATAACACCAAGATCCCTATCTTTCATGCCACTATTAAGATGTTTGTTTGTTTTGGAATTTTGCACAAAGCTACTAGAGGGCTATCTGTGCTAGCCGTCCCTAATTTAGTAGTGTAAGACTAGAGGGAAGGCAGCTAGTTATCACCACCCACCGCCAACTCTTGGGCTACTCTTTTACCAACGAATAGTGGGATATTTGGCGCGACTCGGGCGCAAACCCGCGACCTTCAGATTACGAAGCGCACGCCTTAACGCGCTAGGCCATGCCGGGCCACTATTAAGATGATATCTATACAAATTATACTTATAACTCAATTTATGATAACCCACATGCAATATCGTTCACTTATCAGAATTAAAACCCCTTTGTTCAACTCACCAAAGGTTCTAAATCCTTTTATAAATTAGTAGCATCCATTTCACAGCTAGCAACATCCAAGATGTTAATATCATCTGCAAATTTAAGTAATATATTGACTATTCCTTCATCTATGTATGTCACTGATGTAAATAAAAAAGAATAAAGGTTTGAAGGTTCTCTACTTATGATATTATTCCAGATTGACTGAACTCCATTTGTAACGACTCTTAACTTTCTTCCATCAAGCTACTCTTGCTAACGTACCCCCATACCTATAGAAGTAATGTCCTTTACAATTCTCTTATGCGGAACCTTGTCAAATGCTTTCTTTTAACCCAGATATAATAAATATACTCTTACTTTTATGTACATAAGCGGTAACCTTTTAAAAGAATGTTAAAAGATTTGTAAAGCAATATTTTACTCTTAGTGAAATGATGTTGGTTATCCAATAAAATTCTAAACGTTGCTAAATGACTTTGTAAAGTACCTTTTATCACATCACACTTTCAAAAACATTTCCCACTACTGACATAAGACTAATGGGTCTTTGGTTACGGAGAAGATTTTTGTTATTTCCTTTGAAAGAAGACTTAAAATAACTAACTTCTAATCCTCTGGTACTTACCAACTATTCAAGAACTTACAAAAACAATAGCAAATGACTCTCATATCCAATTTTTAACATCCTTAAAAACCCTTGGGGACACATTATTTTGCCCAGGAGCCTCATTATTTTTAAATTTCCCAATTTTTTCTTTACCAGTTCAGAATTAATGCAAACATCTTCTTAGATCTTATTTCCATCTATCAACTGTTCTAGATATGGAATACTGTTTCATTCTTTATCAATGAAAAGCGAAGAAAGAAAAGCAAAACTTAACAGCCCAGCATCTTATAATTATCAGAAACTAGTCTTCTTTTATCATCCCTCATGGGTCCTACCCGTTTTAACATTTTTCATTTTTTAACAGTTATTAATGTATTTAAAGAAATCCTTATCTTCAATCTTTTTTTCTAAACTTTTTCACGTTTCAACTTTTCCCATTTGACCAACTTTCTTTATATTCGATAATCTTCCAAATCTCCTATCATACCAGTCAGTTTGAACTTCTTAAATATGTGATGCTTTTCTTTAATTTTATCTCTTATATTCTTTGAAAGTCAAACTGGTTTTTACTTTGAGCTAACCTAGTCTTTTATCCACTGACTAATGACTAATAGAAATTTTAACATGTATTTTGTTTTACTCATCATCATGTTTCAAGGTGGACTAAAATGCTGCTTGACGAAGTAATAAATGAATATTTGCTGTAAAAGTATTATCAATACTACAAGCATAGCTATCAGTTTGATACTACAAGTATAGCTAACAATTTCATACTATAAGTATAGCTAACAATTTCGTACTACAAGAAGAGCTACCAGTTTAATTCTACAAGAATAGCTAACAATTTCAAACTACTAGAAGAGCTACCAGTTTGATACTACAAGTATTGTTAAGAATTTCATACTATAAGGATAACTAACAGTTTCATACTGCAAGTGTAACTACCAGTTTGATCGCCAATTCTGACTTCATTCCTTTAAGTCGTACACTCAATCCTTTTTTGGCCACACCTAAGGTGATTTTTATTAAATTATATAGTCGTCAGTATAATAATTGATTAGCATATGTAAACCTTCATATTTTCTCTCTACGTTCACATCTCAAATATACAGCCAAAGAAACCGACCAGTATCTACTTTAAAGTAAAACTAGCAAATTTGGTTTTCGATTCTTTGTTCAATCATAAAAAAAGAAAAATGTAGAGTTTAAAAGAAATATAATATAAAAACTAAACTATCTTAAGAAAATGTGTTGCAGCAGCCAAAAATTCTAGTGAATATGGATAACAACAACTAATGTACGTTGGTGAAGACACTTCAGTATAACTGATACATCTTAGTGAGGACCCACTATAAAAGCAAAGATGTATCTACAAGAATGCACTAAAACAAACGAAATATTTCAGTGAAAACGTTGCTTTACAAGTGTAGTATGTTAATAAAAATAATGTTTAATGTAATTTACTCTTTCATATTTTCAATTTAGCGATTAGTACTTATATATGTATATATATATATTAACACAAAATTTTGTGAAATATTATTTAAACTAGATCTTAATTAAAATCCAGTATCTTTAATGAAATCTTTGAATGTCAAGCTACTCTCCAATAAAATGAATTAAAAGTTATCAGAAAAGACAAAAACCTAATTAAAAACGAAACTTTAATTAAAATGGCAGTAATTCATTACATGGGTTTGATATCAATCGGAAAACGCAGCTTCTTATTTAGGTTTTGATAATTTTCAAAGTTTAATTGCTTCCAAAAGAAAACGAAAAATTAAGTTTCAATCATTTAAAAAAAGCAGAAGGGACCAGAAATAAAGTTCCTTTTGTAAATCTGACATCTAGATTCTTGTCACGTATCATAACTTTTCATTTCAGGTCTCCTTCTTAGAACTCGTTCCAACACGGCACAGATATGGCAAGCGAAGTAGGTATTAGCTGTTCTTTACACTGCACAATCGTACAACTTTTGTAAGCTTTGAACAACAGCATAATAATAACTGTTTTACACCTTTACTAAATTTGTTTACAATACTCTTTAATTTCAATATTATATTATGCACACAATATGGGAAAGCATTCTCCATGTAAATCTTACCACCTGCGTAGGAGAGATCAGTAAAGCTTAAGGTGCTCCTAATGGCATTGACCGTTTCTGTGAACTACTTATGGCCAATCTGTTGCCGTTTTTTATTATTTAACGACATAAGTACTAAGATTATTAGTCGCCGTCCCTAATTTTGAGTTACGAGCTATAGGGAAGTTAGCAACCTACCACCCAACACCCACGATGAGGGATTGACTGTATAAAGCACTTACGGTGGAGTATTTTGTGGTACCGCGTGAATTGGAGCCTTGGTCCAGCTCCGAAATCCACAGCCGCATCACAATGACTTGTTTGTTTGTTTTGAATTTTCGCACAAAGCTACTCGAGGACTATCTGTGCTAGCCGTACCTAATTTAGCAGTATAAGACTAGAGGGAAGGCAGCTAGTCATCATCACCTACCACCAACTCTTGGGCTACTCTTTTACCAACGAATAGTGGGATTGACCGTCACATTATAACGTATCCACGCCTGAAAGGGCGAGCATGTTTGGCGCGACGGGGATGTGAACCCGCGACCCTCAGATTACAAGTCACACGCCTTAAAGCGCTTGGCAATTCCGGGCCGTTTTACAAAAGAAACTAACAATAGTACAAAAATTATCACCATTCGGATGGCCAGGTGGTTGGGACGTGTGGATACAAGGAACGAAAATTAATGATGTTTAGTTATTTACATTTGAACAATTAAACTGTCAGAACAACTGCGAATGTTCTTTTAATCCTAAATGTACGTATTTAACTCAAAAGTGTATTTAAGATGAAGTGAAATAACTAGTCATTTTTTTCTTTAACGCTTCCTTTCTGCTTAGTTTTACACATCATAAGGTTTAGGGCGTTTTTTCGAAAAAAAAGTTACGTAAAAATTATTCGTTGTTGGAAAAGAATAGGTAACAATAGTGACATAAAATGACCCAACTCATATTTCATTGATAATTTACACAATTATAGTGTATACTTATGATATTTAATAGCTTTACCACGTTATAATCACCAGGACAGAGGACAATAAATGTGTTTTCTGTGACAATAATTGCAAGAAATGTCATATAGTTATTTTTTATGGCCTCTCTTATGACAGAAGGGGTAGATAAAATGTTAGTTTGTGTTAAACTCACGTATTTTACAAATTTTAATGATAATATAGAAAAAAAAATCAGTTAACTTACCGTGGAATAATTCTGAATAATTATACGTAATACAATATTAAAATATTATGCAATAATCTAACA
The DNA here is from genome assembly GCA_011833715.1 of Carcinoscorpius rotundicauda. Taxonomy (NCBI): domain Eukaryota; kingdom Metazoa; phylum Arthropoda; class Merostomata; order Xiphosura; family Limulidae; genus Carcinoscorpius; species Carcinoscorpius rotundicauda. Next base: position 35,182,133 of record CM022405.1, on the reverse strand, counting down.
TCTTTTAGGTTCTTAACGTTGTGGTAAATAAATGTTATCAAACATTGCAAACATTGTGAATTATTCATTGACTAATACGTATATGTTTTAACAAAATGTTTTGGAAGCTTTTATTAACAAGTTACAGAAATTCTGAATGTTCAGTATAAACAGATGTGATTAGGAAAAACTTTTTTGGATCAGAGGTGTTAGATCAGTCTTGTGTTATGTGTATTTTACTTTGAAATAAATAAGTTTTGGTAACGAAAAAATACTGATAAAGATAACTTATTATAACCAGACTGTAATGTATGGAAGCTTTAACAATATTTCGCAACTGGAAACTTATCGTAACGATTTTTTTGTTTTGTTATTCAAAATATACATTTCTCAATATTACATGAACATTCTTTTCAAGAACTTATAACCGAATAAAAATCCGAAAACGTGATAACAGGACAATAACTACTTTGATAAAGTTTTGAAAAATAATTCCGTTGCAAAATTAGCAATATTTATTTGGTTTATGATTTTATTTACAACGACTGAAGGTTACACCTTAAGTAAAAACTACTCATGTATATCTATAACTAACAAGTAGCTTTACTAATGCAGCTATTTAGTGGACTTTTTGAAATCCTTTAGCTTTTATATGGACGTCAACATATGGTTAAATCAACAAACTATCTTCTTTTGTTTCTTCTCGAGATCTTAGATCATTTTCATCTTCCTACATCTTTACCAGGTGGTGATATTCCGAGAGTAAGTTGAAAAATATGAATCCATTGTAACTCCAGTATCCAGGTGACTGGACTGGTAACATGTACAGTCGATACGCACACACGCACATATATATATTTATATATATGTTTATATAGGATAAAATACTCTTCACAGTTTTACAAATATGGATATCATTGGCAATGTATTACTATTTGTTTTAAAATACGAACTTTTCTAAAGGCGTTTTCCTTTCGTTATCATTATTGTGATCAGTTATTCGTAAAAGATCGTTCTTCCAACTCTATATATGTCATTTTATATAACAGTTTGCGTATTTTTCGTTGCATTATTTACATTTATTTCTTGCTCTTAAGATACCAATGAACATTATCCGACCAATATAAGAAAGATACGTTTTAAGCATTTGTTCATTAAGACACACTAATTGTAGTTTGTTTGTTTTGTTTTGAATTTCATGCAAAGCTACATGAGGGCTATCTGCACTAGCCGTCCCTAATTTAGTAGTGTAAGACTAGAGGGAAGGCAGCTAGTCATTACCCCCCACCGCCAACTTTTGGGCTACTCTTTTACCAACGAATAGTGGGCTTGACCGTCACATTATAACATCGCCACGGTTGAAAGGGCGAGTACGTTTGTTTTGACGGGGACTCGAACCCGCGACCGTCGAATTACGAATCGAGTGCTTAACCACCTGGCTATGCCGGGCCCACTAATTGTAGATTTCTCATCTCACTGTTGTCATAGTTTCCTTTATGAAGGCAAAACACTAACATATGCAGTTATGATTTTAGCCTTGTTTAAAATTCAATCTGAAAACAACTATACCTGTTCCACTAATATCTGTATACTGTATACCTGTTCCACTAATATCTGAAAGTCTTTGTTTTCAAGTAAAGAAATATCATTTTATTTATTTAAATAAATAAGACATTTAAAGAAGAATAAATATTTCATAATAGAAATAGAACTAAGAAACTACACAAATCAAAATTTTAGTACTCTGAAAGCGACTAATTGTACAGGTGGTTGTGAATTCGGAAGGTGAAAAAGTGATAAATCACTAAAAACTAGTGTCACAGTAATCTCTGCATCTTGGTCTTTCAGAAGTTTCCGCTGTCATCGAATTTTGCGTGTAGCCTTTGCTAATAAGGTGGTGGGTGTCACGAGAATCATGGAAGTTAAGCAATCGGGTAATGTGCGCCTCCTGGTGAGATGTCAATGAAGAGTAGGACATTCATCTTCTTCACACAGTTGGAAACACAACCAAAACGTTTTATTTTGGTCCAACGATCCTTGTAGAGGGAGTTGTCTTTTTCTAGTTTCTTACGTATCATTTGAAACATCACTTATATTTTCTTGAACCATAAGCTGACCGGACCACCCGGACTGGGTGAAAAAATGTTGTTTTTAATGACACATTGTTGGAGTGGTGGAAAACCTTCATAAATGAGTGATAAAATGCCTCATTTCCAGTCTATACAATTTACTTGCCTTATTCACTTTCAAGCGACGCACTAAAATCCCAAAAGTATATTCGTTGATCTAATGAGGTAACTTTTTATACAAAAAGATTCACAGGTCATGTCATAAAGTACATGTCTGCCAAATGAAACCTACACAACAACACGCATTTTTAAAATGATTTGGCTGTTTCTCTAGATGAGTTTGTTTGTTAAAAATTCGATGTTTCACACAGATAATTTTAGGTCATTGAGCTGACGCTGTACAGTTTAACGTAATAAGATGACTGTTGATGGTTAGAAGTTCGTTTATTTGAATCGATGAAACCACTTTTAGTTGAAGTCTGCGAGTAAAGCTTTCTTAACATGAAAAAAAAATCGTAGCTCTAATAATTGATCGATATCGTTAGAAAAAATTCTTTTAAGTTTAATCCATAGAAAAATGGGCCCAGCATGGCCGAGCGCGTTGAGGCATGCGACTCGTAATCTGAGGGTCACGGGTTCGCGTCGCGCTAAACATGCTCGCCCTCCCAGCCGTAGGGGCGTTATAATGTTACGGTCAATCCCACTATTCGTTGGTAAAAGAGTAGCCCAAGAGTTGGCGGTGGGTGGTGATGACTAGCTACCTTCCCACTAGTCTTACACTACTAAATTAGGGACGGCTCAGTGCAGTGGGCTGACGTATGTGATTGCGGCTCTGTGTTCTTTCAAGGAATTGAGTGGCAGATGATGATAGAAAAATGAAGTACATTTATTCGAAACGCGTACAAATGTAGGAGTATAATGAATCATTTCAAGTTTAAAGAGATTATCTTAAAGTGTTATTGATAGTAAGTGGATGATAAAAGATATCTAAATTGAAGTAAAATCTAGTTTCATCAACGTATTAGATTTTACTTTTATTAGGATGGTTTGCTTAACACAAAGCTAAAGAAACAATTATGTTAAGACCAATGTTGTGATGTAAATGAAGTTTACAAAAATGAATGTGGTACTGTTTTCAGTGATGTCGAGAAAACCACTTGTTAAGATATTTATATGCAAAAACGGCTCGTTGGGTTGAGAAAATATTTTACATAGAAGAGCGAAGAACTTTTCGACCTTCTTCGGTCATCGTCAGGTTCACAAAGAAAGAGGTAACTGACCGGAAGTTGACCACATGTTTTAGGGGTCTTTTGTACTGTTTTATTTACAAACATAATTAATATGTGTGCAAAAACGGCTCGTTTGGGTTGAGAAAATATTTTACGTAGAAGAGCAAACAACGTTTCGACCTTCTTCGGTCATCGTTAGGTTCACAAAAAAAGAAAAAGGTAATTGACCGGAAGCTGACCACATGTTTGAGGGGTGTTGTGCAACTGAGTGTCGGAATGTAGAGGGCAATGTTAGATGTTTGAATATATAATTTTATTTTATTATATTTAATATAGGTACAAAGGCGTTCCTTTATATTGGTTTATTTTGGGTTTAAGTTGTTGGCTTTTTTAATTTTGCGTTTATTTATGTTTGTTTCTTTATTCAGTATTTGGGTGTTTTCTATGGTTATGCTGTGTTTATTTGACTTGCAGCGTTCGAAAACGTGTGAAGTGACTTTTTATGTTATTTGAATTTGGTTTCAATTTTTTTTACTTGTTTCTCCAATGTAAAAGTCCTGGGAGTTATCAAATTGTATTTTATAAATAATGTTGGTGTGGTGTTTGTCAGTGTAGTTTTTACATAGTTTGACCTTAGTTTTGTGCCTGGTTTTTGAATAAATTTAATATTAACTGGAATGTCATATTTTGTTACTAGTTTTTGCCAAATGTTGGTTATTTGTCTACTGATGTCGGGAATATATGATATGTAGCAGTATATGGTTTCGTGAGGTATATTTACTTTTGTTGGTTGTTTTTGCTTTCGGTCTTGGCGATGCGTATAATGTTTTCTAGAGTTTGTGGAGGAAACTTATTGATGTTGATGAAGTATTGTTTTATTTTGCCTAATTCATCGTTAATTTGATCTGGTGAGCATTGTTTTATGGCTGTGTTTATCTGGTTTCTTAGTATGTTGAGTTTTTGTTTTGTTTCATGTGCTGAGTCCCAAGGAATGTATAGTCCAGTATGGGTGATTTTTCGGTGGATTTCTGTTTTGAATTGTGACACGGTTCTTATAATTTTGAGGTTAAGAAATGATATTGGGTTGCTTTCTTCCTGTTCACATGTGAAGTTAATGTTGGGATGTATTGTGTAAATGTGATTGAAAAAAATAAGTGTGTGTTCTGTAGATGTGAATTTCGCAACCGTGTCATCTACATATCTGTATACCAGAAAAGTGGTGGATGTAATGCTGTGTTAATTTCTTGTGTTTCAACTTGTGTCATAAAAATATTGGCCAGAACAGGTGATACTGGTTTGCCCACGCTTAGGCCATTTGTTTGTATATAGTTTTGGTTGTTGAACAAGAAGTTTGTCTTTATCATGGTGAATTCTATGAGGGTTGCTAACTGGTTACTGGGAATGTCTGTAGTTGGGTTAGGGTCTCGGATATGGAGTTCTAAGGCTATCTTGCAGGCTTCAGTAGTTGGAACTTCTGTAAAGAGGGATATAACATCAAAACTGGCCATTAAAGCTCTATTAAGTGATTTAGATTAGACTTGAGATTTGAAGAGTCTTTGGTAAATGAGCTGGCTGATGTTACATATTATTTAATGTTTTATGAAATTTTCTCAACTCGAACCAGCCGTTTTTAGATACATATTACATATATATAAGTGGGTTTTCTCGTTATCACTATATTCTGCTAAAGTATTGTTGTTACACTTACTTGACTTGTAGTGTTCAGCTAGTTTCTAGTGATCGGTAAGTGCAGTAAAAGTTCCTTTTTAAAGAAGAAATTTTTCTGGATTTCGTCCAGGAATTGTTTGTTTTTCTCTTTCTTATTGCTCTTGACTTCATTGCTGATATTTACACTGTTAAGCGAGTCATTTTAACAACATAAGGTAAAGCCTAAAAGTATATTACGTGTTGTGAAGGTTATATGGATAATTCATTTATTAAATCCAAGCATGACGAGCAATATTTGATTAATTAACTTTACGTGAAATCATGAAACAAAAGCATCTACAGTTGCATTTATAACAAGAAAAAACAAGCACATTCAATTAACTGATTTGCACCAATAATGAAATACTTAATTTGGATTGTATATAGCTATGTTTTAGACTAACTAACTGTAAAGTTTTTTCTTTTAACCACAAAAAAATTTGATATAGGAATCAAGGATTTTATTTCACATTCGCTAGAAGATTTGTCTTGCTCATCATTGTGTGATTTTTCCAAATCATCATCAGGTGGTGTTACTTATTAATTACTAAGTAAATTTACTTGTCAAATGAAAAAAATTCAGTAAGAATTGCTAAGTTCAAATTGAGCTATAACTGGTAAGATTATAATTAGTTTTGGCCTGCCATTCATCAAACGATTTTACTATATAACAGAACCATAGCTGGTAAAAACTAATTGTTATGGGTCAAAATTGATTTATAATTAACGTTTTGTTACTAACACTTTTACAATATGTATCTTTAATGATACAGTGTATTAATAAAGCCAACTTGTGAAAAAAATACATTTTTAAATTTGTGTTTGTATCTTTTATTGGGGTTTTATTACACAAACTAAATGTATGATAACTAACTGCGATGGCGAAATTTTATCTACGAAGATGGAGCTATGAAACATTTAGACCAAAACCATTACCATCTGAACATATACAACTTTCGTTTCTTAACTAATGAGATCCAAGTTGTTTGAATATGTGCTGGTAAACAGGCAGAAAATGAAAAATCAACACTTATGTGAGGGGAAGTAGAGTTTGAATATTTTCGGACACCTTCACTTGTGGGCATAATTAACAAATCTGAAACCATAAAGGAAGACGTTGAATAGCTCTAAATAACGAATCTAGAAGAATCAACAAAGTCTGTTAAAAAAGAATTACGATTAATTTAAGATGGTCAGTTGTCATCCTTAAACAATTACTATATTTTTAGTTATGTACAAAATGTCCCCCGCTGTTACAGCGGTAAGTCTAAAGACTTACAGTGCTAAAATCAGGGTTTCGATTCCTCTTGGTAGACTCAACAGATAGCCCTATGTGGCTTTGCTATAAGAAAGCGCACACACACACAAAACCTGAAAAGAATGATAGAAAAAGTTAATATTACTATTCTGTGAATCATTATTCTGGTGAGTAAATAGCCTTGGATGATTTCTTCAATTTTACTGAGATGGATGACATCCTAACGTTTATATATTTAAACAAATAATAACAGCGTAGTTGATTCTGAATTGCTTTACTTATTACTGGACTTTAATCTGAATTTAAATAAACGTGCGTTGTATACTCTTAGCTCTACACATCTGCTTTCATACAAACACTGTGTTTATTAAACATTTAGCTTTCTCCACTCAAGACAAATTGAAGTCACACCCTTTTCGTAAAGCTTGCAAATATAGTAGACAATTTTATCCAATTTTACTGGAATGAAATAAAAAGAAATGGTGTATAACAGATAATGTTTGTTGATAAACGTTCAGCAGCTGTTAGAATAACTTACAATCTTCCCTTCAATGAACAAAGATAACCTTTTGAGCAATATATAGAAAAAAACAGCTTAAGTTATTGCTGCAAATTCTTTGTGTACCCTGAAATTACTTAGAGAAAGCAAATGATTTATGTTCACTTTATCATGTTATCACTGGAATAACAATTTTTGATTTGGTTTGTTTTTTATCTCTGAAGTAGATGACACGTGCGTAAAGAGACATTATGAAATTCTGAAAATGTTTCAAAAATACGAAGGCTAAATATTCCAAGTATAGAGTAAATTGTAAAGTTTTTTAAACATACGATATCTGCCAAAACACAGTGTAAATATACTAGTTGTAGTATAAACTGTAAATAAAGTTTTTTTAAAAAAAAATACGATGTCTGCTAACACAGTGTAACTAAACATAGTGTATTGTAAACGATAAAGTGGTATTTTTAGGCGTACGATATCTGCCAAAACACAGATTCAAAATTATTCTGTATGTGATGCGATTCGAATTTAGTAAATATAGTCAAACATGCTTTTATTAAATGTGGTAATCCACTAATTTCGATATTTTATGATTTCTTGATAAATAACTTGCGTGGAATTAGCAGTTGAAAAATATTTTTGTGTATTAACAATTAAAGATGGTCAACTAGTGTCCTAACATTATCGTAATTAGCTGAAACTATTTTTAGTTACTACAAATAAACTACGACAATTATTATGGACTGACATAATTTATGCTAAGTGACGTTGATACTTTTTAAGAGTGTTTTATTTCGGTTGGATCTTTACGGGCCTGAGATACAATTTTTGTTTTTCCAACTTAAAGGCCCTCCCCAGTAGCACAGCAGTATACCTGCGGACTCACACTGCCAGAAAAGTGATTTCCATACTAGTAGTTGGCACGGCACAATTAGCCCATCTTTTTGTGCTGAAAAGTCAAAATATTATAATCAATTTAAGCAGTTTTTGGTAGCCTGCATTGAATTTGTATTTAACTAACTTTTTCTTCTGATAAGTAAATACAAATTATTTAACAAAATCTTTCACTGTAAGAGATACATAACTTTGATGATAAAGTGGAAGATATTTTGGTAATACAACTGTTTATGAAACTTGCTATAAACATGTATGTTCAACAATGCTACCAGATAGGAAAGTTTGGTTTGATTTTTGGAATTTCGCACAAAGCTACTCGAGGGCTATCTGTGCTAGCCGTCACTAATTTAGCAGTGTAAGACTAGAGGGAAGGCAGCTAGTCATCATTACCCACCGCCAACTCTTGGGCTACTCTTTTACCAACAAATACTGGGACTGACCGTCACATTATAACGCCCCAACGGCTGGGAGGGCGAGGATGTTTGGCGCGACTCGGGCGCGAACCCGCGACCCTCAGATTACAAAGCGCACGCCTTAACGCGCTAGGCCATGCCGGGTCAAATAGGAAAGAAATTTCTTAGAGTGCTACAAGTAGCAAAGTGTGTACATGATACATCGCATGCACATATACTTTACATAGCAAACACCGTATAAGTATCAGAAATGTGGGACGTCCTATATTCTTTTTCTCATTCTATAAATATGTTCATTCATTTTGTTGAATTTCTTCAACTTTTTACAAGTTATCTGTGATAGGGAACATTTTCTGGCTGATGATTCCTTTTAACAAAGTAGGAAGAAACGAATTGAAATATATATATATATATATATTTCTATAAGTAAATTCTAAACGTTTTGTGTACTATGTACAAGTACAATCATGTTTTTCATCACTAATTGTAACCCAGCATTGAAATAAATATGTTCTTACTGTTAAAATAAGCATAAAATTATGTGACGTAAATAGAAAATTTACCATTTACCTTTTTTATTTTAATTTATTATAAAATAGTTTCAATTATAAAGATGTGTTTGGAGGATTTCCTCACAATGAAATGAATGCTCCATTTTAAAATTTAATGTGTAAAATAAGAACTTTTGATCAATTTTCCGTAGTACATAAGTTATTCTGCTTGTTAGAAAGTAATGAACAGTTTCTTATGTGAATTAAACGTATCGCCTCTCTTTCGAATGCTAACCGTGGATCACCTGTTGCTGAAAGTTATTAAATGTTTCAAACGACTACACAATAAACTAAATCGATGATGTTATGCAAACTCTTAAAACAAGAAGTAAAAAGAAACATCGTTTCTAGTCACGATTCGCAAATAATTGTAATACGGTTAACTTAAGCCTGAAATATATTGGATAACTGTTTTAATTGTAAGTCAAGACAAAAGAGAAACAAAGTAACACGTTTATTTTTGTCAATCCAAAAATAACAGAAGGGACAAATAATTGTTTCTTTATATTATTCTTCAAAAAATATTTATAATTCTTACATGAACGCTTAACTGTGTAAATACTTATGTCTTGTTTTGTCAACATTTTACATCAACAAAATGTTCCAGTCGGTTTATTTTTCAAACAAAGACACTTGATAGGTACAGTTTAACAAATATGATGCAATCAATTATTAATTTACTTTCTACAGATTTGAAAGTTAAAGAACAGCATTGCTCTGTGCATGCTGATTAATTGCAGCTCTTATTTCGATAATTAAGATAATATCGTCGTGTTTATATTCAATTAAAAAGCTTGAAAAATTTTGTGTTCCTTAAATTGTACGTAGAATATTTCTTTAATAAACAGTTTATAAAACACTGCAGTTCCTTAAACTGTAAATTCCAGGTCTTCATAAAATTATCAAGATAATTTCATAGAATCTTCATTGAATCAACGAACTTATACACACATCATCGTGATCCTCTAAATTTTAAATCTTACATGAAACTGTGACATTTCATACGTGGTTTCGTAACCCATACACGTAAAAACAACAATTTTTATGCAATTTTGTTAGTTATATATGGTCAAGTAAAAGAAATTGAAGACTTTAAGGATAAAAAACTTTTAAAGAAAAGATACTGAACAGAGTTGCTTTGAAATAAGTTTGCTTTTTGAAATCATTATCAAAGTTTATGTCGTTATTTAAAAAGCGAACATGTAGTCATATTAGTTAAACCTCAACAGTACTACGTTGCTTTACTCACTTGTTTAATGTGAACTCTGAAAATACTCGAAACGTTTATGTGCATAAATTATAGAGATTTCTTGCAGTTGTTGATCGATGAACCTCTTCTATTCAATAACTTATATTATACAGTTGTATTGTTATATTCGTTTACTCCAAAAAAATCATGTTCATACATGAATCAGGATGCTTTACAAATCGCGTGTCTTTCTGTGTATACATTCAGTATTATTTGATTGTTTTTTGATAAACGCGGCAGAAATCTTGTCACTTCATTAGTGTAACTGTAGAAGATATTTGAATTTTAAACGAAACCTTTGGAAACAATTAGCAACTGTGCGCTCTCTCGGCACGCGCACATGGAAATTATAAAGTAATTTTACAGATTTTGTGGGTTTTTTTAGTTATTGATGTTTGTTTCTTTTCATTTACACTTTAAAACGAAGTTCTTCTGTGCAAGTAATAAGTTCGTGGATATATTTAATTATGAACAATATCCACGTATTGAACGACGTAAATGGTATTTAATTTTTCTTTGCCGAAATCGTGAATTTTGCTACTAAAATGAATCAATGCCTTATCATTGTTCACGTGAATCAGAACAATACTCCCAAAATATTATTAATTATAAAATTTATCTTCAGGCGAAAAGTGTTTCAATACATGGTAAATATTTGTTGTTGTCTTTTATATCTAAATAACTTGTATATAAGTATTAATTATTTTATTTCTATAAAACTCACACTGAAAGCAATATAGCCATTTTTTTCTGAACGACCTGCTTTCATGTGGGCGTATAGGATATTGAGTTTTCATCATTTTACAAATTGAGCAGAATTTTGTCAGGACGTCCGACATCTTTATCACTTTTCATGGCAAGAAATTTACTTTGTGATAAGCAACGTTTAGAGATGGCTTAAACTGGAAACTAAGAATACTATTACAAGTTTAATATTGTAACAAATATACAATGACTCGACTGTGTTTGTATATACATTGCTGTGCCCACATTAGCTATTTGTAACTGATGGGCGTAAAGCCTTGTTTAAAATTTTAAGATCTGTCACTGTATGCGATAAGACGTCTCCAAACGTTATATCTATCATCTGTAATTTATAAACTATTATAATTTTTCAGAGCTTTACTGAATTATCTTTGAAGGGAAAATCCTATTATAGAAAAGTTATTTCCGGTATAACCTGTTGGTGCAACACAACATCAGTTTTTTGTTAAATCATTTGAGTCTTCTAATTTAACTTTTAAAATACGGAGATAGCAAGCAATGGCGAAATATATCAGTACAAATATTCCTTGTGTCATTAAATGTTCACTGGAATTTCCCTTTATTTATTTAAATCAAGATTGTAAGTTTGTGATTTCGATCAGTAACATGTTTGTCGTCAATATTGCTTTCAACATAACCATGATGTTCAAATTAAGAAGCTTTGATGTTTAAAAACAGTATATTCACTCAAGTTGTATCAAATTGTTAGTAACAAGCCAAAGTTCCTATTATTACTCGATATTTTGAAGGATATCTAATTGATAATAACTTGTTGCTTTCCAACAGTTTAAAAAAAATTAACTATAACATTTTTGGTTTCTGCAGTGCTTTCCAATACATCCATTCAACGTTTCAGTAGTAGGCTGTTAGATATGAGTATACATACGTTCTAAAATTGTTTGTTACGTTTGTAGACTTATGTTTGTTGAAAAATGTATACTGTTATCTTTATATACACATACTAATAAAAATAATGCAGGTAAGTATTAATAAGAAGTCTACAGAGTTGAACCAGTTATGAAACACTACTAATTACATTCTATACTGTTACATTCATACTGAGTTCGTCACTAAAATTAATTTTCACTGTATTCTTAAATAGATGCTGATCCGGTTTCTAAGGTGAATTTTTATTCGTATCATCAAATCGATGCTTATCTCATGAGTAAGGTGGATTTTTATAATTATTGTTAGATCGATGTGTAACTCGTCACTAAGGGCGGTTTTACCCTGTATCATCAAATCAATGTTTAGGTCGTCATTAAGCTGGATTGTTTTTGTGTATTGTTAAAGCGCTGTTGAGGTTGTCTTTTCGTGGTCTCACTTAACATTAATCAAAAGATGTTATGTTTGTCATTAAAATGGTTCTCTTCATCCCTCTTCAAATGATGATTATTATTTCATCTTCACGTTAGTTTTCACTCTACAAATTTTTCAGTTGAGGCTTTGAGATAACCACAGTTCCTTTTAGAACACTGTTATTAATCTTGTTACTGAGCGATTTTTACCACACTTCAATGTTAAAACACTGTTTTCAATCTTGTCACTAAAACGAGTTTCACCACAGATTTAAGAACACTTTTATTAATCTCGTTATTAAAGTGGGCGCGATCACATTTCTATATAAGATTACTGTTATTAAGCTGATCACTGCGTTTCACTTCAGATTTTTACATAGTTATCAGACTACAACAATGAAACTACTTTTTTTAAGATCCTGCACCGTTTATTTTATGTTTTTAGTGCATATCTCATTGTCTTGCCGTCATCAGCAACGTGCGATTTACACTGTTTAGTCATCACTAAATTGTGTGCTATCTCCATCTGATTCTAACATCACTTTCAAACAATACGACGCAGTAACAGAATTTGAGGTTTTCGACCCAGTTATGGATTCAGCCCTTTGCTTGCTCTCTATTTTGTCCGCTGTATGAAGAATTTCCGTCAAAGCTGCAATGTAGTTTACAGCTAGTCGAAGTGTGGTAATTTTTGTTAACTTAGTGTTTTCCACACCAGCATTAACAGGAAAAGTTGGTACGACCTTTCTCAGTTTGTCAAATGCTTCGTTCATTTCATTCATCCGGGATCGTTCACGCGCATTAGCTGTCTTTCTCCGATACTTACTTAAAGGTGGCGGCTTTTGTCTTGGCTTAGGCACCTTTTTAGTGTTTTGTTGCTTTTCTGTTTCCAGTCGTTTCAATATCGAGCGAGGTCTAAGATTATATTCGGAAGAGGAAATGTTAGAACTTGAAGCGATACGTTCATCATCGAACTTTTTCACATCTTCATGAGAGTTTGTGCAGATGCTGTTGACATCTTGCGTTAGAGAGTTGTTCACCAGTTTTATTTCTTTCGTAAAACTCGACCCTGGCCCACAGTTTTTTTTGTTATTCTCCTCTAAAACAAGTGAAGCTGTGTTTAAATAAAAGTCAAATATATCTGAATCGAAATCCATTGTTTCAAATGCCATTGTTTGAATTCCTTTGTAAAAAACATTTAATAATATTGGTTGTTACTTAATCAGTGGTGACCAAGGGTGACGCTCAAATCCGACAATCTGTATAAAATAAGAATGCACATTTCTTTATTAATCAGGCTAGATGACTATCACTTTTATATATAAACCAAGATTTTTATATAGATAGCCGGGACTTGTATATGTTTGCTAAATCAATCGTTTCGATAAAATATCCACTGATATTCTAGGAATTGTGATCTAATGTTTCTGATTGAAAAGAAATTCCTGGTGAAGTGTTACCTCTATCGCTAACAGAAGACTTCTTCTCTGATAATAATGCCTTCAGGTATGAAAATCTATATTCAACAAGATACCCTCTCCCTCTAGGCAGTTCGCTAATGCTACTTCCTCCTTAGAGAGATTGATTCCAACGGGCTTATGATACCTGTCTGCAAAAAAAAAGGAGTCTGTTATTAGCTACAACCTGATTTCAGCAGTGTCGTCGTTCAGCACGCCGTCCACCATTAGTTAAAGAGCTATTGGTAAGTTTTTTCCAAAGAAAGAGAAGGAAGCGTTTTATAAATACAACGTCTTTATAAAAAGAAAATAAACACTGAAACGATATAGCGAAAAATGTGTGTTATTAATAAGTCAGTCAGAGATCTTAAAATAAAAATAAAAACAAAAATAGAACCTCCATAGTAACAAATACATTATGGTTTGTCCCAAGTGTTACATGAGAAATGTGAAAGCTTATAATGTCAGAAATCGTATTCTGATACCCGATGTGAACACAGCACAGATAGCTCATTGAGTACCTTTGTGCTTAACGACAAACAAAATAAATATTATGATTTAACAGTTAATAATTAGGAGAACAACTTAATAAAAAATTATTAATAAATCTGTCAGTGATCTAGAAGGAAAGAGAAAAACAAAACTGGAACGCCCGTAGGTAACAATACATAATAACGACGAGAGAGTTAATAATCTGTGAACCACCTATTGAGCATGTTCTTCGTGGGAACCGAACCAAAAACAACAGTGTGAACACTTCGTAACCGTTGTCAGACAATGAACTATGTATTAAGAACCGAATTATATAATAACAAGAATGAAGGAACAAATATGATTTTATTTTAATCTATTCTGTTGATGATTAAACTATAATTTGGTACCACGGACACTAAGTGTATTCTAATATTTGATACAGTATTGATTCATGTTCCCATCGCTGTCTGGTATTTTGTGATTGTTTTCCTAGAATGCTAAACTGAAGGTTTAACATCGTGCTGGAATTCATTACTAGTTTTTAGGCTATCACACGAGTGATCCAATAGAACATGGTTTAATTCCTAGCTATTACTTTGAAACAAAAATTCAACTGCTCTCAGTTGTCTTCGTAATATTTTCTCCAGTACCAAATACGCAGTAATTTCTGCATCACCATGTATATGTCAGTATTTCCAGCATTTTTGTTATCGCTGCTAGTGATTACTAAATGTCGATGTTCATTTAGTTATATTTTATTATTTTTTAATTTATCAAAAAAAGAGATAACTACTGCAAAAAACTCGCATAAAAATGTAGGGCCAAATGTTTAAGTTTAATTAACTAAAACTTGATTTCCTTTCTGTACGCCTTGTAAGCACCTTCAAGTTGAACATGTACAGATGTGTTTCTGAATAATTAGACGCTCTATTTGATATTTATCCGTGTTTAGTTAATTTCCATGTTCTTTGTTATACTTTAGTCTATGCTTCTGTTACTATCCAATATCATACATCTACGTGTTGTTATTCATTAAAACTCATATCAATGCTAGTGCCGTTATTTATTTAACAACACAAATACTACTTTTCTATGTATATACTATTATTTCACAGTCTGTCTCTTTGTTTTTGTCTGTTATTTAAGATAATATTACTCTATACATATCTATTTATGTATAAGCTATAATTTAATATAGTACCTGTCTATGCATATGCTCTTATTTAAAAAAAAAATACTTGTAAATGTATATGCTATTACTTTATAGAATACCTGTCTATGTATATGATACTATTTTATAGAATATCTACGTGTGCCAATGATACTATTTCGTACATTCAAGAAAAAAAACTCTAACGGATAAAAGAAACATTAAAGTCACAGATGAAAAAAAAGAAACGGGTAGAATGTAAGGCAGTGCATGAAGGAAAAATCAAATCTTTGAATTTCGAACATAACGCGCATAACAATCAATTTGTTCAATTGTGTGAGGTCTTTATTCATCGCTGTATCTACTTACTTTTTCTTCTTCGTCTGACTCTCATGAAAAGTCAACTTCTCAAGCCTACCTACATCTTCCATGTGGATACAAATTCCACAAAATCCCAGCAAAGCCTCGCATACACGAACTACATTATCATCAGTTCTGAAAAATAAAGTAAGGCTCCATGTAACTGTGCACATTGATTATTTTGCACATCATGTTACTTGTTAGTATTTCGGTTATGTGCCAATGTTTGCATAAGTACTTTGCCTGAATCTTGTTACCTTACTGAGACTTTTGTCCGGTAGGGATTTTTTTTAATTAAATTCCTATGTTGTTTTTTCGTTTTTCTTGAGAGGGTGTATTCAGTAATCTATAGTATTGCTAATAAGAGAATGAAAATGCATTAGAATTGCATCTAATTAACAGTTCCAAACATAAGTATACTAGTTTATAAGAGATCATACTTCCTTGGTCAGTACTTCCTTTCTTATCCACTGATCACTTAATTGCTAGTTGCTACCTCAACTTATCACTTCAACTTGTTATGTTTAACAAATGGTTGTTCTTCTATTAACTGATCTCACTTATTACAAGTCCTAGCATAAAATACCCATGCTCCTCTGCGGAGTTCTAAGACCCTCTCCCCATGATTCCAGAGGCCTTAATGTACCGATGAAATTATTTCATTGCCCCCTATTAGTTCTAAAACTACGTCAAAGTAGCCCATACTCAAAAACAAACCCCCATGGTACTCGAGCACCTGTGTCACGTTTTATCCTCGTAGCTCATAAGTAAAGGTTTGAATTTAGTTTCAAAAATGGAACCTCCGGAATCCTGAAGGGACTGGAAGTAGCAAATAAGTGCCATATCTGGGTTCCTAGACTATGAAAACCTCTTTCCATATCCTTATTGTTCATGTTTGAATGACTTTTAATCCAGGTAAGGGTTCCCCCATTCCGAATACATTGTGGAGCCACGCCATATAGATCGGCTACTCTGGGTCCACATGGCAAATTTGGTTCACTCTATTTCCAAACTGTAAAACGAATTTGCGGACAAACGAGCACAGAATGAAAATTAATATAAGCTTGTGCATACCTACAGTTTCATACCTACAAGTTTAGAAACACATCTCTAAGCGTTTTAAACTATTTGATCGATTGTCTAAACATGATGAAAGTTTACGTTCAATATGCCAGGTAATCAGAAGTTACTTTACTAGGCTTGTGAAACAATACTGTCTTAGTGTACTCTAACATAGCTATTGTCATAATGTAACGGGTAACAAAATGAAGTGAAATTATGAATTTTCTACTGTTGAAATCAAGATAAGCATGCAGTGACACATGTTAAGCATTAAAAGACACACCAAAAAACAGATGTAACTGACGACTGTTTATATTAAGTTCAATGTGAACATAGTTTATGTAGTTGTCTGAGAATGTTACAACGAAGAGCAGAAACATTAATTGTAATAATCTGGAAAAATATTAAAGTTCCTTATTAATCGAAGCTTAATGTTCAGTGTTCATTTATAAGAAGCATTCGCATGTAGGCTTTTATGTTATCACAAAAGATTGTAAGGTTTGAAGGCCCTGCAGGGCCAGGTGGTTAGAGGCGCTAGGCTCGTAATCTGTGTGTCGCGGGTTCGAATCCCCGTCACACCAAATGTGCTCGTCCTGTCAGGCGTGGGACGTTTAAAAGTAACGGTCAATCCCACCATGCGTTGGTAAAAAAGTAGCCCTTAGAGCTGGCTGTGGGTGATGATGACTAGCTGCTTTCCCTCTAGTCTTACACTGCTAAATTAGAGATGGCTAGTGCAGATAGCCCTCGTGTAGCTGTGCACGAAATTTAAAATACAAGCAACGTTTGAATTTAAACAATGATGTTATCAGGGGTGAAATTCTACCGGTACTGAGTATAGGAACTTATTTTTTAAGGCGTACTAGTACCTGAACCTATTTGAGCTGCTCTTTTGGATGTACATGCGTGATATTGTTTCGTCAGAAATCGTTTATTCATGGACACTCAAACTGTCGTTTTTTTACGTTTCACACGAATATATATTTTTTTAAACGCGTCCACTTTACTAGCTGAGATCCTTTACTTTTTACTCCTGTATGTAATATGAAAAAACGTTCTCAGTTATGAAGCGCTTTACTAATAGACGCACACTACCATGAGCTTTACTAATAGACACACACTACCATGGGCTTTACTAATAGACACACACTACCATGGGCTTTACTAATAGACACACACTACCATGGGCTTTACTAATAGACACACACTACCATGGGCTTTACTAATAGACACACACTACCATGGGCTTTACTAATAGACACACACTACCATGGGCTTTACTAATAGACACACACTACCATGGGATCGCAATACTAAACCTTTTACACCCTTGTCGATATACAACGAAATACCGATCTCTGTCTGTGCTGTTATTTCATACATTATATGTTTATGCCTGTGGTGAATATGCAAGGTAATATCTTTCTGTATCTATGTTCGTATTTTACACAATACTTGTTTATGTTCGTGCTGACATGCAACGTAAAATCTTTCTGTGCTCATACAACTACATCAAACAATGCTCATCTTCACCCCTGCTGGTAATCAACATAAAAGTCGTAAGTGCCCATGCAGCTATTTAATTTGTATCGGCATGCATTCATGGTGATAGTTCATATCTCTCCATTTTGCGTACAAAACATTTATACACATACACACGTATATTTTTACGCTGTCATTCAACATTATTACTTTGATTATGCGTACTATTATTTATCGTAAGCAATTTGTGTCCATACATTTTTTAACACTTCTCATTATTCGGCCGTTATTTAAAAGGGCAAGTATTCTGTGCCCATGCTGCTATTTGACTTTGTCAATACCCTCACTGTCGCTGTCATATTATTCTCTTTATATCATATCAGTAATACTTTATGACCTACACGATAATTTCTACCTTCCACGGCATCATAAGAGAACGGATTTATCTTCTTTTTTTATCCAGCATTTATGACGAATATCTGTCGTGATGAATCTTTAGAAATGCCTTCAAATTTGAGTCTACTGTCTTCATGATATGATTGGTAAAAATATGTTAACAGCTGTTAGATAAAGCATTCCTCACCAAGAAAAAGTAATTACTATTAAATGGAACGAGTAAAGAAACTTTTCAACAGCGTAAAACTAATGACCATTCCAATACATTCTATAACATAAAAGTGAAAATAACGTACTTAGCTCTCTCATTCAAACGGATTAACTCAAATCTGTTTCCTTACAATTGAAGAAAAAGCAACAAGTATGGCTTTGGTTTTCTTAGTTGAATCGTGTAAAGGACAATGTTAATGTTTTATTGGTTGAATCATATATAGACAATGTTAATGAAAGAGTCAGTATAAAATAGTCAAATAACATCAAGCTGTTCATATAGACTTACAATGCTAAAATGGAAGGTTCGATTTCCCACGCTGAGTGCAGATAGCCCATTTTCTTAAAACAACGTGTCCGTATAAATTAGTGCTTGCAAAGGCTCGATAAGCTCCTTTTTTATTTCATCATTAAGTGCTAATTCAAATAGCTTCAAAGTGTTCATATAAAAGGCACGTGAAAGGATTATGTAACACTTTCTTTTTTACATGTGACAATGTGGAGTAACCATTAAGCTCTACGTTTCTTCTAAACTGGTAATTTATCCAATGAATTATAGGCTATCTTACTTGCGACACCAATAATGAAAAAAATTGAACTAACATAAATAACCCTTGTGAGTATCACGGAATTAGTTTAGACTTGGGATTTGTAAATAGTAAAATTCAAGATTCAAATTATTTGTTCAGCTTTGTTCTTAAAACAAACAAACATACTATCAATAATTATATTATTTTGGGAAAGCATTGTTGTTTTGTTTGTTTGTTTTCATTTAGACTGAGTTAAATAACACAGAATCGAAAATATATCTATTACATATAACTGATTATGTAAGAAATAAATAAGGGTATATCTTTGCATTTAACGATGAAGAGATTTTCCTTTAATTAAAATTTTGTATCTGAACTACCGAAACATCATGCCAGTCACGAGTTTACTCCTTAACGTATCAAGTAAGTTTTAATATAACAACAATCTGAAACACTGAACTATAGTTTTAAAAGGTTAAAATACCTACCCTTGGACTTGCTAATTCTGTTGAGTTGGACAGTTTCTTTAGTAGATGGAACCTTTTTTTATTGGGTCTGAGTGATGCTGGTGATCCAGGTTAACAAGCGTAGCTTAATCTGAGCTAAGTAATCTTACTGTAATTTTAATACAAACTTCCGTAGGAATGTGGACCACCTTTCTAAGAACAGCAATATATGATCACGTGTCCACACAACTTGAACGTCAGCATGCGCAAGGCGCCCACCGGTCGGTTGACTGTTTGTGGGTCTCACCCTGATGTCTACAGATACACCCTCATGTCTTCTACTAAACGTGATGGGTGGTAACCAGTACATTTGAACACGTTTATTATATGTCAATATTACCGTGGTCAACAACTTATCACCAGCTATCTAACTAGCTAGTCTCCCGATACCAAAGAGGTCTTTAAGACCAAATCATTTCTCGAAATACGATCTGGACTTTCTTTCTCACTGTCACGAACCAGTAAGCCCTTGTGTCAGTCAATCACCTTTCTATGACCTCCTTCTTATAACTATAAGCACCAAATGAAGTGATTATGTTAAGTACTGTAGAAGTGAAATCAAAGCTTACGTAATGTTTGTTGAATTAAAATTCCAACCTTGGTTGTACACGGTTTTAACTCCGAGTACTTAAAGAAGATATTCCATTTGAGTATAAAGGTACATGACCTGTTGTCTAAGGTTTCTTATGATTATGCCACCTAAGTCCTCGTTCTACTCCACCAGGTCATTCTGATCGCAATATACGTGTGCCAGTCGCGTGCTCTCTAGCCACTTGCCAAACCTGGAAGCTCGATTTTAAAGACTGCGTAGGAAGACGAGTACAGCTGGCACATCTCTAGACAAGTTTAAATCCACTTCTCACTTTCCAAATTAGGGTAAACGGTAAATTTAGGGACTTAAAATGTTAAAATCCACAGTTCAGTTCTCTGAGGTGGACAGAGTTCAAATAATCCACGATATGCTAAACTAAATAACACGAACACTTTTCACACCTCGCTGTTTGTATCAAAACGTAATAACTTCGTATCTCTTCTGTTTCATAAGTTGCTAGCAAAGTGGAATTAAAGCATGTTTGTTGCTGAGACTCTAGGAAAACAAATAAACAAAAATGTTAACGTTAGATTTATCACTAAATCTATTTAAAAGTAGACGTATATCGTATGTCCATGTAACTACCTCGCAGGGTATGGATGGATCTTCACCAAAATTGATATGAAGGTTCATTAGACATGTATGAGTAACGCATACAAATTTTCAGTTTTATATTTTGAGGTTTTTAGAGAGGTTTTTGCGTTTTAACCACTATTTCGCCCCTTTTAAATGGATTATCATCAAATATTGTATGGAGTTTTATTAGGTCCACGAGGAAATATTTATAAATTTTCGGATTTTGAACTCTACGTTTTGCGGTTTTTAACCATTACTTCATTCCTTGTCGACATGGCCAGGTGGATTAATCGTAATCTGTGTGGCGCGGGTTCGAATCCCGGTCACCCCAAACATGCTCGTCATTTCAGCCGTGGAGCGTTATCATGATACGGTCATTTCAACTATTTGTTGGTAAAAGAGTTTGCAGTTGGTGGTGATGACAATCTGCCTTTCCCTCTAGTCTTACACTGCTAAATTAGGGAAGGCTAGTGCAAATAGCCCTCGAGTAGCTTTGCGCGTAATTTAAAACAAACAATCGCCCCTTGTTTATGGATTTTCATCAAAATTGGAAAAAAGTGTTTTTTTGTTTAATGCGTAGACATACAAATTTATGGTTTCACCTTTTTTGTTTTGCAGCTTTTATGGGCGTTTTGTACAGTTGCATGTAAGGGAAGCAGCTTTTCGTGTCCTTAGATAACCGTTCATTAATCATGAATTTACATGAATCTCGTCCAGGAGACGGCAACACTAGCTAGTTGTATATATTTTGTGATTTTTTTTATGCATCGAAAATCTCAGACAGAAAACTTGCACAAATGAATGTTTAATAGTTATTCCTATCTAGTTTATCTCGCGTTGATATGTGTGGCAATGGTAATAAAGGTTGATTAATATTCTAAAATAAAGTTGTGAACTTTACATACATAATAATTAGGCTTGAAGTAAATATTTGCTTAAGCTTTGGATTCAAAAGAATACTGTATAAAAATTACAAAACTAAAATTTCTAGTAAAATAGGGTATAATTTAAATATTCAAAAATGCTGATGTTCTAATTCATAGCTGACAGCACCATGACATGTTATTACAAACTGTCAGACCCGCTAAACGTTTGTAGTCAAATTAGTACCTTTATGCAACAATACTCCTTTAAAAAAAAGGATTTCTTGAATAAAACAAACCGTAGTCACCAAAATTTATAATTCTACTTATCTAATGTTAGTTAAGTCTTTCCTAAGTACAGCCTCTATTCGATAAAAAGATAAATTAACACAGTTACTTGCGTACGTTTTTTGCTTAAGTTTAGTCGGAGCTATTAACTTCGCTGTAGTTAATATTTTTAGTAAATAAACTTGTGATGCTGTTTTACGACCTACCATTAGACCTTCTTAAAAATGTTGATGTTGTTGTATATAATCTTTACCGAAGTATATTTGCATCCGTATAGAAGTTTTTGAACTAATCAATTTAATCAACTGAATCAACATCTTAAAGAGCTTATTATTAAATGATTAGAATTTTACTTAACCGTTTCGTTAACATATTAACTATTCTATACAGGACAACTTTTATTCTAATGTTTTAACTTGAAAGTTTCTTCTTATTGTATTTCGTTGGTCAATGTCTCACATGTTTTAAACTCATTATTATAATTTCGTAAGTTTCAGCTTTCACCATAACTATTGTTGATTTTGTCTTGGTATAGATCATAAAAATATTATTCAGTTGATAAACACCAGACAATCGATCTATTTATTTTGTTTTAGATGCTCTAGACACGTT
This sequence comes from Carcinoscorpius rotundicauda, assembly GCA_011833715.1. Taxonomy (NCBI): domain Eukaryota; kingdom Metazoa; phylum Arthropoda; class Merostomata; order Xiphosura; family Limulidae; genus Carcinoscorpius; species Carcinoscorpius rotundicauda. The sequence goes on along the minus strand of CM022405.1, from coordinate 35,159,661 downwards.
GGTAGATAATTTAATGTTAGACTAAGAAACCCCTACGTTAAAATACAAAGATTGTTTCCGATAAACACTTGATGGACGATCCGTCGTTAGATTTATCCCCTCATATTTTAAAGATATAAATAATTATGATGTTCCTATTTTCAGAACTAGTTCAAAATCAATCCATTACGATGTCAAAGAAACGAATGTTTCAAATGAAAGAATAATAATTATTATCATTCCAAGTAACGAAGGAAGTTAAAACCATAAATCATTTGGATTAAATAAACTAAGTACATGCCTTACTTAATACAATATAGATAGATAAGCTTCATTTCTAACTAGTAATATATGTGTTTATTCGATGAAAAGTTAAATTCATTTACAATTTGGTCGAGAGAGGCTCATTGCTTAGTATGTTGGTTGTGGATCGGAAATTCTCTGTATTGCGTCCCGTGACCCCAAGAAATAAAACAAAGATGCGCTCCACAATGAGCTGGGGTATATTTTAAGAGTAACAATCAAATTACACTGTTTTATCTGTTAATACTGGTGGGTAGCTTCCTTCCACCCGCTGACACAGCGGTAAGTGTACAACTCTAAAATCAGGGGCTCAATTCACCTCGTTGGACTCAATAAATAGCCTGATATGGCTTTGCTGTAAGAAAAACACACACTTCATCTAGTCTAGTGATTCTAATCCTTTGATACGCTTATCTCTTGGCACACCTGCAGACGTTTAACTGCATTAAATATACAATTAACCTCAAAACTGGAGGACCGTCTCGACGAATTACCACCGTATTCCATTCGTTACGATTCCTTGTTGTTCACGCATTGTTAACACATATATCTGTTGGTTTATTTTTATATCTGTATAAAATGAAAGCAATTTTTTTCAACACAATTATGTGCATCAGGGGTACATCGCTGGCTGAAAGGCCAGACTGAGAGTACATGTGAGAGTGTATGTTTGTTTGTTGTTGAGTGCAAACTTGAACAAGAGGCTTATCTGTGATCTGCTCACCGGGTTTACCAAAATACGATTTTTAGAGTGAAAATCCTTCAGAACTACCACGTAACTTTCAAGAAAGAAACATGTCGTGAAACGCAAAATATATTAACATTTTAAAACCTTTCCTGCTAAACTGTTTTGTTGGTTCACGTAAACGCTTTATGTACACAACTGGTGAAACTGTCACGTCAAAGATTTGGGAATATCCGTGTCTAATTTGACGGAAGGGAAGACAGCCATACTGCGGTACCGCCATCTGAAGCAGCTGCTCTCAACTGAATGTTTGTTTGACGCATATATTCACAAAACTTGTAAGTTTTGGTAGAATTTTAAAGACAAAAAAGTTCTAATTCCGATACGTTAACTGCTGGGAAATGTGTGTCTGTTTATTGACAGTTTAATGAAAATAGAAATGATGTGCAAGCGAAGATGACACTTAACTTTCTCCACACGTTTCTACATTTACACTAGATCTTGAAAATAAATGTTCACCTTATTAGTCCTCATTGATAAATAAAACCTCTTGTAATTCGTTAACACACTAACCTTTATGGTAGTAAATTAATTCAGCCAACTGACATGCATTTGACTTTAAATCTCATCATGTATAATTCAGAAGAAGTGTGTGCTAACCTGCAGAAAATACGTAAAATATTTCTTTCTAGGACTTTAAGGAGTGTAAATCTTTCTTCCAAACTATTAGTGGCGTCAAGGAGCCAACACCTGTGGCGTTCTAGTCTAAAACCTAAGGACTTTCCCTTGGTGGCATTCTGACGGCAGTTTAGGCTCAGCGCTTCTACAATATATGTCAGAAAAGATTACAAGTGGCAAGTCTGAAGTAGTTTTGATCTTTACCTTCATGAATATGGTTTTGGTACTATAAATTTAACAACTTAACCTCTTATGTAAACCCACTAGACCGCACTTCCCAACGACAGTGAGTTTGTTTGACTTTGGAAAACTTGAATACTCGACCAAGAGAGGTTACTTTGTATGCTTTGCGATATCCTGAAAAGTCGGATTAAGGGGTTAACAAGATCCCATGTTAGATGAAAGCTACAGTGAAGACTGCTATTAATTTTGCTTTATCAGCATAAAGTCTGTACTTGAAAAAAGAAGAAAGAAACTTAAGATGAAAATCTTTCTCGTCTCTATTTCAAACCATGAATCAGCATCTCGATTAGGTTTCAAAATGAACGATATTTAAACAACGTTGACGTGTTGAAACTTATAAGAAAAATAAGTTGAACTATGTAGCTCATTTCTGAATAAAAATCTTAAAAGATTCAACATTTATAGTGAGTAGAAGTATCAAAAAACAATATAATCACTTCATATTTGGCCGCAATTTTATCTGTTTCATAGCAACTTAATGTTTTATGCTGTTTCTTCCATGATGAACAAAGAGGGTCAAATTAAACCACGTAAAAGAATTAACCTTAATTAGTGTTTCTTTGTGTGTGTGTGTGTGATTAACTCATTTCATACACGTGTATTCAGAATAATGATGAGTTTTAAGGTCAATAAGTCTTGCGGATGATTAGATTTTTCATATGATCCTTTACCTCTAGAGGGCATTATGAGTTGTTTTTTTCCAATAAATTTGCACGTGAGTAATCTGTATGAGCGCTCATATATTTACTAAAATATATAGCTTGTTAAATTAAGTTGTTTTTGTTTAAAAAATAAAAATGTTTTTTTTACACAAATGTTAAATATATAAATGCTAATTAGTTAGATCTTTGTGGACATTATTAAATTCTAACATTTAAAACAAGCTTGTTATATTTGAATATTTTTGATTAATTATGCGTTTGTGGTTAAACGCAAAGTTACACAAGGAAAATCTGTGTTGTGCCCATAAAAGGAATCAAAACTCGATTTTTAGCATTGTGAGCATACAGACTAGCCACAGAGCCACTGAATTTTTTCTTCATGTTAGAAATTGTTTAATAAATATACTTTTCTTTTTTTTTTAAACGAGCGCTTTTTAAACTCGCAACACAGTATAGCGGGATTTTATTTTTATACTATTGTTCGGATAAAACTTGAAGGTTTTAGTTTACAAAAACGTTTTACCTAAATTTCACGGTTTATTAAATTTCATTTTGCTTGTACACTTAGAAGTTAAATCTTAAAATTAATTTTGAGTCCAGACTGTTAAAACAATTTAATATTCAATTATTTCCTGCTGTGATACTTACACTATAACATTGTTATAGTCACAGTTAGGACATGACCTTTTGACTGGTGTGTCCAGATTGTAAATCAAAGGGTTTACGGTTCGCGTCCCTTTTCCAATAAAACGCTGTCGCATGAGGTGTGGATGTGTTATAAGACTGATGACCAAATACCACTATATAACTATACCCTTAAGTAGTTATGCATGAAAATTCTGGAATAAACAAAGAATTACATTCAATGTCGGTTTTTTAACTTTATCTCTACTTGCAGAAACATCGTATCAAAAAATACTAACATTATGGAATACTTTATTTACTCTTTTTTTTCGAAGACATTCAGTGGAGATGAAATATTAACTGGCGAGAAACTTTTGGCAGTTTGAATATTTTGATATCAACCAAAAATTTTATTAGACTCCCTGAAGTTTATGGTTGCTAAATATACATCGAAACTTTAAAATTTATTGATACAAAAATCTCATTAGTTACAATCTATCTAATTCTGTTGTACTTCACTGTAAGTTTCGTGTTACCACCGGAAGTACTTTTTTATTCGTCGCACATGCTTAATGTGTTGACCAATAATTACACACAGCTTCCTACGATCATACATCTTAACAAACCCTTAGTATATCTATGGCGACACGTCAGTGTATTAGCATATTTGAATCGTTATTATAAAATGTCATATACCCTTTCGTATCTCTTCACAAAATTCTGAATTCTACCAACTACCAAAACGATCAAACTTAACTAAAAGCTTTTTGATGGGCGTGTTTTCTCTCCATTTTTATAATTCTGAACTTCTGGACCTGTAAACTGTGTGAAAGATAGCTATTCAACATCCCCACTTCTTGAGCTACACTAATCCAATAATGGTATCTGACCATCACTCTTATAACATGCCCTCAGGGACTTTGATTTTGTTGCAGTGCAACAAGAACCATGAATTATTGAACTTACAGTTTGTCACACTGATTATTACACTTGACTTATATGAGTGATGAATAATAAACTTATATACACAATATATTTATTTTTTATGGCGAATCAATGTCTCTTGAATTAAAAACACTAACTTAACACAGTTTTAAAAGTTTGTTTGTTTTTTAATTTCACGCAAACCTAAACGAGGGCGATCTGCGCTAGCTATCCATAATTTAGCAATGTAAGGTAAAACAGCTAGTCATCACCACCCACCGCCAACTCTTGAGCTACTCTTTTACCAACAAATAGTAAAATTGAGCGTTACATAAAATGCCCCCACGGCTGAAATTGCCAGCATGTTTGGTGTGACGGGAATTCGAACATGCGACCAACAAATTACAAGTCGAGCACTCTAACCATCTGGCCATGCCACGCTAAGTGAGCTGTTATAGCTTTGTTTTGTTTTTGTTTTTTTAATTTCGCGCAAAACTACACGAGAGCTATCTGTGCTAGCCGTCCCTAATTTAGCAGTGTAAGACTAGAGGGAAGGCAGCTAGTCATCACCACCCACCGCCAACTCTTAGGCTACTCTTGTACCAACGAATAGTGGGATTGAGTGTTACATTATAACGCCTCCACGGATGAAAGGGCGAGCATGTTTGGCGCGAAGGTGATGTGAACCCGCGACCCTCAGATTACTAGTCGCACGTCTTAACACGCTTGGCCATGCCGGGCCGAGCTGTTATAGAGGAACGATAAACTCTTTTGTCTTCTGATATTCCACGTTGTTAGGGCTTATAAAAGGTTGCCTATACTGTGTAGGTCGTGTCAATCTCCCCATTGCGTTTGCTTGGTTACGGAGACACAATAACGCAACATCACCAAGTTCATTGTTATTTGATTAAAGTCTCTTTCAGGAATAAGATATATTAACTACTTTAGAAAAACAAGACTGAAATTAAGCAATATGATGGTGTTTAAATGCTTTAGTGGGCACAGATTGTCCTTGTGATATAGTTCTGAATGTCAGAGCTGGCAAACGAGGTTCGAATTTGTGCAATATCACAACAATTCCAGCACTTTAATTTATGAGTCAGTCCTTTATCGTGAATGGTTATTGGTACAGTGTTTGTCACTAACTGTCTGCCTTACATCTGTAAATAACGATTCAAATTAGTACTTAGCTTACTTATTTTCAAGTACCCGTTCAGTAATGTTTAAAAAAAAATTTGTATTTCGTTCCAAGTTTTCACTATGTGAGATCAATTTCATCACCAAATAAATCTAAGAAGTGGCATTTGTCAAAGGAGAAGCGTCTTTTCTAGTCAAATCATAAGACGAAGTCTAAGTTATGTAAAATGAAACATCATGTTTTTTATATCGAATAACAACATAAAGAAACATCCAAGAGGAAATTCAGTAACATTTCTTGACTATAAGTCACTTTAGAAAATAGTTTACTTTATGACTTACACTGTTCGGTAGAAATCGAAGTTGCTTGAGCCCGAAATTAAATACAAAATGTTCATTTATTGAAAAGTCAGATTAGCGTCAGACATTTCACATCTTATACAAAGTTCCACCAAAGAATAACCATTTGCTACCCCAACTAAGCACAGATCGCTCTCGTGTAACTCCACTAGATAAAGAAAGCAAATTACAAATATCCATTGTAGTTTGATTAAATAAATATAAAATTGTTTCACTTTACTTTTTTAAAGATCGAAATAGACACTAGAGTCTAACAGTGAAACGTGCCAAAATCCATTTATCATTGATGTTAAACTAATCAACATTACGTAGTAAAGTTTGAGGAATTAGTCTTCATTGGTGCTCACAGAACGGGAAGATTGTATAAAGATGCTATCATACGGGTATCATGCTTTCACAGATAGCCAGTGACAAAAAATTGACATAATTATTCAGAAATACAATTCGTGTTTTTACATAAAATTTTGTTATTGCTGATTGTTCAGTTCTTCGTTATAAGTGGCCCGAAATAGCCAGGTGGTTAAGGCACTCCACTCGTGAACAGCGGGTTCGAATCCTCGTTACGCTAAACAAATAATGAAAAGGTGAGACGTAGCATATTGCCTTTGCTGCCATCTACTAAGGTTATCTACAACTAATCTGATTTAATCTCTGTCATATTATACATACAACCATAAAACAATGAAAGCTTTTAAAGAAAATCATAAAAGGACGATGCACTTAACCAATATTATTAACACATCTTTGTAGCATCGGTACAATAGGATAATAAATCCATGTAAAAAACAGAATTTCTCATACGCCTCAGATCGTTCGAAAACTTCTTACAACATTAACATTTTTTAAATAAATTTAAAGCTCAAACCATAATTATCATTATATAAAACCTTTTTGACATATCAATTTCATAATTAATGAAATAATCCACTGTTTTATTGACATTTGCTTTCATGTACAAATAGCTTTAACAATATAATGGAGTTTAATTTTTAGTAAACTATATAATAGAGTAGAACTGAAGACATTCAGTTGCAAAATGTGAACAGATAAACAAATATAGATTATCTGCTATATAAAAGTGGAAACCTGTACGTCTGTTACGCCAATATCTCACTAGTTTTAGTACAGATCGACCCGTTACTTATATCGACAAGCAAAAATGTCTTTTTAAAAAAGAAATCCAGCCAAATCTTTATAAAACGGAAAATGCTCTACTTTGTGTATGTAATTAGATTTGAGGGAAGGTAGGTGAAGATCGTGATGAGTAATAAAATCGAATTGCGTCTATGCATTCCTCACGCTTGTATTGTTATCTCACAAAAAAATATAACGATTAGCTAAAGTTTCCCATTGCGTTTGTTTGTCTGTCAAGGAGACTCACTGATGAATCACCAGGTTTTGTCCAGCTCAATTCCTCTACTACCATTCTATAATATTTACAGCTTTTTTAGCTAAGCCGGCATTTAAAGCCAGGAAGAAGTCCAAACACAAGACCCCAAAATTCATAATAATTCACTGCTTTTACTATCATAACTAACGATTTACAGAGTCATACAGTTGACCAAGCAGGAATATGTCTTTGATATTCAGTTTTTTTGTATGTTTCAACTAGTAAGGATTTATCAAGAAGAACATTTGAATACAACTAAAAAATATACAGATATCAGGATTTTAATCAAGCAATACTCAATGATCAGACATGGCCCGACATGGTCAGGTTGGTTACGGCGTTCATCTCGTAATCAGATGGTCGGCGAGTTCGAATCCCCGTTACACCAAACATGCTCGCCCTTTCAGCCGTGGGGGCGTTATAAGCTCACGGTCAATTCCACTATTGGTTGGTTAAAGAGTAGCCCAAGAGTTGGCGGTGGGTAGTGATGACTAGCTGGCTCCTCTCTAGTCTTACACTGCTAAATTAGAGATGGCTAGTCCAGATAGCTCTTGACTAGCTTTGCGCCAAATTCCAAAACAAACAAAGTGATCAGATATACATAAACAAATATTATTTTCGTGAAATACCAGAAATAGGACAGTCATTCACCACACACATATTTTTATTAAATTAATTTTTAGAAATCATGTTCATAAAATATTTATTTAGATGTAATTTTTAGAAGAAAATTAATCATTATTTCCCGTCATATAACGGACATTCAGCCTGTTTCTAATACTGTCACAAGCCTTAAGTAACCAATGGCTGTTGTTTAAAATGTCAGTCTTTGTAATTTCTTGCAAATTTATGCTTATAGACAAGCTAATAAACCTGTTTCATATTGTCAGCACTTTTGAGCTGGCCCGGCATGGACAGGCGACTGAGACACTTGACTTGTAATCTGAGGATAACGGGCACGAATCCCCGTCACACCAAACATGCTCGCCCTTTCAGCCGTGAATACGTTATAATATGACGGTCAATCCCACTATTCGTTGGTAGGTGGTGATGACTAGCTGCCTTCTCTCTAGTCTTACACTGCTAAATTAGGAACGACTAGCGGAGATAGCCCTCGTGTAGCTTTGCGCGAAAAACAAAACAAATCAAACTTTTGAACTACTAACCTGAGGAAAGGCAACCAGTTAAAGAACCTTACCACCTGTCATATTTATAACACACCCACAGCTATAAAGTACGAACAATGTTTTGTGGTAACGCACGAATTAGAAGCCGGCTTGTCTGTTCCAACATCCAGAGCTCTACCTCAGGGGCAGAGCCATACTCTTAAAATTTGAGATGTTTAAACAAAAACAAATCATACTTCATACATACACACATTTAAATTTGTGGGATTTCCATGATAATATTTTCACCCTTTTTTTTTTTTTTAGTTTTACTATTATTATTCTCAGGTGATAATATTTAATCAAAATCTAGTAGCCCCCGCTAGTACAGCGGTATGTCTCCGGATTTACAACGCTAAAATCAGACGTTCGATTCCTCTCGTTGGGCTCAGCAGATAGCCCTTTGTGGCTTTGCTATACGAAAAACACACACACACACACATTCTAGTTATGACTTTTTAGACAATTCCCAACAGGAATGACCCGAGCGTTGCCCAATAGTTAACTGCCGGGCTGTGTATCAAAAACACATAACTCTCTGCATATTAAGCATGTGGGTACGTTGTAAGAGTGACAATTATATCCCACTATTCGATTAGAGTATTCTGAAAGTTGGCACTTGATTAGCCGCCTTACTCCTAATCAATTGACAATTAGGGATGCAAATATCAGAGAAAAACAAACATAATTATTTCACCTGTAAATTATATATTGTTCGTTTTATAGACGGTCATTCTATAAATGGTCAATGAAAACTTATGCGCAGCCATATGAAGAGAAATGCAAGAATATCACGAATCAGTGTTGAACCGTTTGACTTAATAGTACTTTGCGCTACAGATGCAAACATTAATAGAATATTTGTAATTTTTTGAATTTTGTGGAAAGTTACTCGAAGGCTAATTTTACTAGTTCTCTCTAAATTTGGAGTGAAAGAGTAAATGAGCGGTAGCACTTACCGCCACCTATTGAGCTGCTATGATCGAATAGTGGGATTTGATCTTCATCCAATGTCTCACGACATGAAGCATGAATTTTTGCTGCAAGGGGACGTGAACTTTGGACTCCCCAGTTAGCAGTCCAGCAAACTGGGCCCGTAGATGTGATGAATAAATCGAAGAAATCGTATTCTATATTTACTATCAAACATAATTAAAATCAAGAAAAAGATTAGGATAAGAAAACTCAGTAATAAGATATTATAAACAATAGAAAAATAAAGTCAAGATAGGACAAAAAAGCGAAATGATCTCGCTGATTTAGTTGTTCTGGAGTTATTTGAATAAGGAAAGTACGTATACGTATACATTTATTTAAACAGAAGGCTTTAGTGCTAAGATTTATAAAAACCGGGCACAGATCAATGTACAGCTTTGCATTTAAACAAAAACGATCTAGTTATCGTGTGATAAAGCATGCTTATTGTAATGCAATTAAAAAACAAATGTGTGTATATATGTATATATGATACTTAAATCAAAACTGTCACCTTAAAATTCGTTAACTTAAAGATCGACAAACGTTTTTGAATATAGGAAAAGCATTCCCTGAAACATAAAAGTGTATTGTCCCAATTGAGTTTTAATATATGTTTCATTATCTTATATGCTATAAAAGTGTTGGAGTATAATTTAAAATATCCACAATTTTGTCTTTTATATTTGAATTTCAAAATTCAATAGCAAATTAAGTTGGATTTTATTATTTTATCTGAAAATGATTTCAAATATGCGAACTAGAAAGTCATATGACAACTACAGCCGATCCAATGTTGCGGTGGAACAGCCTGTATAAGAACTACATAATATTGTTTGCGTTTCGTAGGAAGTGTTATGTCACAGAAAATTCGTTGCTTTTGAGAAAGATAAACGAGAGCCCTTTCAGACACAAAATATTCATACACTCAGGAGATCGGACATTCACAGTTTCTAAGACCGGGATATTCGTCCACTAAAACTATCCATAAAAAAAAGGCCTGCAATAAATCATATCTCAGCGGTGGTAAACTAAAATGAGAGTCCATGAGCACAATGGTGAAGGTCAAAAGTTGTCTACGTGTCCTAGAAAACAATAAACAATACAATAAAGAAGAATATTTGTCCATAAAAGCGACAGGAGTTTATGCCATGACGTATCAACAATTTTATGCCTCGAACAACTGAAGAATGAAACTATTATTGATGCTATTTCATACGTAGACAAGTCAAATTGGCGGATACAAATGCGTATGGATTTATATGTAACGGGTATTTTAAAACGAGAAATAAACAACAATTGCTCTGATACACTTGGTTTATTATGGAAAGCCAGTTGAGCGGCGTGTGTGCTTTTGGTATTACAGCTTTATGATGGAGCCCTCTGCAATGGAAAATACGCTATAAATCTATTTTTAAGACAGACGGTCATTGGACAGAGTATAACTTAAGTTGGTAACGTAGACTGTAAAGACGTTCTGAAGTTCCATAAAACGTTTTAGAGTAACGTGCTTAATCTTTGTATACATGGGATTGTTTGACAGCATTATGTTTATTCACATTCAAAACCAAATTCTCAAAATTACAGTTCGTCATGATTTTACGATTTAAAGTTTTATCCCGTAAATGAAATAATATTATATTTTTCCTCTTCTGAAAAACAGAAAAAAAAACCGTTTGAATAACAAAATTGTATTTGTTGTCAGATACAAAGCTACACAATTGGCTATTTGTTATTTGCCCACCGAAATCCAATGTTTATCGTTATAAGCTCAAAGACTTACCCCTCAGCCATCAGGAGGCGTTAATAACATACCATACAAAACAACAAACTCTGTGCCAGACTTACAACTAAATTGTGTAATAAATCTAAACATTTCTCGATGAGATTATGGAAACATGTTCATTGAAGATTATAAACCTTCTTGTTTGTCGTTAAGCACAAAGCTACACAACAAGTTATCTGTGCTGCGCCCACCTAGAGAATCGAAACTCGATTTTAGTATTACAATGCTTCAGGATCACCGCTGAGCTACTAGGGACGGATTATAAATAGTAATTTCATGAAAAAAATGTACAAGATAAGACACAAAAAATAGCTTAATTAAAAATATTTATATCCAATTGTACCTCCAACATTCCGTAGATAAACTGAAAAAGTTTGTTATACTTAACACTAAACATTGCAGTTGTGTGTCCCGTATGGTTATGATGCTTCCCAGATCTCGAGATTCAGAAAAAAAATTGGAAGTTGAATCCCCTATCTGACATAATCCACATAAGTCTTTCAAATGCTTGTGAGAAATGAAACACTTACAAGTGAACCCTGTTCTGCAATATTTTTATTTCTGTTTCCCGATTAGTCAGCTATGAGCATACGGACTTACAACACGAGAATTCGGGGCTCGATTTTCCACAACATAGTCAGCAAGGTAGCTTCATGTGTAGCATTGAGTTAACATAAAAACAAGTAAACAAAATCTTTATTTCTTTAACAATAAGTCCCTATGGTAGGTCAGTGGTAGGTTTACACATGTGTAACGCTGCAATTCAGGGTTCGATTCCCTGTTGTGAACAAGCAAATAGCCCAATTACGCTTTGCTCTAAAAAGAAACAAATATATCAATCAACAATGCTATTTATCGATTATTTTTATCACGTGAAACCATAAAAGTAAATGACGCACAGAATAAAAGAAAAATAAGTGAGGTTTTGAATTTCGCGCAAAACTACACAAGGGTTATTTGCGTTAGCCGTCCCTAATTTTGCAGTGTAAGACTAGAAGGAAGACAGCTAGTCATAACTACTCACCGCCAACTCTTGGGCTACTTTTTTACCAACGAATAGTAGGATTGACCGTAAATTATAACGCTTCCACGACCTATTCCACCTGGCCATGCCGGGCCATAAAAATAAGTGAAAACTTTTGGAAGATACACTGATTGCAAAATGAGAAATTTTTCGTATTTTGTCCCTTGCATTTAGAAAATCATAATGACTTCTTCATGTTACCTAAACTTACGCATGGCAAACATTAATTAGCGTCAGAGTTTTGGATATTGACTGGGACTCTTTTACAGTGGGTGTCTAGGACATAATCAACTTATTTTAAAATAATATTTTCAAAACAAGTTAAAGACATACAAACATTGTTTACTCTATAGGATGTCACAATTGTACCCAAAACTATAAATAACTTCATTTTCTTGACAGAACTCTACGCTCGCTGATTCAGTTGCTTTATAATCTAGTTGGCAAGACGAATTATTATTTTTTTTACTTTGCTGCAGATTGTACAATAAGAAACAATCTACGACAGTTGCATCCAGAACTTTCAATAACTAAATCCCTTTTGTCACAGGATACACAGACGGATTCAATTATCTTAGAACACCCTTTGATAACTTTGCGTTTTGTTTCACTTACTACTTTTTTGACATATAAACTATTCCGGAATATGCAAGTCTAAAGTAGCTTTGATTATTTAACAAATAGCCACAAAAGTTTAAAACTTTTATAGAATGACTCTTTCGACTGAAGTTATTGTAGAAAATAAATCAATAAAATTAGACTAATGCCACTGATATTTAATGAGACTTATTTGAGGAAAATGTTATATTAAAGAAGCTTCTAATTCTTCAAAAACGCAAAATGTGGTACTGATATCACTCTTATCGTGTGTTAGAAGTCAAAGTACAAATCACTCATATATGCAAAACAGTAATGTAGTTTAATCATTTCTTTCATGATTATTTTAATCTATCAAATGCACGTGAACTTTCAAGCCAGACAAGCAATGTTATAAGATAACATGTTAAGAAACACAAATATACACCAAAAAGACTCATCTTATCAAGTGTGTTACTGTTGATTCGTGAAGGAAACTTGTCATTCAACATCGCTTTCACATAGTTATCTTTGATAGAGGTGGTAATGATGCTGTTAAAACGCCGTAGTGAAGTAAATAACTGAACTTATTTAGAACTTGTCAGGTTAACTGGTTAATTCTTGCCTTAATTAAAAACGCAGAGATAGCATGCAATTCGTACGATATGTTTACGATATCAGAAATCAAAGTACCGTAGTTTATTTAGTGAAGCATTTTCCAGCAGTAGTGACTGTAATATTAATGCTAGTTTTACCAAGGTATGGTTAAGTGGGAAAAGTAAAGAAAAAAGAAATTGTTTGTAATTCATATTCATTCATAGAATGTGATTCAGCATTTCTTTAACAGCGTGACCTGATAACTGGGTTTTTGTAATTCTCCAGGAATAACACACGAAACACATATTATGCGTGAGGTATTTCATAATGCCAGTTTTAGGAATATCACAATATCAGTTTAAAATATACCACAATATCAGTTGAAGGTATGTCATAATGTCAAATGAGAGTGGTGAATAACTATTAATATGAAAAGATTAAACTTGTACATTTTTACAATACTGCACATTAAACAAACTTTATCTTTTCTTAAATACAATAAAAATAACTAAAAAAAGGTGTAACAGTCTTAACAGCTAAATTAATGTATGTTAGCTGAGGTTTACCAAAATAATTTTATAAAAAAAACCTAGAATACGAGTTAGCGACCTTTGTAAAACGTTTTAAATCCAAAGTTTCTTTCCATCATTGTGTTCTTAATTCCGAAGAAATAATATTGTGCCTAACAAGAAAACGATTAAATAAGCAAAAGTGAAGTCAAGATGAATTGATTTTATGATTAGATTTGTTTCGCCTATGTTTTGGACTTATGAAAAAATATATAATGACTAAAACACTTAAAAGTAAAAGTGTGACAATACTGAAACAACAACTAATTGAAAATTATTAATGGATAATGCATTATATCTGAAATTTAAAATTCAGGCGTAGCAAAGATTTGAAACAATCAAAAACAAAATTTGTCTGAATCCTTCTACCATGTAGTACTTATCTTACAAATGCATGTATGCAATAATTGTGCTCCCTATCATTTATCCCACAGCTCGTCTTCTTTAAACTGATTATCTACATATTTTTAAAGGTGAAGAATTCAAAACTTTTTTTTTCTAAACTGATATTTACTAAAGGTTACAATTAGAACTACTTCAATAATTTTAACTTATCTTACGTGCCTTCTCAGAATCAAAGTAAGTAGGGTTAGCTGATTGACTAGAGGTCTATTTGTTAATTTTTCTTTTCTGAAACAATATCAGACACCTCCTAAAATTTCAACACAATATTGCCAAAGCTTTGGTATTAAATCTATAAAATATTCACAAACTAATATTTATTGTGAAAACTTTCAATTTTTTTCTTGAGCCTGCCTTTAGAATAATTAATACTAAATGATTTGTCTTGTTTTCCTATCTTTTTTTCATTTTATTATAATTATTGTTGTATAAAACGTATGTAACATTCAACGGATCTTTCGCGCTATTGTACGTCTGTGGCCTTGTGCTACACTTCAAGCGTCACTAGGGCTGTTTATTTATATTCCTGTCACACCAAACATGCTCAGCCTTTCGGACATGCAGGCGTTATAATGTGACGGTCAATTCGTTGGTAAAAGAGTAGCCCAAGAGTTGGCGGTGGGCGGTGATGACTAGCTGCCTTCCCTCTAGTCTTACATTGCTAAATCAGGGACAGCTAGCGCTGATAGCCCATGTAGCTTTGCGCGAAATTCCAAAAACAATCAACAATTGTCATACCTAGTGAGAAACACTCTTGGATGGAATAGTTTGAATATGTCATACATCGACTTAATGCGTTTTTCGTGAGGAACACTCTTCAATAAAGCCATTATGCTGTGATCAAGTTTCACTTATTAGAACATATTTTGTCATGAAAACTGGAAATAACTTATGATTTCGAAACCTCGTTACGAATGAGTATGATGTAAATGAGAAAATCGTCCATATTCTACCCTCCTTGTCCTAACCTGCCGTAAATGTTCCTCGTTGAGAAAGATGTTATCGGCAATACTGCCAATATTTTGGGTTACATAGTAAATTAGTGTTGTTTATTTCATTTAGTGAGGATCATTTCATTTGCGTTGTTATTTTAATTCAAAAGTGGTCTTGTTTATCGTGACTTTACCTTTGCTCTTTCAGGTTCAACTGGGCCTGGCGTGACCTGATGAATCGAACTCCAGTCAGTGAACATACTCGTCCTTTCAAACATTGGAGTGTTATAATGTTACAGTCAATTACACTATTCGTTGGTAAAAGAGTATCCTAAGACTTGACGGTGTGCACTGTTGAATAGCTACCTTCTCTCTAGTCTACACTAAAGAGAACTAAGCACCTCTCACCCTAAATTAGGCGAATGGTTTTTAAATGTAAACATAGTATTAGTGCTATGTGCGTTTTTACATTGGTATGTATAAAACTATTTGTGTAAACAAAGCTTTGTATTGTCAACGAACAAAAAGATGAGAAGCATACACCAGAAAACTCGATAAACCTTCGTAGTACATACATGGATATGGCTTGAAAAAAGCCACTATTGTAACGCGCATGCAATGGCTACATGATGTAAGAATGAGTTATCTTATTTACTGGACCGGTCCTACCTAAAAATTAATGTGGGCTTTATATAACAACATTCACGAACCAAACCAACAGTCAAAGAGGGAAGTAGAGATACAGGACGTACCTTGATCCTCCCAAGTCACTTGACCATGAAATGACTGTCACTGTTTAAATAGTGCCTGACTTGGCCCGGCATAGTCTGATGGTTTGGGTGCTCGACTAGCAATCTGAAGGTCCCGTGTTTGAATTTCCGTCACAATGCATGCTAGCCCTTTTAGCCGTGAGAGCGCAATAATGTGACGACAAATCCTACTATCCGGTGTTAAAAGAATAGCCAAAAAGTTGGCTGTGGATGCTAGTGACTAGTTGTCTCCATTCTATTCTTTCACTATTAAATTAAGGACGGCTAGCGTAAATATTTACCGTGTAGCTTTGTGCAGAATTAAAATCAAACTAAACCGGCTTCAACTGACAAACTGTAAGGATGAAGTCTACATAGCACCTAACCATCCCAGATCGTGATCAATATTTGTCGTTTAGCATCACGCCATTTTTAATTACTTGTTATGTGTTAACTTTGAAATTTGAGTCATGTGATCGAAGGTAGTTCAAACATTGTTTATATTTGCACCCGAGAGAATATTTACTAGGTTTCATGGAAAATTTTGAGACAAATTGTTAACAAGTTTACTCCAGGTAGTTCTGTATGACATGTGTGAAACTTTGCACATTCACTGCTGAACATCCAAAGTCTGCAAAGGCGAAGTCCTCGCTCACTAATTGAAGTTTAACGTCACTCAACGTCAATAACGAGTATGCCCCCCGTGAGCATCAATAACTGCTTGGCATCTCCTGCCCATGGAAGCGATGAGATGACGAATCACATCTTGTGGAATGGCTGTCCACTCAGCCTGCAAAGCTGAGGTAGAGTCCACGGTTGAGGTTGTCGCCGTCGCAGACGTTGGTCCAACTCGTCCCAAAGATGTTCGATGGTGTTTAAATCTGGTGATCTGGAGGGCCATGGAAGAACGTTGATGTTGTGGTGTCTCAAGAAGACAGTTGTGAGTCGGGATGTGTGAGGACGAGCGTTGTCATGTTGAAAAACGTCGTTGACGTTCACCATGATGGGTTGCACATGGCGCGTAAGAATCTCGTCGACGGTTGCGTACGGTCTGATCGGAAATCGTACGCAGTCCTGGTATGGTTGAGACAGGAGACGTCGCAGTGGTGGTTCTATCCCGAAAGTGACGTAACCGGATATAACGATCTCGTGTGGGTGTGGTCACAAGTTGATCCATGTTGTTACTGACGATTCCATAGCTTTGTGATGGTGCTTGGGTGGACATTCACAGCTCTGGCAACATCTGATCGAGATTCGCTTGCTTCTAAGTGACCAATGGCGTTGTTGCGTTGTGCTTCAGTCAGTCTTGGCGTAACTGTATTGCGTGTCGGTGACTTAACACTGAGCTATGGAAACCGAGAACCCGTCACTTTTATAAGGATTTTGCACATGTTGCACTTGCAGAACATGCAGATCTTTCAAACAAATTTATTGGACACGAATGCGTTTTGGCGAAAAATCCGATGTTTTCCTCCGTTTTCAAAGTTCACAACTTTTATTGTCATTTTGGTCTGGCAATCAGTGCCTTAACACATGTAACATCCAATATTCTGAGTTTGTAACGTTATTACATATATTTCTCTTTAAAATGAAAAAAATATCCCTTTTGCGTTTCTTTTTTGAAGAGTATATTTAAAACATTACTTTTGTCAAAATGTTACGAACTTAAACATTCGAAGTGATTTGTATAAAACACCTTCTAGTGTTCACAATAAACAAATGTAGATACTTTGCAAACACAAAATGTTTTACAACTAGAAAAGTTGTAACTGCCGTTACAATATTCACGAAAACCCCAATTACTTCTATTAGAGTTGCATTACATTTATTGTGCAAAGTTTGTAATTCAATTACTGAAAATCAGACTGAGTCGTAAACTTGTCTGTGTGACGATGAGTCTAAAAGGTATAATGTCATTCTTTAGGAGCCCCCCAGTGGCTCAGCGGTATGTCTGCGGACTTACACGCTAAAAGCCGGGTTTCGATACCCGTGGTGGGCGGAGCACAGATAGCCCATGGTGTAGCTTTGTGCTTAATTCAAAACAACAACAACACAACATTCTTTAGGAAGTAATAACGATTGAGCTTCCATACAGCCGATACGTATCTCGTGCTAAAACAACCAGTTTTTGTACTACGGCATACACCACACTGTAACATCTTAACATCTATTTTTCAGTGCTTCCTTGTAACAACTGTTATTGTTGTAATTGAAGAGAATTAAGAAACAAGTATCTGCGAATTATGGCTAACGTACATCAGAACTACAGTTTTATGCTGACGTTTAAAGCAAGTATAGTCTAACAATCAAACTATAGTATTTAAGGTATAAGTTGATATTAAGTACAAGATTACATCATGGTAACCATGCTAATGGTGTTTATCATATCCATTTTTACTGGGATTTCTCTAAATTTTAGAGTTCGTTAAGCCGGTTTGGTTACAAAATATTGATTCCTATTTAGAACGATGCTTCTCCCATAATTTTTAAAATAGTTTTATAATTTAACAGCATAATAAGATCACAAAATCTTTCATAGTACCATATCTAATATTTTTAATGTGATAGATAAGATTATGCCGGTACTCAGTCCCGCCTCCAAAATCAGTTGGTTGTGTGCTGGCACGTGGTTTGATGTTCATCAATGTTAATAAAGTTGTTGTTTATTTAAGTAAATATTTTCCAAGTAATTATTGTAATCTTTATGTCAGAACATTTATTGTAATCTTTATTCTTCAACAGTTATCTGTTTTTATTCATAATTTAGATCGTAATGTTTTTATGGGCCATCAAAGTATATATTACTTTAAAGCTCTTTACCTTGCTAAGTCTTACAGTTTATACTGAAGGATTCCATTGTTTGATTCATTTTTGTGGCGACATCTTACAGAGACATCAAGCTATACGTTACTTTGAAGTTTGTTATCTTCTTACCATGCTTTCTACAGGTGTCACATTAGTAGGAAAATTTATTTATCTAGTTCAATTGACATTTCATATTTTGAAAATATATTTAGGTTTGCAAGTGTCCAAAAGTATGCTCAATGTCTTATGAAAACTTTTGGTCTTTGCGAATAGGAAATAAAATACTTTTCTTGTTATTGTGGTGTGGCTGATGCGCCCCTCAAACTGTTAGTCGAGCAATTTTATACATACTTTTATCAGTTTCTGATGTAAAGAATTAAGTCACTCAACTACTTACGGAGCAAACGCAGCAAGCATCTTTACCAATTGCCTGGATACCACTCAAACTGTTAGTCGAGCAATTTTAGACATACTTTTATCAGTTTCTGATGTAAAGAATTAAGTCACTCAACTACTTACGGAGCAAACGCAGCAAGCATCTTTACCAATTGCCTGGATACCACTCCACAGCAAGGTGAAAATGTGCCAGTCGAGTAGCACATAATGAAGCTTGGGGCAGTAATATTGTAAAATATGCTCTAATTGTAACATATTACCAAAGGGTTAGGAGTAGAGGCGGGAATAAGATATACAAACATGCTGTTCTGACCCTTTTTATGAAGTTGTCGGGAAAGTTTGGCATTCCAGGGAAAACCATTTAATTTAAAGCGTTCCCAACAGAACAATATTTCATAATTGCGTAAAATGATTGAACAATGGAACTATGAAACCCTAATGTATGATGAGACCTCTAGTGGTTTGTTCACTTTACCGTTACAGTTCCTCTATAATGAGAATCCTATTGTTATTTTGTTTACATTAGCATGTAAACATATACATGTTTTAAATCAAAGACAAAGAAATATATAATACTTTGTTACATTGAAATATACTGTAACCTGTATTAGATATTGCTGGACCACCTTGAGAGAGGTCCCATGTTTGAAGGGTAGCATCTTCATGACGAAAAGATGCAGCATAATGTTTCTTAATGCATTTTTAATATTTTACATCCACTTACAATCATAGACTCAAATATAACACTGTGACAATAATAAATTGATTTTCACATATCAGTTAAAACACAAAATATGATTGACTTTTTTGGAAATAGATTGTTAACATGTACTTTATTTATACATTGAGATTGAAATTTCTATTGTTTTATTTTTTTTTCTGTGTTTAATGTTCACGTATTGTTTCCTTCTATCATTTAGTTTACGCATTTTTGTTGCATTTAAACGCTAACTTATTTATATTTTAAGTAGTTACAAAATGATATAGTTACTGCTATTTGTCACTCAATACCATTATTAACAGGAAAATATAATGTCTGAATATTATTTTTACTATACTTGTTTTTTAGAATTACGTTTTTCTTTCTGGTTCTTTTTTCTGCTTCCATATTTTAAATTAATGTTCATGATAACATCTTTATTAATATTGGTGTGAAGTACTAGTGAGGCACTTGTTTATTAATTATGTTTTGGTAAGTGTTTAATTTATTTCTAAGTGTTGTTATTGTTGAGGCCTGATTGTAGCGGCTTGTCCTTTGTAGACCGTTACATGCACTATATTCTCTATCGGAAATACTTTTCTTGAACTGAATTCAAGCGACTAGTATTTTAAAAACGTAGAATATGTTCAGTACCAAAGGTTGCACAAAATTAACGAAATTTTCAAGAAACCTTCGCCCAGAGATTTGTTAAAGGCTATTCTCACTCTGGCATGTAAATAATTATTAATTTTTATCAGTTTTATGTAACGTCGTTATTATTTGTACTGTGTTTCTATTACACATAATCCGATATATTATTCTTATTTATTCACATGTAACTCATTATTTTACAACTTTAGATTGAATTATTAACGTATCGAGTGTCAACGGGAATTTTCCCCACCTCAAATGTCTGGCTATGCTGCGGCCCATTTCCGGCTGAGTCTCTGCAGCAAGAACTCGGATCGTTAGGAATGAAAGTCACTCTCATAGTCCCTGGAGAAATATTTAAATCATCCCTCGACGTACAGGCACCTTACCTAACCTGTTGTATAACAACTTTAAATTTAAATGTACACTTTTTTACATGCTAGCCTTATTTACTTTAATTTTCATTGTTTAAAAAAAGGATATCATTTGGAATTTATCACACGAATTACTTAGATTTACAATATAAACTCTTTAATCAACTACCGTGACAGCTGTAAATAATAAAAAAGTAGTCAAATATGTGTTTGTTTGTTATTGTGTATAAGGCTAAACAATGCTCTGTTGAATACGGGTATAGAAACCTAATTTTTAATGTCTTAAGCCTGCTCACTTACTGCTGAGTCACTGATTACGAATGACGAGCATTTTTAACGAGTTTGTTACGACCTATTTCTTCTGGTGATTCAGGTCTATGGATTTACAACGCTAAAATCAGCGGTTCAATTCTCTCCGGTGGATACACCAGATAGCCCCATGTAAGTTATCTATACGAAAAACACACTCACACACCCTTTTTCCTGGTAATTAGTTTGTTCAAGGATTTTTGTTTTTAATCCTGGAGGCTATAATTATAATTAGTGTTTCGTTCTCTTATTTCTCCTATTCTTAATTTGTAGTAACCGTTCTCGTCGAAGTAGTGATCGTTAGTTAAGAACTGATGAAATTTATAAATAGTATTAACAATGATTGAATAACATAAATATGTTATCAATATTATGGAGCTTTTCATGAAAATGACTACAAGTATAAACGCAAACTTTCTCTATAAAATATAATGTTAATAAATAGTGATTATTATAAAAATTGTCCCTTTTGATGCCTCAGAGATAAAATTAGGAGTTTATAAAGTTGGAATGCATGTTTCTACCTCTGCGGTGTATTGAGCACAGATAGCACTTTGTGAAGCTACGTATATAAATTAATCAAAAATATTTTCAGTCTGGGAAGCTCCTAGTGGCTCAGCGGTGAATCTACAGACTTATGACTCTATAAACAGGCGTAATCCGAGGGTCGCGGGTTCGCGCCCGCGTCGCGCTAAACATGCTCACCCTCCCAGCCATGGGGGTGTATAATGTTACGGTCAATCCCACTATTCGTTGGTAAAAGAGTAGCCCAAGAGTTGGCGGTGGGTGGTGATGACTAGCTGCCTTCCCTCTAGTCTTACACTGCTAAATTAGGGACGGCTAGCACAGATAGCCCTCGAGTAGCTTTGTGCGAAATTCCAAACCAAACCAAACTATAAACAGGGTTTCGATATCCGTGGTAGGCACAGCACAGATAGTTGTCTATTATGTAGTTATCCCCATCGCGCCAAATATGCTCGCTCTTTTAGCCGTGGGGGCGTTATAATCTGACAGTCCATCCTACTATTCGTTGGTAAAAGAGAAGCCCAAGAGTTGGCGGTGGGTGGTAATGACTAATTGCCTTCCCTCTAACCTTACATTGCTAAATTAGGGACGGTTAGCACAGATAGCCCTTGAGTAGCTTTGTGCGAAATTAAAAAAAAAGCAAACAAATAAACAAACTATTATGTTGTTTCGTGCGAAGCAAAAAACAAACAAAGCGTGGGAAGAGAGGGGTTGTTGGAGTTGTTTGGAGGGAGGAAAAGTGGTTTCGAAAATCAATACCTCAATAAACCATAAGTCAGTAGCACCAGTATCTTTTCTATAGCAAGGTTCATGCCAAACTGGCCCGGCATGGCCAAGCGTGTTAAAGCGTGCGACTAGCAATCTGAGGATCGCGAGTTCGCATCCCTGTCGCGCCAAACATGCTCGCCCTCCCAGCCGTTGGGGCGTTATAATGTGACGGTCAATCCCACTTTTCGTTGGTAAAAGAGTAGCCCAAGAGTTGGCGGTGAGTGGTGATGACTAGCTGCCTTCTCTCTAGTCTTACACTGCTAAATTAGGGACGACTCGCACAGATAGCCCTCGAGTAGCCTTGAGCGAAATTAAAAACAAACAAAAACAACATCATGCCAAACTGATGAAATTCGAAAATATTAAAAGCTGTCTAAAATTATGCTATCGCCAATGTTTAAACAAAACTATTTTCACATAGAACCTATAAAGGTCGTTTGACCGAAATATTTTTCATCTTTAACCTTTTTTTCTGTTTTAACATGGTTTTTGTGCAAGGCAAGGTTCAGTTTCTAAACGATTAAGTTTTTCCTTGTTTATATTACTCAGCTTAGTTTGATTCAATTGAAACTAAACAAATGATGGTGTTATCAACTAAGTAAAATGTTTGTTTGAATTTCGCACAAAGCTACACGAGGATCATCTGCGCTAACCGTCTGTAATTTATTAACAGTGAAAGATTAGAAAGGAGGCAGCTAATCAGCTAATCATCATCACCCACCGCCGCGTTTCGGGGTATTCTTTTACCAACGAAGACTGAGATTGTTCGACACAGTGTAACGCCATTACATCTGAATTTGGTAGGATGGGAAATCAAACCCGTAATATTAAATTTAATGGAAACGTCACTGAGACACAGTGGGATAGTCTAAATGATATCTTATTATGACATTTTTTGTGAAAAATACAGCGACTTATAACAAACAAGGGCTGAGCGCAATACAGTAGTTAGCATGCTGGACTGTTCACCCGAAATTCATGGTTTACGTCCCATTCCGTTACAGGTAAAAAATCGATCTCTGCGCTTGGGGACCATAGGTACATCAGTAAGGGTAACAGTATATTAGATAGTCCTCGTGTAAGTTTGCGCAGAATTAACATTATAAAATATACGTGAAGTGTTACTACACACTCTCCTTACTCGGCTAGTAAAGAATGACGCGAGTTTTGATTAGTTTCAGTGTAATGTAAATAAGACGTTTACGTCATAAATAATATCTCACTGTATCCAATGTATTGTGGGTTGCGATAACTTTCAAATCCATTCTTGAGGCTGCTCCAAATTTGTCTGTATGAGGTTAGTGTCCGGAGGAAATCTTTTCTGGATTCTTTCTTGGTATTGACAATGGTCCATGAAAACATTATTATATTATAACGAGTGAGCCGAAGCTGGACATTACAGGTTCAGGATGGATATCTGATAGTGTAGAAACATACCTTGACCGATGGACAATATGTTTGTTACTGAGCTCAACTACTCATAAAGCGCTATCTATGCTGCTCTCATGGCGAGCGTCGAAACCCATGTTGCAGTGTTATAAGCCCTCAGACTTACCACTGAGTCACCAGAAGGCTCTAGGAATTAATTTATCTGTACATATAATTAGAAATGTCCCACCGAATGCCGTGCGTTGCATGAACAAGATTCTGACAACTGATCTTATATTATTCTGATGGACGATAATGCTCATTCCATTTGCACACTTATCGTCACTACCTACCCGACATGAAATTAATCTACAACTAGTTTTAAAGATGATTTTGCGTCTATCTACTTAACGGGCATACAGAAATCAGACGTGAAGCGCCTTGATAAACTGAGGTGGAAAAGTTCTTCAAATCTTCATTCGGATATTTTTATGTACAGTGAACCCATAAACGTTTCATGACTGTGTTGGTTGACGTAATCGCTATTAAGACGAAAATAAATATTCTGGAAACTACTTTTTTACATCCTTAAATTATGATGTTATTTTAGATAACGTGGGCATTACCAGAATGTTTTCAGTGTGGGAAGTTCCAAGTGGATCTGAAGAATTATAACTCTAAAAACAGGGTTTCGATATCCGTGGTAGGCACAGCACAGATAGTCGTCTATTATGTAGCTTCCTACAAAGCAAAAATAAACAAAGCGTGGGAAGAGAGGGGCGGAGTAGTGGTTTCTAAAATCAGTACTTCATGTAGGTCTAATAAGCCATGAGTCAGTAGCACTTCAGTGTCTTCAGGCTCATGCCAAATTGAAGAAACTCGTTGAAATACAGAAGAGATTATCAATATACAATTACAAAGCCATTTTTGTCAGTTATAATTTTTCTATGGCATGCTTCAAAAATCAGAAAGTGTGACATATCATAAAATATTGCGAAGCAGTCCCATGCTTTTGATTAATTGATTATTTGGAACTAAGCATAAAGCTACACAACAGGCTATCTCTACTCTTCCCACCACGGATGTTGTGAGTCACTGACATACTACTGTGCCACTGGAGAGCGTTTCTTGTAAAACATATATTAGTAATTTGTTCATAGTTTTCTCTTGTTCAGTATAAAATTCCTAACTGAAGTAATTATGGGTGCAGGTAGTTTTAAACTAGTCCTATAAATATTTATGCATTAAAAAATAAAGAAAAAAATGGTTTTGGTGTGGTGTCTTAAAGAAGACATGGAGAGAAATTAATAAAAATAAGAAGTTTTTGTGGTTATGGAGTTCCAATCACCATTTGCGGGGCGCGGGATCGAACTCTGCCAAACATGCTCCATTTTCAGTGGTAGGAGGCGTTATAATGTGATTCTAAGCCCACTCTTCTTGGATAAAAGTTTAGTACAAGAGTTGACGGCGGGTGCCTTCCCTCTAGTCTTATAAATTAGGAACGGCTAGCGTTAATAGCCTTCGTGTAGTTTTGCACGAAATATGAACCAATTGTTTGTCGGAATAAAAATCAAAGAACACTGGTAAAGAATGCAAAATTCTCTGAGAAGTCGTTTAAAGTGTTTTTGTTGGTTTAGAGAACGTTTTCTTTTCTAAAAAAAACACTTTTAGGTGAAACTTAGAATTTTTGGTGTCCCTTTTTTGTCTTTGTTATTGAGCATAAAGTTACACACACAATAGATTATCTATGCTGTGCCCGCCTCGGGTATCGAAACCTGATATTAAGATTCTTCAAGAGTGCCATCAAGTAAACTTGCTGTCCTACCAGCTGCTTTTGTCATCGAGTAATTACTAATGAAAATCTGGGCGGACCATATAAATTTTCCAAACGAAGAGCATATTTGATGTGTTTATAATATATATATATGTATATATTTGTACTTTATTAATAGTCTTGCAACATTCACTGGAAAATACTGCTGTCATATCATAGTTTATCGAATTAATTTTAAAGTTTTATTCCATTATCATTTTGTTGTATTTTATTGCTTCTATTGGCCTTGCATCAGTTAAAGAAGTAATCGTCAATTACGTTTTAGTCTTTATTCTGTGCTACTGTTCAGCTTATTCATAATTGCTTGTAAAGAAGATCCAACATTATTAATGCAGGAAGCGAGCTTTTAGATCAGTACTTCATGACGCTGTTGGGAGGACGTTTAACATTGAAAACATCTCTACCAGACCCATAGGTGTAAATCTATTATATAGTACCATGCTGCTCGATACATTCTGATATTTCAAATGTAGGTGCGTTATAGAAGTGATAATAAATTCTTTTATTCAGTTTAAAGTCCAGAAACGTCCTTGTTACGACATGTGCAGCTGACTGGCTACCTTTTCTCTAGGCGAACCTGACAGTGATATAGTCCATGTACGTATAAAGTATCATAAGACGACTATAAACAATTAATTTTGATCTACCAGTATATCAGTTATATCTGATGAGGATATACTTTTAGTTTTCTTGAATAATGTTAACGAAAATCATGATTCATGAAAAGCGTTTTGAAACAAACAGTTTCCAAACTTAGTAATGTTTCTTATGTTCTTTTCAAAACACTGAAGATATTTTTAAATAAACAAAATATTTTATTCAAAACTATCAACACGACACATGTGAAAACTTTTATGAAACGCCTTGAAGCTTATAGAGTAAAGTTATTTTATTAATGGATTTATTCACAGTTATAAAATGGCAAAACTACAAAAGCAAAACATATGAATGTTATTCCATGTATTTTCTCTCTACTAAATACCATTTTGTACGAGATATACAAAATATATTGAGCCTAATCTATGTTTGTAGCGCCCTCTGTTGACTATAATTACACTTTGTATTATGTTTTACCCATAGAATTTCCAATGTAGTCATCCCCATTTGATTTTTTACTTACTTTTATAAACTATTTATGCACCAAACTGCTCGTAGATTCATAGCTTTCTTGGATACATAATCTATAATAAAATAAGACTCACACATAAAAAAATAAGAAACTTTCAATACTGCATTCATTCCTACTAAGGAGTGCTAAAATTAACTACGTATTTAGACAAAATAAGTGATTTTACTCTATTTCCTATAGTCAATTGTATACTCTGGTTGTTGTGATAAGCAGATGAATGGAATATAAATAGGTCAACAAATGAAGTGAAGTACTATTGTTCGTTATTTATATTGCCTAAAAACGTTTTAAATAACTTGTTAATTAATAAAAAAAAGTTGCCCAAAAAGAATTGTCAGTATTGAAATACGCTAGACGTATGTTTAAACTATATTACAGTTTTTCATTTGTGACTAATATACTACTAAACATGCTCCATTGATAACAGTATAAGTTAGTCATTTATACGAATTTTTCCATTCCATGGCAAGGTGGTATGTCTAGACTTATACTGCTGGAAACCGGATTTCGACACTCGTGGTGTGCAGAGCACAGATAGCCCTTTGTGTAGCTTTGTCCTTAATAACAAACAACAACAACAGTACCGTATCTTAACGAATAAATAAGTTGTTAACATTTTAATGATTTTTCTAACTTGTTCAAACTCTATTTAGTTATAAGAAGGCACTTCGTAATTATTTTCACAATTATATATAATAATATTAGATAGCAGGTTTACCCTGGGTATTTGCATAAAGTAAGAAACAGATTCATTTTAACTTTCAGTTTTGGCAATCCCTTGTTTAAGAAACACAAAACTATACATGACTAAAAAATAAAAAAAACACGGAAAATATTATTCTTGCATGACCTTACCATATCTGCAACTATTGTAAAAAGAAATCTAATTGTTGAAAGACCTTTTATCTAACAATCTAACCGAGAATTGTTCATTACCGTACAAAGGAAAGACCAAGCAGATGTTGACACTCCATTACAAAAAACCCTCAGGGATTTCCTGCGTTAGTCTCTTCGTATTGCCATAGGAAAACGGCAAATCATATTGAGCTGATTTTCTTGTGTTTTAGCCTTTCTTATTTTTAATTAAACAATGTTCAGGTTATCAAGACTTGCAGTTATCTTTTGTCATCCTCTACATTTTATTCACTGTACTACTTTATGGTGTGCAAATATTAACTCTTTCCTACAAACCGCAAAAATATATATATCAGTAGGCTCATCTAGTATCTACACATAAGTGTATTTACTTGTCTTTACAAAAGCATTAATTTTTGGCTGGCTTCAATTCGATTTTTTCATTCTATATATATTTATCAAACAGATTTATACTCGTTTTTATAAGTTAATAATTACACAAGCAAACTGAAAACCGGTATACCTATTCATTTAATAATTTCTATCATAATATATTTTGTAAATATTTGGAAACTGGAAGAGCTAGAAAACTACAAATAATACCATTGCAATGGTTCTAGAAATGTCCACCTAGACGGGTTACCTCAGTACCATTTGTCTATTTAAACGGGATATCTCAATAACATTTGTCTACCTAGACGGGATACTTCAATACCATTTGTCTACCTAGACAAACAGGACACATCTCATA
Source organism: Carcinoscorpius rotundicauda (assembly GCA_011833715.1). Taxonomy (NCBI): domain Eukaryota; kingdom Metazoa; phylum Arthropoda; class Merostomata; order Xiphosura; family Limulidae; genus Carcinoscorpius; species Carcinoscorpius rotundicauda. The sequence continues at coordinate 35,131,435 of CM022405.1, read as the reverse complement.
ATGACCCACTCTGTGTAGTTTGTGTTGATGTTATTTTGTGGCTATATTTTTTATTCGCTTTTTTCTTATCCACAAAATGATACCTAACTATATGTTCACATATGACGTACTAAAGCTTGAGTATCTTCGACGTTTTACAGACTTAACTTGTTAAGTCCGTTCTTAGTGAGTATGTAACAGGCTACTTATTTTATGTTATCCTGTTATCTTCGTACTTGATACATCTGTTAATTTAACTATAGCAATTGCACAAAGTGACACCCAAGGGTTGGGATTTTCCGAAACTGTCAGGTTTCACTGCATGAAGCTTTCAAAAGTAATCTTGGCACTCTTCGTTACAATAGAAATAACCAATTTCTGAACTCTGACTGAAGTTTAGATGTCGTAATGTAGGAGATCTGTTGACCACTTTTGTGTTTATTGATATATATATATATATATGTATTATAAACTGTTGCCATACTTGTATGCTAAAACTAAAGGTTTTACATACATATAGAAATAAAAATATTTCTTGAAAAGTTTCCAAATGCATTTGTAATTATTAATTAAAATAAGTATGGAGTAACCTCTCATGTGTTCAAGATATTAAAGCTGAAAATTATGTTTCTAATCTATATTAGTTTACTTGCATAAAAAAGAAATAATTTGATATTCAGACCACAATGTCAAGTACAACGGTTTTCGACTAGTTTAGAACTTTGGTTTCGTGATATGTCATGTAGTTACATTTTGCTTTTCTTAGAAAAGCTCTATCGCTCTGATCTGCTATTCTTATTTAACCTGAAAATAAAACACGGTAAGCAAACAGGGAAATTTAACATTTTTATGAGGAGGTATGGGTTTTTACTCATCAATAGACGAACACATTTCAAGCATCGCTCCCCCAGTTTGCCTGAGGACCCTTTGTTTAGGTATAACTTGCGTATATAAATTAATTCAGCCTTACTACTAGAAATGCCTCACAAAAACTGCCATTTGGGGCGCTGCTATCGTACTCTCCTCAAATGACGTTCTTGATCCTAAGTAATCGCTTTCAAAGAGTAACATTAGCTTGTAATGACATAGCAATAATAATGTGAGAATATAGTGCTTCATTTATATTTTCAGAGAAAATCTATACCGGTAGAGTTAAGTAGGTTAACTTAAAACAAAATCAAAAGGAACGACTGAGTTAAAAACAGCAAATCCAAACCTCTGACTAGTTATATTAGTTTGTTTTAACAAATAATATATGTATATTTATTTATTATTTTTAAAAAAAGAGCATACTTTTAGTTGTCCTCTTTTATTAGTTAAGAGTATGATTTAAAAATTTCTTTGTATCATGAAATGCTGTGTAAAAATTCCCTTTCGATATTTCCCGATAGAAAATCTTCCATAATTTGTAAATGTTTTTGGGTTTTGCATAAAAACTATATTTTTTGAATATTTTTTTTTTGCTTGCTTTAATATACATCAGTTTATTGAGTCACTATAAAGTGTTATATTTGATTTTATGTCTGTTGCTTTAAGACTTTTTTGAGGTAATTATGTTATAGAATCATTACAAATCTTTTAATTCGGTAATTTTACTCTAACAACTGCACACAAATGAAAGCTGTTAGAGCGTTCCACAGTTTCTAAGATGGACTTTAGTAGGAAAAATAAAGCATGAAATCTACGTTATTTTGCGATTAGCTTTTGAAAAATTTTAAACTTTATCTTACACATACACACACACATATATATGTATGTCAATATTTTATACGCTTTTCAATTTTATTGTAACAAGTAAGAATGTCTCTTCTAAGTTCACACTCAAGATTTCTAAAGCATTATCCATGACTTCCATGAGAAAACACAACTCTATTTTCATCACTACAAATCCATAATGCCGGTGTATTTCACATAAAAATAAAATACAATTTATATATTTAGTATCAAATGGGTTGGTACTACTAAAGAGTGCCACGCCAACAATTACATGCATCTTTTATAAGAAGTCAAAAATGTAACCGAGTAATATCAAAAGCCACACCCGAAGTTCTGAACTGTAAATTTCGAATATCATAGAAATCTTTTTTCTCTTGTAATAACAATTGTAACGTGAAACCTGAAAAATCTACAGATTCTTTTCTCCACGAATCGTTTCAAAGGATCACATAATAACTTTTGCATATTTCGATTGTTAAGCAACTTAAATGTGAAAATACTGTTTTGAATTTTCAAATTATTTCATCTATTTGTTATTATTTGTTTCTAATATTTAACTTAAATTTTAGTGCCTACTATAACAGATTTACTGGTGTATATTTATTTTAATATTGATGTTTGTTTCGCTTAAATATATATTTAAAAAAAACATGTAACTTATATTGTTAAATGTGTGTTGCGAAATTCCAGTCTATTCCCTAAATTTGTAGAAGATTCTCTAGTGCAAAAATCAATAATATATGTTTTACGAAAACATTAGCGTATCGCTATGAATTGTCACCAACTGAACTTTGGGGAAGCTTGCGTAAAGTTTATAAATCGAAGCGCCAAGAGAAGTACAATAAACCTTGAAAGCTGTACCTCTTATAAAGACTTATTGATCGGAAAACTAGAGATATTTGACCAGGAACGTTTATAGGTTTCCAACATTTCAACCCACCGTTTAACTGATCGCTAAAAAATGGATTCACAAATCTCTTCATTATTTAAATATGCACACCCAAAAAGTAAGCTGGAAAAAGTTCCAAATGTTCTGTTGTTTTTTTATAAATGATATGCTCATGAGCAAACATTTCTTTTAGCCAAAAGTTAGGCAAGATGTTTCTCATTTTTTTAAAACTTTTCATAAATGCCAATTAGTTGGAAAACACTTAAACATAAAACTCCTGTTGCTCCTTTGAAACCTAGTCCAGCTTTCGAAAAATTCCTTTAGTCGTATGATTGTTGATTGTATTGGGTGTTTACCAAAAATATAACGTTTTTGTTGATGTACTTTCACATCATATGTAATTTTATTATCATAATATTATTTGTATTGATTGTGTTATATACTTTCATAATTATCGAAATTTATTGAAGAAGCTAGTTAACTTCCCGTTAACTGAATTGTACCTGTATTAACACAGAATTGATGTGCTCATCGCGAACCGTCAATGAAATGTTTAGTTCAAACTCAGTATTATTTGTAAGTTTGTAAAACGTTTGTAAATAAATCATTGGTTGAAACAATTATTTGTAATACCTATTACTATAAGTTGTATTATTGGTTGTATATTAAAATATATTTGTGTTAAGAAAGAAATTTGTGTGTATCAGTCTTGTTGACAAATAACATAAATTTTATACATATCAACATTTAATTAATTCCTAACTCAAAATTACAATTTAATCCATTTCACGATTTTTGAAATCGTAATTAGTTACACCATAAATTAGAGGCTTGTCCGAGATAAATTATAATACGTAACACTACTCATTATCACGTTGATATCTCAGGTGATTTTGTTGTAAAGTGAGAAATGTATTATATTTTATTTTAACAGTCATCTTCTACGAACTATGATTTTAAAATTTATTTTAACATCCTATAGACTGTGAGTTGAAAATGTCTTTATTTCTGTTAGAATTAAAACATTTTTTTATTTTTTACAAATTACAGACTGGGATATTTAGTTGACATTAAACAACATATAATTCCAGGCGAAATATTTTTATTTGCTCAACATTTCGCATTTAGACTTTCTTTGGAAGCAACATCATACTTGCAACTGTAAACTCAAATGGAATAAAAAACTAGACATTTGTTTATTGTTGAATATAAAAATTAATTCTTGAAAATATCAGGACAGGACTTTGTACGCTGGACCTTTGCCTAATACGTCCAAAGCTAAATCTAACTGAACTATCCAAGGGCACAAGCCATCCATATCATCCCCCCTTGTAATGTTTAACTATAAGTATGAAAATTCATACTTCTTTATGTTGTTGCGATAAGACGATTAGTATGTTGATTTACCACCACCTAAACGAATAAGAGAACTCTAAAACTTATTTGTTTGTAATTAAGCACAAAGACCATCACAGGTATCAAACCTCGGATTCTAACGTTATAAATATTCATACATGCTGCTGCGCCACTGGAGGATTGGACTATAAAAATTCACATTATTACTATGGAAAGTTCATATTATAAATCAGTGGAAGCATATACTTTTTAATAAACTTCAGTTATAAAACAAGAAGGAATCTTCAGTAGTCGTGGCACTTGAAATTCTTTCAGACGGGATTAAAGTGAATTAATATCTGAAATATTGGGCGTGGTTAAATACATATTTTAGGAAGCAAATGAAATTTCGAGAACCTCGCATAAAGCCTATAAATCGACACACAGGATCCGCAAGTCTCTTCACCATTTAAATATGTACACCCAAAGGAGGAACTGGAGAAAGTTGCCAATTGTTGTTTTTTCAAAAATGGCATCCTCATGAGAAAATGTGGACCATTAGATGTACCAGCTACTGAAAATTGGACTATAGTTTACCAAATTGTTGCTCCGAAAGTAGATTGTAATTAGATCTCAAATCAGTCAAGAGATGACGAAGCTATGAGGTGGATTGTTTTGGTTTGATTTGAATTTTGCGCAATGTTACACGACGACTATCTGCACTAGTCGTCCCTAATTTAGCAGTATAAGACTGGAGAGAAAGCAGCTAATCATCACCACCCGCCGCCAATTCTTGGGTTACTCTTTTACCAACGAATAGTGGGATTGACCGTCACATTATAATGTCCTCACAGCTCAAATGGCAAGCATGTTTGGTGTGACGGGGATTCAAGCCCATGACCTTCGGATTATGAGTCAAGTGCATTAACCACCTTGCCATGCCGGGCCAGCAATGAGATAAAATTTTGTGCTTGGAAAAACACTCAGAGCCATTCTACGAGCCTCTATGCAGCTGCTAAAAATTAATATTGAAGCTGTTCATCAGAGTAAGTTGATACACTGCTATATGCTAAGTACAAACCAATTACTCAACCCACGCACAAGGACTATGCTGTATACAAATCTGTATAATGGTGTAAAAAAAGAAGTACTTAGGAGAAACTGGACAACGAATTCAAGTAAAATGTAGAGAGCACTTACTCAAAGATCTATAAAAGAATAGGATAAATTAACAGCTACTTGTGAACATCAATTTGTATATAACAAGCTGCTCTCAATCTATTAATAACGTAACAATTGTAGAGAGAGAATCATTTCCAGCACTGAAAAACAAAATAAAACAAAAGCATTAAATTAATAGAAATGCTGGGCTGTAAGCTGATTAAAATATTTGAATTTTAGATATTGTATTCTGCACACATTATATTTGACTGAGAATAATAACAAATGAAGATATATGTGTGTCTGTGTGTGCATGTAATAGAAAGCTTAAACAGTTTTTTTTCCTCTCATCAGCTTATATTAATTTGATAACGCTTCGTGTTCTAAATTTTTCACTTGTTTTATATTATGTGTATCCTCCATAGCGACCAGTGTGAACTGAGACGCTCCAAATAATAGAAGTTTAATGAAAATTACACTGGGATCATAAAGATCTCAGACAATATATTAATAAAAAAATAAATAATTAATATCATACCAAAACAAAACTAATAAAAAAAGTGACACTCACATTCTCATTAATTATAAAGAACTTCGTTTCATGAGTTAGAACTAAGTTAACTGCTTTACTGCACACTGAAATATTATTTACTTCTTTTAAATGAAGTAAAAACAATCAGGACACAGAATCAAAAGATGTTAAGCCTTTAATTAATAAGTTATAAAAGATTCATCCATTTTCAGGAATTATTATTTCTGTTCCTGCTTTTCCATTTATATCCACATATTAAGACTGACATCGTTGTGTTTATGGATTCGTTTTTTCATTCTCTGTTGTTGCGTAGAGCAATGTTTTTCTGTTACGAACTTAGAAACTGATAAAATGAAACGTTGAGCACATTAAAATCTGTTTTAAAATTAATGGTTCATTGGTCAAAAACATTCTAGATTTCTCCATCTGATATAATATTTGTTTGTTTAAATTTTCCTAAGCTAGTCGAAAGCTATTTGACTGACTAAATACAACAGGAAATTTACCAAAGAAAATGGAATTGACCATCACATTATAATGTCTCCATGGTTGAAACAGCGAGTGAGTTCGGTGACAGAATTCGGACCCGCGACTGATATATTTCAAATCGAGCGCCCAAGCCAACAGGACATGACAGACCGTATAATCTTTTAAAAGTACATGATAAATTTCGAAGAAACCAAAAAAGAATTTAGTTTTCGCTCTTACCTGAAAACGTTACCAAAACGACTTTTACACAGACCCGACACACTGGTATAAAGCTGGGCAGTTATGATAAGATAGTAACTTTTAAAATAAAAAAAATTCTGTAACCTTCATATCAAAGTCAAATATGTATGTTTTAATTGTGGGATTAATTTAAGAGATTATCTTATGTTTGTCACAGCTCATCATCTACGTTTACGCGATACTTCAGTATATTCTACTTTTAATCGAGTGCCGTAGTTAAGGGGCCTGGCATGGCTAGGCGGTTAAGGCGCTGGATTTGCAAAATGAAAATCGCAGGTTTGAATCCTCATCACACCAAACATGCTCGCTTTTTGAGCTGTGGTGGCATTAATATGTTAGGTCAATCCAATTATTCGTTTGTAAAAGAGTAGCCCAACGGTTGGCGGTGGGTGGTGATGATTAGTTGCCTCCCCTTTAGTCTTACACTTAAATTATGAACAGCTAGGACAGATAACCCTCGTGTAGCTTTGCACGAAATTCAAAACAGACAAAGTTTTATTTAAAACTTTTGAAATATTTTAGTTTGAACCTTGGGAACATTAAGCACCAATAGATTATTGAAAACATATTTTGTGCTTTCTATTTTCAGTTCATTGCAATAAAGTTACTTTTATTTCCTGTTGTTAAATATAAAAATGAAGGTAATGTAAGTGAGAAGAAAAAATATATGCGCAGAAACCATAAAATGCTACAAATAATTTTATTTTACAAAAAATCCTGGGTGAGCTATATACAAGCTTTATAGTTATGGACCTACAGTAGTCATTCCTAAAATTGCAGAAAATCTTTAATATCAACCATATTTTTACAGGTGTTCTCAATTTGTTATAATACTAAATACACTGATATTTAAAATAGAACAGTGAAACCAAACTTTCAGAAAATTTATTTGTCATATAAGAAAACATTTGTTACATAATTACCTATATTTAGTAGTACTTTGAATCCAAAAGTACTAAATGGACATTAAAATCTATTAGAAATAAACCAAAAGTTTACATTTAAAAAAATACGAGTTTGCCATCTTTAAAGTAGAAAAAATATATCAGACTAATAGAAAGCCATATAAATCAATACACAAAAACAAATAAAACTTAGTAAAGTTAAAAAGATAGGTACTACCTATCCAACTTCATTTTCTTTGAAACGATAAACATTTTCAGTTTTCAACAAGTGATTCTGTTCAGTTTTTTAATAATATGAAACCAACATTGCACTATAACTATTTATTGTTTCTAAATCGTACTAACCATGATGTTCTATAAATTACTTTTATTGCTCTGGAATGAAGTATTAGAGTTTTGATTGAATGATATAAAAATATGTTTAGGTGCAAAGATTTAACATAACAAAATTAAACAACTAACGTTTGGTTCTTTATATGAAATAAATAATTTTTGCCTTTTTAAGATTTGTTAGTTTATCTTTAAGGAATGATATTGAAGAAAAATGTTTGTCAGTATTTATGTTTTTTTCGAAAGCTTTCGATTTAAGTTAGCAAACAGTTTAATTGTACCATTAAATTCTCACTAGGTTTTCTGGTCAGTTTTTTCACAACCTAAAATGGTAAAAACAATATTTCTTAACAGGCTTTTAAAAGTCAAACATTATGATTAATTTATTTTAACCTGAGAAAAATCTTTCCCATAATGTTTTGTCCTCTCCAAAAACTACATCACAAACAAGGAATATCAAAGATTTCATAAAGCAACTCTAATTCATGAAAACTTTCAAGAAAATTACCATTCCTTTTGACTTAATTGGCCGAAATCAAATTCTCGCTAACAAAAATATCAGATGAGGATTTGCGTTTTTAAGTACAATTTAAGAAGTTTTGTGAATAATAGTAAGTGGTATGGAAAGAAATATATTTTTTTTTCAGTTGGCAGACAATTAAGGGGACCAACTTTTTAAGGACTTCTAAAAGAGAAAATTAAATCTTCAAATAATTTAAATAAAATCAATATTAAAGTACTAAGCCTAGTTAACTTCTTTCAATTGCATTTGCTTTTTCATTAGTTAATAAGTCTGAACATTGTTTTGTTTGATAACAGTAATTAAATATTTTTCTGACTTATCTCACTTTTATGTAGCATAAACATCAATAAATTTTTTTAATGAATGAAAAGTTGAAATACCAGAAATAATTATAAAAGGTAAAGTTGGTAATATAAGTTTCCAAAACTGATCGCCAGATGCCAGATCTTAAACAAAATACTATTGCACGTGTTCTACAAAGCATGAGGTAAAATAAAATACATTCTCTTTTCGATTTCCGCATGAAAATATATTTCACTCATCATTACGAATTCACTCTGAAATAAAATAATTTTAAAAACTAACATATTTAACAATTTTAAAAATATGATATTGAAATAATCGATTTATCGCATTACAAGTTAAGGCATGTACAGAAATGTATATAACTAAGCAAGTACCTTTGAATATTTAAATTTTTTCAGTAGTAATCATTAACTAAGTAACATCGAATTCCAGTACTTGTACAGATGTACTTCTAACTATGTACCATACATGATATTGTTCAGATGTATAATATGTTCAATCAAACTCATATCGTTATTTCTGTCAAGAAAAATAATGAGAAAACATTACCTATTTCATAAATATTTAGAACTCTATGAATAAAGCTTATTGTTGTAATTGGCGAATGAATGGGTTACGCATAGCTGCTATAAGTTATTTATACTTGCCCAAATTGCCATTCCAAAACTCAAGAAAATAATGTGAAAAGCAAATTAACCAAATATCTTGTAAAACATGTTTTGATGTTTTTTTAAAGAGCGATAAAGTCTTGAGAAATCAAACAATTTCTTATGTTCTTGATTTTTACAATTTCACCGTAAAGTTGTACTGCACAGTTTATTCAGATGTGTTTTGGATTTTGAATTAATTTCTTCAAACATTGAAAATATTACCTACAAATTATATTTTGAATAAGCTTTTGAAAAATATGGAATAAAATTTAATGTTTCTAACACCATTCTGTTGTGTAAAAGATACTTTTCGATTACACTTTCTTTTAAATTACTCAATTTATTAGAATTATTAGTTTTGACATACATATCTGAGATAATTCTAACATTAGTTCCTTATTTTAGAGTAAATAAGGTAAATAGATGAAGTTCGTGAGAGCTTTATATAAATTTAAATACTTTGTCTTATTCCTTAAGTCTTGTAAATAAGCATATTTGTACTTTTATTGGGATTGTGATAAAATCATTTACGTTTCAATTTAGATACCAGTCACTTTGATCAAGGAATTAATCTATATTCGAATTAATATGAATTTTTATCCAAACTGGTTATGTTATTTAAACTGAAATTTAGAGTTTCTCTTCGCAATTGTTAATAGAGAGCTTCAATAAGCAAAGACTTATAATCAGGAGTTCGATATACGTTGTCATCCAAAATGTGATTGTGTTTAACAATCGACAAAAATATAAGTAATGAATAAAAAATATTATATACGTTTTTACAAAAACTAATTTTATGAATGTTAGCAAGTAAACAACATGTTAATGTTCAAATACATTGAATACCTAATTGAAACAACTTAATTAATTATCATTACGTTTAATCATACCACACATGAAATTTTTATAGATTAACTGTTCTTCTATCTTACTTCCAAAGTATGCTAAGGAACAGATGCAATGTGTAAGGTGTATATTCTACAAAGATAATTAAACGAATTTTTTACATGAACTTTGAAATAAAAAATATTTCTTTGAGTATTCGTATTGAACTTGTTATGAAATTTGTACTGTTTCTTCATCATCTTGGTATAATATTATTATTCGTCACTTTTTTTTTAGTATATGTGGCTTGATGATATTTTGTTTTGATTTTGATTTGTGTACTTCATGCACGTACTTTCAATAAGTAGTATGTTATCTCAATTACAATCATTCCTTATTTTTGCATTGCTAAGAAACACGCAAGGTGTTGATATTGGCATAAAGTCAAAAGCATATTTCATACACAAATATATAAACATAAAAATTATCAGTTCTATCAAAACCAGTTCTTCAGTGTTCAACAAAACAAACAGTAATACGTAGAGCCTATACAGATTAAGAGAGAGAAGGTAAATTATCTATAATTTCTCTGTGAGAATGGTTCAATAAATGTGTTTATAATTCCGTTTCAAATGTGACAGACACACCGTTAACTGAACTTGTAAAATGCCTCCAAAACTTGATTGCTGGTGAAGGTTATCTGCGCTATTTCCGAAGATAAATATACAGTAAGAATTTAAAATTATGTAGAACCATACGTATAGCATGTATAAGAAAGTTTTCATGTGTTCTCCTTGGAGATGAAATGATTCATATAATAGAACGTTTAAAAATAAAACGGAATAAAAAAACACTTTTTAAATGAATCAGAAGCAAAATCCATATCTGAAAAATGCAGGTCATGGCTACTAAAAAGATTCTCTGACCCAAAAAGCAACTGTGATTAAGCCTAGCTCATCTCTATCAAAGTATTAAGTTAATAAAAGCTCCTAAACAAATGATTCACAAGATTCCAACCATAGCTCAAAATTGATAGTTGGTTCGTGTGAAAGATGGCCACAGAAGCTGAACTCACATCAATTCCGTTTGGCCACGTATTTAGCAAGTCTCCTGATGCAGCTCTAAAGGAGCTATATCCCTTTGGTCTATTTAAGCTTGTCTTTGAAAGTTAAAGACCTTATTGAAAGATGTATATGAGAAACGACACTGTCACGGCTGTTCCATAAAAATAATCCTAATCTCATGAAAACTTCACAACAAGAACATATTTAGAACCAGGGTAAAGTAGTTATGGCACGAGTATACGATTTTCGATTATCTCAGAAAAGAAGCGATTTCAGATTTTTTTGTCTTGTTTACAAAAGCCATTGAATCTATAAGACACTGCGCTCATACTAATAATTCAAACAAAGTCTTTAACTGTGTATTTCTTTAAACCATTTCTGTCTTTAGGAAAATAAAGTAAAAGTTTATAAGGCATATCTGATAGCAATAAGATTGTCCCTAGTACGTCACTGGACGGCAAGTTAGAATACAGATTCATTAAAAACAACAAAAAAGAAAAGTTCGGCTGGCTTGATGCGAAATTACAAAATAAAACAAGTTGCTTTAGATCTACTTGGTAGAACTGCCAAATCATACCTCGTTTATAAAGCTTCTTAGTAGGAACTATCAACACATAAAACAACCTGCGAACCATGCTTTTGTTTCCACACAGTTTGTCGTTCTTCAAGGAAAGCTGTTACAGAATTTGTAAAAAATAGCATTGGAAAAATTCATTAGTATATATTAACAACGCCATTATCTCCACGATCTTCCACATCTGCCTTGAATACGTTGTAAATACACCGAAAGTTAGTTGTAGAAATTTTAAATGATTATTGAGGAAGGTAATTTAAAATACCTCTTTCCTTTACTTTCTTATATAAATATAGTTATGGCAATACATTTGTTATACAATACGATGTATATTTAGATATACAGTGATGTATATTAGCTTGTGAAGTTGATCAAACTCAGAAAGTTAAAATGCTTTCGTTTTACGTTTTTTTAGCCAATTATTTATTCATACCATTCAAACTCATAAATAATTTTCAGAATATTAAACCTTTACTTATAAAGTTATATTATTTAAAAAAAGCTTTAGAAATTATAATTGAAAAAAATGGCTGTTAAGTTCAGTAGAATTGAGGTGTTTAAATAATTTTATTTATAGAAATACATTATTTCAAAAGTTACAGTGTTCTTAATTCAAATTTCAAATCACTGACTTTAATAGTTCCACACTATGTATTTATCATGTTTTTTTGTTTTTTAACAACTCAAGTATAGGTACTTCTGTAGTGAACCTTCGCTGATTTCACAAAATGAACTTTGCGACTTGGAGACAAACAATATGTCAGATCCCATCAAATGGATCATATAATATCTGACAATTTGCACATACACCAAACAGCCAGCATACCTTGACAGTTTCCATTAGGCAGATTAAAAGGCTGGATATGTTTAGAAATTTACTACTAATTGTAATCAGCAAGTAGTTTTACGTTGCAGTTCCCAGAAAGTAGGTGTATATTTAGTTCGTCTTAAAAACTTCGCAGGTTGTTTTATGTGTTGATAGTTCCTACTAAGAAGCTTTATAAACGAGGTATGATTTGGCAGTTCTACCAAGTAGATCTAAAGCAACTTGTTTTATTTTGTAATTTCGCATCAAGCCAGCCGAACTTTTCTTTTTTGTTGTTTTTAATGAATCTGTATTCTAACTTGCCGTCCAGTGACGTACTAGGGACAATCTTATTGCTATCAGATATGCCTTATAAACTTTTACTTTATTTTCCTAAAGACAGAAATGGTTTAAAGAAATACACAGTTAAAGACTTTGTTTGAATTATTAGTATGAGCGCAGTGTCTTATAGATTCAATGGCTTTTGTAAACAAGACAAAAAAATCTGAAATCGCTTCTTTCCTGAGATAATCGAAAATCGTATACTCGTGCCATAACTACTTTACCCTGGTTCTAAATATGTTCTTGTTGTGAAGTTTTCATGAGATTAGGATTATTTTTATGGAACAGCCGTGACAGTGTCGTTTCTCATATACATCTTTCAATAAGGTCTTTAACTTTCAAAGACAAGCTTAAATAGACCAAAGGGATATAGCTCCTTTAGAGCTGCATCAGGAGACTTGCTAAATACGTGGCCAAACGGAATTGATGTGAGTTCAGCTTCTGTGGCCATCTTTCACACGAACCAACTATCAATTTTGAGCTATGGTTGGAATCTTGTGAATCATTTGTTTAGGAGCTTTTATTAACTTAATACTTTGATAGAGATGAGCTAGGCTTAATCACAGTTGCTTTTTGGGTCAGAGAATCTTTTTAGTATCCATGACCTGCATTTTTCAGATATGGATTTTGCTTCTGATTCATTTAAAAAGTGTTTTTTTATTCCGTTTTATTTTTAAACGTTCTATTATATGAATCATTTCATCTCCAAGGAGAACACATGAAAACTTTCTTATACATGCTATACGTATGGTTCTACATAATTTTAAATTCTTACTGTATATTTATCTTCGGAAATAGCGCAGATAACCTTCACCAGCAATCAAGTTTTGAAGGCATTTTACAAGTTCAGTTAACGGTGTGTCTGTCACATTTGAAACGGAATTATAAACACTTTTTAAATGAATCAGAAGCAAAATCCATATCTGAAAAATGCAGGAATGAAAAATGAAAAATGAAAAGAAAAGTTCGGCTGGCTTGATGCGAAATTACAAAATAAAACAAGTTGCTTTAGATCTACTTGGTAGAACTGCCAAATCATACCTCGTTTATAAAGCTTCTTAGTAGGAACTATCAACACATAAAACAACCTGCGAAGTTTTTAAGACGAACTAAATATACACCTACTTTCTGGGAACTGCAACGTAAAACTACTTGCTGATTACAATTAGTAGTAAATTTCTAAACATATCCAGCCTTTTAATCTGCCTAATGGAAACTGTCAAGGTATGCTGGCTGTTTGGTGTATGTGCAAATTGTCAGATATTATATGATCCATTTGATGGGATCTGACATATTGTTTGTCTCCAAGTCGCAAAGTTCACTTTGTGAAATCAGCGAAGGTTCACTACAGAAGTATCTATACTTGAGTTGTTAAAAAACAAAAAAACATGATAAATACATAGTGTGGAACTATTAAAGTCAGTGATTTGAAATTTGAATTAAGAACACTGTAACTTTTGAAATTATGTATTTCTATAAATAAAATTATTTAAACACCTCAATTCTACTGAACTTAACAGCCATTTTTTCAATCATAATTTCTAAAGCTTTTTTTTAAATAATAGAACTTTATAAGTAAAGGTTTGATATTCTGAAAATTATTTATGAGTTTGAATGGTATGAATAAATAATGGGCTAAAAAAACGTAAAACGAAAGCATTTTAACTTTCTGAGTTTGATCAACTTCACAAGCTAATATACATCACTGTATATCTAAATATACATCGTATTGTATAACAAATGTATTGCCATAACTATATTTATATAAGAAAGTAAAGGAAAGAGGTATTTTAAATTACCTTCCTCAATAATCATTTAAAATTTCTACAACTAACTTTCGGTGTATTTACAACGTATTCAAGGCAGATGTGGAAGATCGTGGAGATAATGGCGTTGTTAATATATACTAATGAATTTTTCCAATGCTATTTTTTACAAATTCTGTAACAGCTTTCCTTGAAGAACGACAAACTGTGTGGAAACAAAAGCATGGTTTTATAAAGTCATTACAGAATCTCAGTTCATCTGCTTATTTTATCAGTGCAATAATACAAATAAAATATTTTTAACAGCATCTTTTAACAATATCTTCATAAAAAAGGATAAAATACTTGTACTGGTAGCAATACGAATAAACTGTAATGTTAATAAATACTCTACTTTTTTTCTCTTCTTTCAGCATGTGGTAATGGAGAAACGCTACCATCCTTTTCTTGTTCATCTATTTCAGTCTCTAGCATTGCCCGAACTGTCGAATCCGAAGAACAAGCTCGTGGTGAAGGAGACTTTGCCTTCGCCTTCCCATGAACACTTTTTCTTTTGAAAGACCCATGGTGAGAACAAATATGCTTGGAATGCTCTGAAGAGTTTTGAGATCCTTTCAGAGGTTTCAGTTCTAAATTAAAAGTACTCTCACCTTTTAAAAGAGGAACTGGGCTACTAGAAGGCCCAGAATTATGGGTAAACTGTTTTAATAGTTCGGTTACTTGCTCGTCTATTCGAGTCATTTTATTGCTAAGTTTTTGAATTTCAAGTTTGAGGTCCACCCGTAAGTCCATAAGGTTGGTTATAATCTGCTGATAATCTGTGTTAGAGCTACTGCGAGGATCGAACACATCACTAAGAAATGTTCCACTGTTATTACTTCTTTCTTTATTAACAGACGTTTGATCTTCAACGTGCAGATTTCTTTGATAACCAGTCTTAGCGATATTGACATTTGCATTGGAATTACCACAACTAGACGATTCAGGATCTTTTCGTTTTGGAGTATTTTGGTGTAAGTTTGGCTCACCAGCCTCTTCAATTGTCAGAATCTTAGACAACTTTCCAAAACCTTTTCTTACTGTCCCTGATCCCGGTTTTGAATCATTAATTATTTGAATAGAATCATTCTTTTTTGTAAAAGTTTCCCCCCGACTGGTCAACGATTGATTTTCAGAATCAACATGGCTTTCTTTGTTGTCCTTGCTTTCGTTATCACAACTTGTGGCTTTAAAAGAACCACATTTAGAAGAAGTCCTTTCAGATTTATCAACTTTCTCTCCAGTTTCCAAGATACTGAATACTTTCACTGCAGCATTCTTACTTTTATCACCTCCGTTGTCGGTAGCGCTAACTGAAGAACGTTCTCCTTTTTCCACATCGGGTGCAGGCGATGCTCCAACTTGGTTGCCGCCTACCACTCTCTCAGGACCAGTTTTCTTAAATCGATTGAACAGTTTTCGAACCAAGTGATCCTGAGAGAGGTCTTGCTGAGGCTCATTCTTCCGTCTCTCTGCTAATTCTTTTTCTCTCTTAACGTCAGCAACTTTGCGAAAGATCAACTGCCAAAATAGAACAAAGTGACTTTATGAAAAAACAAACAAAACAACAACTAACTTTCTACAATGATGAAAATATTTTGAAATTAGACAGGTAAACCAAATATGTGTATTAATCAGTAAACTCCCTCAGTCTAACAACTAAATCAAATAACTTATCTTACTTCTCGAAACTTTGTGATTATGAGTAACAAGTAGGTGTTTTTGAAAATTATATAAAACGACTTCTTAAACACAAATTCCTAACTGACTGATAACAAATTACTTAAAACCATGCATTTCCTACTTAAGGATAAATTACGTTTCCTATAAACGTAATATATACGCTATATACAATAAAAAACAAAAATGTTAGTCCTAATTCTTGATGATGAGAAACCCACTTGAATTAAAAATGTATCTCAGAACGGCTGGAATGGGTATTAACACTTTTACTAATAAGGAGAGAGCAACGTTTCGACCTTCCTAGGCAATCTTCAGGTTAAGAAAGACCGTTGTTCTATCCTTATCAATAAAAGTTTTAATACCTATACCAGCCGTTCTGAGATACATTGTTAGTCCTAATTTTCTTAAACTGATTTTTTGGACTCGGATGCGGTGAGACGCATTAATTTATAGAGAATTGATGAAAACTTTTTACCGAAAATAACTCTCGTGTAAAACTCCGCCGGTTCTCCAGTGGTACAGCGGTATGTCTGGGGACTCACACGGCTAGAAACCGGGTTACGATACCCGTGGTGGGCTGAGCACAAATAGCCCATTACGTAGATTTGTGCTTAACTCAAAACAAACACTACGCCGTCCCTGATGAGTCTCGGGTGGAATTTGCATTTTTTTTGACAAAACTTGATATTTAACAGAAAACGCTGATTTTCCATCCATACCAAATACTTTTTACCATTGGTATAAAAATACAGAAATAAAGACAAAACCAAATCTCATGAAATGCTTGTCTCACATCAACAATGTAATAAATACACAACAAATAATTAACCTAAGAATTAAAATGATATCTTTATTTAATAAATATTTTTGATAATCACTGTAGAATTTTAAAGCATCAACATTAAATACCATCGCTCCGCTTCCCGCCAGCTCCTGACCGTTTTATAGAGCATGTAAAGAACGCCAAGACAGTTTGAGGCTCGATTTCGCAAATGTATACTGGATTTTATTTGGCGGGGTGGTATACATAAAGTGGCATACGGTATTCTGATACGGCGTTATGATTGTGGTGGTATCAACTTGGTTAATGTTTCTGCTCGTAAACTTGCATTCCGTTTAAAATTGTTGCAGCGTTGTTTGGATGATTCTTGTCTATTCACCTTGCGACAACTTCTTTCTGGATTTTTTTCTTGTTATGGGAATCTAGATTTGGGGATTCGGGTTCTTCATTGCCGAATTTTGCCACGTTTTGTGAAATTGCTGCCTTTGTATATTCAGGAAATGTTTCGTGCTTGGAAGGTTCTTCTTGGGGATAAAGGACTAATCTCAGCTCCTCTTTCCCCACAAATTTTTGATGAACCTTTGTTTTCCAATCCGGCTATTGTTGATTTCGGAACCGACCATTTAATTTTCCTGAATTTATTACCGCAGGTATAGTTCAGGTCCGACATTTATTGTATGAGGTGCTCCCTGGTTTTCTCCCGGTGAGGGCAGTGATTGAATTGTGTACGGATGCTGACCCTTTGGCCAATGTCCGCATAATTGTTTCACACTTTACTATGCTCAAGCAGGCGTTACCTGTGGACTGGTTGGAGTTTTTGTCCACCCAGCCCGCTCCTCTACCATCAACCGTACGTGTCGTTAACCTATACTTTCTGGACCAATCCGATAACCGTGTCCATTTTCAGGGGTTATTCCTGAAGCAGTTGGTATTTTATTTACAGTGTTCACTTGCTGTTCATGTTCCTGCTCCATTCTACTGGGGGGATATTGTTTCTCCTGGAGATTGGAAACTTATTCGACAAAGCACTTATTATTCTTTTGTAGGTTTTCATGTTTGTGATGTCGATTATTTACTGTGGTTGTGGGCGATAACCACTAATGTGAAGCTGGTTCATATGGACAGACATCCCACGGGGTTGTGCACTTTGTGTTCAAAGGCGCGGGAAACCATTGACCATCTATTTTTCCACTGTTCATTGGTACAGCCTTTGTGGTCCTATGTATATAAATTATTGGAGTTTTATTTTGGTTTTCCTCTATCTAACTGGGTATGGAGGAGATGCCAATTAGTGGGATCACATCCTTCGTTACCTAGGAGATGCTGCAACATATTCCGTTTGCTTACCAGTTTGGCACGACAGGTTATATGTTCTGCTCGTTCAGTTTATTTAGCAAGCCATCGCGAAATTCATTTAATTTCCATGTTTAAAGTGCGTGTACGTAAACATATTTATCTCCATTACCATAGGTGTTTGTTACATAACTCATTAGATGTTTTTTATTACACGTATTCTTATGTTGGTACCTTGGCAAACCAAGGTGCCCAAGGTTATTACTTGTGTACTTTATTAAGATAAGTTGTAATTTCTTTATTTGCATTGTCTTTTTAATTTTGTTACCAATAACAGATCTATTGGTTTCTTGTTTTGATACGTAAACTGTATTATTTAAATAACTGCTGTTCAAAATTACATCTTTTATATATTTTTTGTTTCTAATTTATTAGCTTTGTAGTAATTTTCAGCATGATAATCTGTAGAGTTATTGATACATGATAATTTATTAACTTGTGTTTTAATTGTTGTATTTCTGTGTATACCCCCTCGTTGAGGTGGGATAAATAAAGAGAAAAAAAATGTAACGAACGCTTATGTTTTGTATACATAATTATAAGTAACATTCGTATATTAGAACTATAAAAACTTCTAGCATTGAAAGAAAGGCCTCCTGAACTGCGACGTGTGGTGAAACATCTGTCGTGATTAACTAGAATAAAATTGTAGGTAATTTGATTTCTTTGACGCAATAACAGTTATTTGGCAACTAATTATTCAATATATATATAAACCTTATCCTACATCTCTATAAACTTTATTACCTTAATAATTTTGCTATTTTTTAAAGTTTGATCGCATTTATAAAATGTAGTTGTTGTTTTGAATTAAGCACAAAGCTACACAATGGGCTATCTATGCTCTACCCACCACGGGTATCGAAACCCGGATTTTAGCCTGTAAGTCCGCAGACATACCGCTGAGCCACTGGGGAGCCTATAAAATGTATAATTTTATGTACTTAATCTGATAATAAACGAGCAGACTTCATAATTTAATAAAAAATGTGTCAAATTAGTTATTATAATGTAATCAATCCTCAAGCTGTGTTAGCTTAATAGTAATTCCTATTGACTTCATGTATAATCTGTTATGATATCCCACAGAAGTATAAGTTAGGTTACCTAATAGATTTAAAAAGTGTGGATGTAAGGTGTAAGGTGTAAGGCGATTTTGATGTAACAAGGAAAGAAACATTAGGAAAAGTATAAAATCATATTCATTTTAGTATACTTTTCGTATACAGTTTAAAGTTTAACGACTAGACAGAGATTCAAACTACGCAGAAGCGGCTATTAGAGATAGTAAGTTTCTTAAAAAAAAACTTTTTACAAACTTATCGCACAGTTAGATTAAATTATAGAGCTAATTTGTTTTGTTTTTTTCCTATTAATTAAGACTGCAAAAACCCATCAATTATTTTGTAGTAGTATTAGAATAAATCCAACCAGGACCCAAGCAATTTTCATTGATAGTACTTACTCTAAAATAAAAACTAGATAATTTCAGTTTAGTTGTTTTACAAGCTGTACGAGTATAAATGACTGTTCAATAAAGGCTTTTACCCAAACCTTGAATTTTGCAATTATTATATTATATTATTTTTTGATTACGGTAGATTTGATTTTTTTTTGCCTTCCACTGGCACAGAGGGTTTGTTTTTTTGTTTTCTTAATTTCGCACAAAGCTACTCGAGGATTATCTGTGCTAGCCGTCCCTTATATATGTATGTGACACAAATGTTTTGGTCTTTGAATGATATTTAATCTCACGATGGTATGTTATTTAAGGTAATCGTAGGAATAAATATGCTGTAATGGACTTTGCTTTTTAAGTAGTTGTTTAATTTAACCATACAGTTATGTTTCCTGTACATATACAAACGTGTAGTATAGAATATAAAATAGATAGTATGTTTTTCAGCTTTGATATTGAAGATTTGTTTGTTTGTTTTTTTGGAATTTCGCACAAAGCTACTCGAGGGCTATCTGTGCTAGCTGCCCCTAATTTTGCAGTGTAAGACTAGAGGGAAGGCAGCTAGTCATCACTACCCACCGCCAACTCTTGGGCTACTCTTTTACCAACGAATAGTGGGATTGACCGTCACATTATAACGCCCCCACGGCTGAAAGGGCAAGCATGTTTGGCGCGACAGGGATGCGAACCAGCGACCCTCAGATTACGAGTCGCACACCTTAACACGCTTGGCCATGCCGGGCCGGCACAAAGGGTATGTTTACATACTTAGAACGCTATAAACTGAGTTTCGATAACCATGGTGGGCAAAGCACAGATAGCCCATTGTCTAGCTTTGTGGTTAACCTCAAACAAACCATACAGGTGATATTTTTTTATTGTTTCTGGCATTAAAAAAAACGCATAATCTGACTAAGTCTATCCTACTTTACATTACAAGCCTTACAAAAAATCTGCTATTTGTAATTCTAATTTCCTCCGTCTTTTCAGGATAAGAAGGCAAAGAATTCCATGTTTGTATCATGGGTGGTTGTACGGGAATGTACTGAAACCTCTGTCTTCCACGTGAACTTTTTGCCAACTTGGTTATTCATTTGAGACTCCAATATAACAAAGAAATTGGTTTTGCAGAAACCCACCACCATTTTAATTGTATATCTAAACGATCTTTGTCTTTCTACGATCACATTAAAAATAACTTTATATCACGTGGTCATCTATTAGTTGTCTGTTTCAGTCGAACAAATCGTATAATGTTCCACTTGAAGTAACCATCCTTTTGTTATCCTTTTCTCCTTAATCATATACATTCAAACATTGATTCATGCCAAAAATCACACTGGCGGAACTTACGAACTTGGGTCTTAAGTGTCACTCTCAACAATATTTTCACAAGTTTTAAAAACAGAATATGATACTGCAGTGTTTTTCTTAAACAAATGCTGATTTTTCTATATAAAAATCGTAGTTCAATAAGGGATTTATAATTGTGGGATTTAACGTAAGAACGTAATAAAAGGTTTACAATATTGAGATTTAATGTAAGAATATGATAATGGATCTACAATTATGGGATTTAACGTAATAATGCGATTTCGCACAGCAAGACTCTTATCCATAAATACATTCTATTCACACTTCGCCTGATTTCGGAAGAACGATAAGTTTATTATTCACAGTGTTTTTATAAGACTATTAAAGGTGTATTATTGTTATAATTGTAAGTGGTACATAAACAATCACCACTCTGTAATTATTCAAAACCTATCTACGAGACAACGTTAGTTTAAATAATATAATCAATAAATGACTTACGATAACAACGCGAAAAAATGAGGTTTTGCACACTGTGTTAAATAAAATAATTTTAGTATTATAAGTAACGTTGAAGGATATTCAAAAAGATTTATCAGTTTCCTAAAATAACCTTATGTGCCTATTCACAGAAAAAAAAACTGTGTGTAAAACTAAGCCATTCCCGAATTAACTTATTGGCATATGAATGGTAAGCCTAACGCTGCCCATTTCTCTAATGAATATCTAGCTTTGTATTCCATATAACAAAAGAAAACTTTTACGAACTATATTTGGATTTGAAAATCTTTCAGAAATTACATGTACATGAAAATGTCAGAAGTCATGTTTACTCAATAAATCTTCAACAGAGTGATATGGTAATATATTATTAGAAACTTTGGTATTTTACCACCTTTCTAATATTTACATTTCAAACTAGTTTTCATATAAACGATCTGAAGTTCTCGCATTCCAACAATACGAAAAATACACTAAACTTTGTTCACTTTATAACATGTTCCAGTTGTAAAGAATATTTTAAAAACTGCTAAAACGTTTCGATCACTGAAGCGATCATTCTTAAGTACTGTAAAAACTGTAACTTGAAATAAGATAATACTTATAATCAGTAAGTAAATTCAAAACGAAACTACTAAACTTAGTTTTGTTAAACTTCATAATTATTTGGCAGTTGAACATCTTTTAAAATCATTCCCAGACCTACAGTTATAAGTGCCGAACATTTATCATTCATACAATATAATCTGTCAACATATCACAAGCGCCAAAACTCTTGACGTTATCATTGAAAAAAACGAACATACACTTACATTTTATGTTTATATATTAACACGGTACAGAAAACAATATGAAACGTGTTTATTCATGTAGTGGACAACAATAAACACACTATAACCAGTGGAAGCTGCAGTTCTGGGCTGTATTGCTTATCTGAGCTTCAGTACTTCTGACAGTATGTCATGTTTCTTTAATGACTGTTATATGCCTCTTGATATGGAAACACCTTTATACAGTCTTGGCCAAAATGTTCGCATATTATTCTATATTGATGTTATTGTCTATGTGTCTGGAGTAGTTACTGAGTAAATTCCCGAATAGTGACAGGAAGGAAGGAGTTCTGTATAAGTTGTTTTGAGTATTTGTTCATTGTTTTCTATAAAAATGAGTTTTTGGTATAATATTCTTCGAAATAGATCAACAGTTTCTTCAGTTACCTTCAAGTACCAGAAGTTATGCAGCATAAAATTGTTCGACTGTCTGGAAATGATATAAATCAAATGGGCATAGAATATCTCCAGTGTACTGTATCCAGAATCCTGAAATGTCATCGAACTACAGGAAACATTGTTCCAGAAAAGTCTAGTGCTTGAGATGACCGTGTTTTGATTATAATAACATGTTCGAAGGAAGTCTTGCAACTCCTTGTGAGAGGAATGACACGAACACATTTATTCCAGGATAATTAGAAAAGCAGTGAATAGGAGATTGACCAAACAAAGTTATTTTGTACGAAGGTCTATCTGTAAACCGATATTAACCATAATTCACCGCCATCACCATGTTAGTTAGACAAGACAGCATTTAAATTTAAAGATAGGACACTGTTGACATGTCATCTTTTCAGCTTGCTAAAGACGATGGTAGGATTGGCGATCACTGCTTGCCTGAAGAACAGAAGAGGGAAGACTGCCTTTCCCACAGAGGAGGCGGTGCAGTTTTTATCTGGCCAATTATTCATCATGGTGGAAAAAAATGCTTTTCACATCCGTTTGGGAAACGTCAGTAGTGCCTCCTACAAGCATTACGTGGAGACGATATTCATGTCATATTCGAGATGGCAATGTTATTCCCACAGTATGCATATTGTGCAAGATTAATCGACCAAGAGGACACTAAAAGATTGCAATGGTCAGCAAGATCTCCAGATTGTAATCCCATTCAGAACTATTGGATGTAACTGAGTCGGAACATTTCTAACTACTACCTTAAAATATCTACTGTAGCTAAGTTCTAGTGACAGCTTGAGACGAAATCACAGTGAACTACATCAATAACCTCATTTACAGCATGACACGTCACCTTGCAGAGGTTATTGGAGTACAAATAGAACCAAACAAGTACTAAATGTTTAATGTGAATTGATATAAGGTTATAGATGCTATTTATATGTTATATTTTGTTATTATATTTGTTTTGATAAGGTTTTGTTGTTATAGGTGAAATACTGAATTACACATATTTCTACAGGTGTACGATAAAACTATTTATTATTCTAATGAATCGTTCATGACGTCAATACAACCTGTCTCAAATTACACATGTTGATGTTTAATAAAACATGTATTTCTCAGCTTGGCCGTACTTAGTATATTTCTATTACGTCTTAATAATAATGAGCATATTTATTACAAAATATGCAAACATTTTGGCCAAGACTGAAATATACACACACGTCTCTATTCTTTCAAATCAATATATCAGTGCATTAGAAAGTATAATAATAATTATCTAAATATTTGAATGAGGGTTATGGATTCCATCACTGCAACAACAACAAACATTTTTTAGTCGTTGATTTCGGTATTCGCACAAAGCTACACAATGATTACCTTCTCTAGCCGACCCTGATTTTAAATTGGTAGTCTAGGGTGAGAAAACAGCTAGCTAACAATAACCCCGGCCAACCAAACCATGTCCGGCCCCCAACAGCACCAAAAATATATATAAAAAAGCAAAAACTGGTTCATGTTGATTTAAACTGTTTGCAATTTTTTGGGAAAAGTAAAGTAAATGACAAATTTCACATGTCGTAGTTTTGTTATCTAATCCTAATTTTACTTGTTTGTGCAGGTTTTTTTTTATCCATATTCTAGTTTAGCTGTTTTTAATCATCGTTGGGATTACAATAACAAAAGGGAAAAATGATTACTATTAATTGACTTTCTGTATAATTTATTAGAAAGAAAGAAAAACAATTAATAAAACTTAATCTTCGCATCAAAAATATAAAAAGTTTACTTCGCCTTATTAGGAATGTAAATTTTCCTATCTCTACTGTGAGCAACTCGGCCAGCTTTGAATTTATGCAATACTAAAAAGTGTCCCTTGTTATTAAACTTGTATTAGCGTTAAAAAGACAGCATTTCAAATTTAGGAACGGCGGCGGGTACTTTCATAGTAACCTTACCATAAATATGAAATAGAATATACATACAAAATACCTATAGTTACTTCGCTAAAAGCGTTTTCAATAAATTAAGTATCGTTTCGGATACTTCTAAATTAACAAACTTTTATTCAAATAAGTACTTTCAGTATATATATATATACATACTTATATAGGAATAGTTATCTATATACAACAATCTGAAAGACAGCTAGGAGTAAGTTGTGTGTATATGTTGATTTGTATTTCCAGCACTCAAAACTGTTTACTTTTTGCTGTAAACCAGACATTTTTGTAGACAGTTTTCGATCTGCTGTTATTTCACTTACTTTGCTAAGGTCAATGACCTATAATGAACAAGCGAGAGGCCATTGTTAAAAGACTTACATTTAAATGAAATACGAAAACAAGAACAAAAACCTAAAATCAATACAAGAGCAACGAGTACAACAAATATACTTATTTATGTTTTTCGTGTATAGCTACACATACGCTATCTGCACGTAGTTATCTCTAATTTTGAAAAGATAGACTAAACAAAAGGCAGCTAATCAATAGTACCTTACGCCAACTCTTGTTTAGTTGAATAATGGGTTTGATCGTCGCTTTTAATAGCTCAGCCGCAGCTCCATAATGTGGGTCGCGTTATAGTGGGTACGTAACGTGAACCTTTGAACTCACAGTTTGAGTACGCGTACTACTTGGTCAAGTCCAGCTACAATATATCATGGTTCGACACTGTAGCTGTTTTATTGGATAATACTAAACGAGTTATGTGGTGTCATTTATTACACAACATTATGACAAATCACCATATGTTACGTATTTTTGATGTTTTATGTTCTTCGTAGACTAAACGCAACAGAAAAACGCAGATAACAGCTTGTATAATTTATTACACTAAACTATTAACAAATATAACAGATATAACATAAATTATATAATAACAGTGACAGATATTAAGTTACAACATTCGAAATTAATCACAAAACAAAATAATACTAGTTTCAAACTTCAAAATTAATCACAATACAAAATGGTACTGGCCTGTATCTAATATAATGATCTAAAATTAAAGTCTCAAATTCCAGTCTAGGGTGTGAATTTGGTCCCACGAAGAGATTCCGAAGCTTAAATGAAGAAGTTCAGAAACAGAGTTCACAGTTCAATAAATTCGCCGACTCTCAGCACAAGCAGTAATTCGGATGAATCGTAGAGATTGACGAAGTAAAATCACAGCTTCCGTAGATCTAGCTTCAGTCACAAATCCAAGTTGAATATTCACAGCAAACACTTAATCTTTCTCAAATAACTAACTCTCTTCTTTTGAAATAAAACTGATGTCTGAATCTCACTCTTTTTCTTCGAATAAAACTAATGACTGAATCTATCTTCCTTTTTCGAATAAAAACTGATGACTGAAACTCTCACTCTTTTCTTCGAATAAAACTAATGACTCAATCTCTCTTAGTCAATCCTGTCTCTCGCATCACCGTCTTTTATACCGATAGGCCTATTTCTCGAACAATCTTGCAATTTCCATACAACTCCAGAGCAATCCGCGCGTGTCCGTTCTTGCACGAGACTACACGTCTAGACACGAAGTCACCAGCACTCATTTACAAACATATGATTGGTCTACTTAATTCAAGAAAATTCTAAAATGTTACCCTAAACGAATAACAAAATATTAGTTTAAACTTCGAAACAATAATATAAATATGGAAAAATGAATAACAGAAATGAAAATTTAAACACAACACGACATGTTGTCGTTAACAAAATATTTACACATGTACATAACACCATACTGTGAATACTTTAATACTCACAACTAATCCAAATACTTTTCTGTACATGTTAACTTATCCAAGAAGGTCCATGCGTGACCTAATGTTTATGATGCCTGAATGAGAACCTCAGTGTTCCAGATTCGCGTCCCATTGCTACAAAACGTGCTCCGTTCTTTGGAGCTGTGAGTGTGCTGTAAGCGTGAGAATTACATCTCACCCTTCGGTTAAAATAACCCAAAACTTGGCGCTTGATCTTCCTTCTAAAAACAACTCCGAAATTTAGCTGTCAATAAGTATTATATTTTTTAATTCTTTGTTCTAACTGAGTAGAACATCAACGTGTTGAAACGCACGTAGTAGAGAGCTGCAATTTCCTATGGACTGTCCCTGTGTTAGTTAATAACACAGATGACGTTTTGATCTTTTCAGAACTGAAGACAAGCCTTCCACCACAAGAGCTAAGATATTCTAATGCTTTCATTGCCTACAATTCCAATAAAACATTTATCATTATAACAAGAACATTAAATGAGGTGAGACTTCTTACCCGATGCCTGAGATTATACGTGAGAATGAGGTTCCTTGCAAAAGAATTGGCGAAGGCATGATAAAAGTTGAGAACCTCTAGAAGCTTGTCCCTCTTGATGGAGTGTATATCACAGTATGTCAGGGCTCGAACGTTAGCACAAGACTGACCGATCGTAGGTTCTTTCCAAAAAACATCTCCGAAAACGTCACTTTTTCCTATTAATAAAAATATATTTTACTAAATTATAAAATACATTACAAATTGTATGAAAGTTGTGGGTTATTTTTTGAGAATGCTGTTGTTCCTTAATCAGCAAATATGAAGGAATGAAGTTGGAAACAGAAGTAACACCAGAAGAAAAGACTACAGTTGATGATGATGGAAGAGTTTGGAAAATTAGAACCTTATATGACTTACATCTCAATTACTTTATTAACAACGCATTGCCTATATCAGTTATATTTATCGGTTCAGGTGGACAACATTAAAATAATTTGTATGTGCCAATAGTACGTTTCGTTAGTCAGTAAAATTACAGATTTACGAAAAAAGTCTGATTGATAGAATTAATAACTTTCAGGCCCTCGAGCAAGGAATGTATATACTCACATATTAATTAGCGAATTTTAAAGCAGTCTTTTAAATTTTATCCAAATAAAATTTGAAGGTTAAAAATAATGAATCCTAGTAAACTCTCTGAGAAAAATATCAATTTGAATCTTCAATCCTACAATTTTGTTATTTAATAACTATGAAAGTGCTGGAGGTACCGACTGCCTTCGAATTTAAATATATGGCTAAGAAATTGCAATAAACGTTGAATAAAACTTCAAATCTGCCTTTTTAACGTTTAAACTGCTCTTATTTTGAATCGATTAGAAATGACATAGATATAAACCATGTTCTTCTAGTATGACATAGATAATTATATATATTATTGACTCCTTTCATTTATAGCTTAATTTTCTTACATTTGAAGTACTTTAGAAAGACCTCAATTATATTTCGTATTCTTTTTTAAAATGAATAAATTATACATTCAAACTTTAATCAGTCAATCTGTGAAAATAATGTCATTATTTGTCATATTCTCAAACCCGTTCTTCATTAATAGTAAATGTTTGAAATAGATTATTTGTCTTGTTATTACAAGTTAATCATAATGTTACACAGAGTTCGTAATGTCCACTTAAATCGTGCAAACTCATTAGTTTAATAGATAACACTTCAATGTTCACATACTACTCCACAAGAAAACCGTAAAAACACACAAAGATCTGCGCTCGTAAAAAAAACAAAAAAACATCGTAAGCTACAACTACATAACCTGTAGTGTAAACACATCGAAATAAACAGCACAAAAAAATAGACCACTTGAGAGATACGGAATCTTGTTACAACACTGAACGAGATACAGGTGTGCTTGAACGACTGATGAAAGAAATGTGAAAAGAAAAGACTTCCCGTCAAGGAAGTAAATTTAAAGAAAGTTTTCGTCAGGTTTTATGGTTACTGCATGTTTCTTATATAATGTATGTTAAAAAACTGTGTATAACAAAAATATAACGTCACAGAAGTTTGTTACCATAGAAATTATGAAGCAAAATAATTATTTGTAACGAAAACCATCAAAACGAGCATGATCAGTGACAAAAGCAGAATTTCCAAGGACAGCATAAGGCTTAGGAAATCGTTTTTGTTAGGTGAGATTAACTTTCCAAGTTAACAAAGCCAAAGCCCTATATTACATAACTTATATGTGAAACTGCAGAACATCTCTTTGTTTTGAAATATTTCAGGGTCGTAAACGTTTCAGTTGTTTGAAAACGAAACATAACAAGCTTTTGTTAGTATATCAAATATACGTGACTTCTAAACGATATAGGCCTGGCATGGCCGAGCGCGTTAAGGCGTGCACTCGTAATCCGAGGGTCGCGGGTTCGCGCCCGCGTCGCGCTAAAACATGCTCACCCTCCCAGCCGTGGGGGTGTATAATGTGACGGTCAATCCCACTATTCGTTAGTAAAAGAGCAGCCCAATAGTTGGCGGTGGGTGGTGATGACTAGCTGCCTTCCCTCTAGTCTTACACTGCTAAATTAGGGACGGCTAGCACAGATAGCCCTCGAGTAGCTTTGTGCGAAATTCCAAAACAAACAAACAAACAAACAAAAGACTTCTAAACAGCTGAAATATTCCTCCCTATAAAATGTGTTTATTATTTCATACTTTTAAACTATAAGAAAAGAACATTCTGTTAAAACCACAAAACTATAGACATTACTACAAATCTCATATTTATAAGTTAGCGATCAAAATGTAGAAAAAGAAAAAATATAAGCAGATGGCAGTATATAAATTTCGTACCAAATGATTATTGATGCTATGTGGTTAACAGTATAGCGTTATGTTCAGAATGGGTTATTCTACAATAAGACAAGTAAAGAAAACTGAAATCAACATAACTGATTTTCGTTTGTTTTTGTATAGTACAAAAAAGTGTTAATATGACATAACATACGAAATCATAGAATTTACCAATGTAACGTAGGTAGGTCTAGGCGGGGGATAGTCGTTAGAATTTTCGGACTTTAAATTCGAAGGTTCATGGTTCGTGGTCCTTTGCAGGAAAAATGCATTCTACGCTTTGTGAAAGTGTTATATGAATGATGGTAAATCTTATTATTCAGTAAAATAAGAATAAACAAGTGGATGGCAGGGAATGACGATAACTAGCGTTTTTGTTTTGTTTTTCAAGTATATCAGTTGAGTACACGACAATGTACAACTAACCTTTTGTGTAGTTTCCCGAAAATGCAGATGCAGCTGGAGCAGGAATAATTAAAAATAGCAAAAACAGTTTTGAACTTTAAAAATATATACTTTTTAAAATTGTAATCGTTACATTTGTTTTTAACGCAACAGAAAATACTGCGATTAGTTTTCTGACGTGCTTATTGGCAAATTTCTGAAAATAATTTGACTGATATATTACAGCTTAAAATCCTTTTTCTGTAGTTATTGCGATGCATAATCATAGTTAAATTTGAATAATAACATCAAAAAGTTATAAATATCGATTTTTAAAGTAAATGTTGAATGTGTTGTTTAAACAAGTATAGCTTTAGAACCCCTTCATTATATGTAGGTTGTACAGGATTGTAAAGAAATATTCCAAAAATTTTAAAGTTAAGTTAATTTACGCTGTTGGTTAAAATCTTTAGTATGTATAAAATACACTTAATTTCATTACGTTTAATTTATTTCATTATTATGCGATTATTCTTTAACGTTAACTTGTTATGTTGGATTTAAAAACTAACCTAAATCTCTCAAGTTGGTCCAAGCCTCGTGATGTATTATAATTATTATTGGAGTTACAACCAACAATACTACTAAGGATTCTCAAATGGCAAATCTGTACATTATAAACATCAAAGTATTTGTTTTAGTATCTTACGTATTCCTAATTTGATCGATATATCAAATTAACTACATTATTTACTGGGTTACTTTTAGTTCTTATCTATGTAAATAGGTTGTTTTGATCAGAAGATATTAGTGAATTATGTTCTAGAATATTTCAATTAAATCATATTAAGTGTTTACTTATAACACAAAGTTAGTAATGTCTTTCTACAGCGTTAAGAAATTGTCACATTGCATGATAAAGATAAACTGAAATGACAGACAATAAGAAAAAGTTAGATCCTATTAAGTCATATAAAGACCTACGTGTATTATTTTAAGTGACACGTATTTTGTTGCATTTTATTACAAATTTTCTAGACTGATGTATTTCATCTGTCGGACACTAAATTGTTCATTTGAAGTTCATAAAACAAATTAAAGTTATTACTTTAAAAATAATATTCAGTAAAATATTGTCTATAGTTGTATAAACGAAACTTAAAGTTAGACAGGAATCCGCCCATTATTACTAGAATGTATAAATGTCTGAAACAGCAAGGAAAATGTAACGCAATAAGATCAATTTAAATGTTTTAATTTTGTTGGCTCCAGACTTCATGCTTCGCACAATCTCATAAGTTCGTATCGTGAAAACTTTCTTGCATGTCTGTTATCAATTGGCGCTCCAAGATAGAAGTGACTGGAAACGGTGATTGTTATTTCAGCTAGCTTTCCTTTCATTTCTCCGCTGAAAGATGTCTGACACGTACAGATGGAAAATTGGAACGTATAAAAATTAACAAATTTCTCCAGGCTAAAGTATTTTGCTCTGTTAACTATACGTCGATATAAAGTTATATCGTTTCATGATCAAACTTTATTTCTCGTATAACATCCATTGTATTTATTGTGTTTTGGATAAATCTAACGTTATCGTTTGGTGCACAGAACCAAAACGTGCACTCGTTTGCTAATGAAATTACATGATACTTCTTGATAAATTATGAATATAGTAGCTGAACTACGTCAAGGCACACAGCAGTATGTATCCAAGGCCGCAGGCAGACTCTCCACTAATGTGAACGAGCGCTCTCTTGCAATAATTTCTCCGAGTTTCAGTATGTTAGGAAAGATTAAAATAAATAAACTTTGTAAGTAGCCTTGAGAGCAAATTTTATTATATATCTAATGCATACGTTTTACTGATTGAGCTAATTAACATTGTATATTATATTATATAATATATCTCGGAAACTTATGCGAAACAGTGTTTGAAACATCTCACAATCGGCTTTGTACTTGGAGCTCATTCAAACAGTAACCCCTGAAAAAACTAGTTTCCATCTTGGATGTTGTACAGATAAAACTCATAATGTTATTCCTTGTATCAGAACTATATAAACTCAGATAATATCAACACTAAGACCTGTACAGTTGTAATGTTCAGAAATTTTCCATCCTTTAACGTTCATGCTTGTGTAGACTAGTTTCCAGGTGCCAATAAACTTCCAACTTAACTTGAATATTGAAAGAAGTTATGTATTTTCTGCTGTAAACTCATCCTGGTAACTTGATCAGGGCGTTCGTTGTAAGACACAACCATGGAAATAATGAATTATCTCACAGTAAAAACACATATTAATTTTAACACTTTGTTTTTGTATTTCAAGTAGGAAGTGAGTAGTTACCACAATTAACAGAAACAATTCATATTAATATTCAGTTCTGTGAGCAGAATATTTATGAAAAACAAATATATATGTATATATGTGTGTGTAACTTACTTTCTTAACCTTCGTCAGTAAGTGTTCTAGACTATTAATGAAGTCAGAAGCGTTCACATTTTCAATACCCCATAAAAAAAGCTTGAATTCTAACGAATGAAATTTTAGAATTTTCCACAGTCATTTATGGCAAACTTAATTGTCAAACAACCAAATGAAAATCTTAGTTTGTGACTCTTATTTATGTATGAATTTAAGACATTGACTAACGTATACCATTGGTCTCTTGGTTTTAGTGATGCTTGAAAGAATATACTAGCTAGGTAAGCACTCCTGCATTCAAAGAATGCTGTCTCAGTTGGGGAGAACAGTCAAAGACGAAGACGTCATAGTTCCAAAATTTAACACCAGATGTTCTTTGTTACGAATTCGTTGCTAAACCACCATGGCAGGCAGCCACAATTTCAAAATTTGCCAACAGTGGGCATTGTTAAGCCGCTATGGCAGATGGCTATAAATGATTTTGTAGTAGTACCATGAAATACAAGATGAATTACTCGGTCACCATGACACAGACAATACATGTTTCAACATGTCTATAATTATTCACTAACACATCAGTTAATTAAATCATTTAGAATTAATTTGTCCTAAAAAGGATGCTTATTAGTAAATGATAATTTACATTTCCTTACAAGTTAAATAGTCCTGAAAGAACGGTGCAATAATTGAAACTCACACAATAAAGCATTTAATGATTTTTAATGGTATGAATACAATAAAATGTTATAAAACTAATTAACTTAACACGTTAAGATCACACACACACGATACGTGTCTATAGAATTATTTTACCATATAAGGGTAATATAATACAATAAATAAAACTTATATTTTACTAATTTTACTCTATACAACACTTTACATCATGAGTGAAACATTTATTACGTAATAACACTTTCACTGGTTTGACTTAATAACTTGACAAAATAATTTACACAATACTTTATTTTCCATGAGTTTTCTACATGCGATTAATTTAACATGTGTGTTAAAACTACTACTTAACAATTGTCCAAAATATGTTGCGACAGTACTTCTACAAGTCACCAATGTTTAGGTTTAATTATGTAAAAATGATTAATATCCATCCATTACCTACATAGGTAATCGTCACTAGTAAACACATCTACAAACACAAATAATTATTGTGAAAATATACATAACTTCGTTTTTTGGTGCACTTAGTGTTTTACTTTCGCAAATGATACATATTATAAGCAATATTCGTCCTATAACTAAATATAATAAATGAACGACTTACTGATTACCATTACGTAAAATACCAGAACTTTCAGACTGTTTAAAACACTATTTGGAAATTGCACACAAATAAATGACCAAGATTAGGTTGACTGTACATGTTGTTTCTTCATTTTCTATTATAAGTTCACAAAACTAATGCACCCTGTGATCTCGAACTGATTACAAGCCAGAACATGCATATAGACAGTTATTGTAAGAAGGAATTATTGTGATAAAGCTTTATTTACAGTAGCTTGTACTGACGTCACCAATCTTTAACTCAACACACAGTTTACCAAGTCTTACTTATTGAAGATCACTGACAGACTTCGTTAAGAATAGCAAAGGTCAGTTCAGAAATGATCAAGTATATGCGATTTGTAAAAACGTGAAGTAAGAAGTACTGATCGTGTTGCAATGTAAAAGTACACAAAAGTTTGACGAAAACACACCAGTTCAAGTAAATAAAAATACAGGAAGATGAGCTACATATAAATTAGAAGTGGTCACAGTACATGGCTATAGACATGCTTGGTGAAAAAACCATGGAATGAGAATGACTTCACCAAGTCTATTTTGCAATAACTAACTAGCCAGTCCAAGGGCCAAAAACTATAAATCAAATAACTAAAAATTTTGGTAGCAAAAAAAAAAATCACATCTTTTATTCCACATTTTATAAATCCGTCATCTATACAATTTAATGTTCAGTAAATGTACTATTATTAAACAATGTGCACAAAATAGATCAGATGGTTAGAAGCTCAAACTGTGTCGGTCAGTGTGGTAAAATTTTCAGAAGAAAAAATCAGTTGAATTCTCACTTACGTTATTTACTCGGGTTACAGAAACATTTTCTGTAAATTTTTTTACATTTAATTAAATATCCTGTACTTGTGTAGTAATATAACTAGTCGTATGCAGGTGTTATTGATAAACTCGTTCACAAGTTAAAGTTGGATATCATAATTACAAAATAATTTTAATTGTAAGTCTGTTTTTTTGTTTGTTTTGGAAATTCGCACAAAGCTACTCGAGGGCTATCTGTGCTAGCCGTCCCTAATTTAGCAGTGTAAGACTAGAGGGAAGGCAGCTAGTCATCACCACCCACCGCCAACTCTTGGGTTACTCTTTTACCAACGAATAGTGGGATTGACCGTCACATTATACACCCCCACGGCTGGGAGGGCGAGCATGTTTAGCGCGACGCGGGCGCGAACCCGTGCCCCTAGGATTACGGGTGCACGCCTTAACGCGCTCGGCCATGCCAGGCCCAATTGTAGGTCAAAAAATTATTATTTGACTATTTCAAAACAGTTATATTTTCAAGAACGTTCATTTCAAACTGATGATTTTCTTATATCAAACTCGCTTTTCGTCATAGACTAATATACTATCTTTATTATATGTAAATAAAATCTCGGAATTCAGTATAACACATTTGAAACATTTGTTAAAAAAACTTCAAAATACACTAGTATTCTGTTTATGAAAACTTGTTACTTTATAAATAAATGTCAAGCTTAGACTTTTATGGTAAATAACACACCATAAATATTAGTTTCTAATAAACCTTTATTTGATATAGAAAACTCGTATTTCATCATAACCCAATGTAAAATCGTTAATATGTGTGTGTTAAATCACATATTTAACAACCATACTGAAAATTTCTGAACAAAACTTCAAGATATACTAACATGATATTTAACTCTTTCAACATGGGCTCAGTCCCTGAAACCAACCTCGTAACGATTTTGCTCTTATCATAGTTTGAATGTTATGAAATTTAAATTATTAAACATGGGTTAATGAAATTTGACAGATTACACTATGTAACATAAATTTTGTTCCTGTATAGTATGTGTTATTTCTTAATTGCTTATGTTGTAAAAGTACAGAAAATGACCATTATTCCCTTCAAACTTTGCTTTCGCGACCTGGATAATGAAATTTAGAAATTAACCTATTTTCAAAGTAAAAACGGGCAAATTTGCACAATTTCACTTACATAAGATCTGAATAAAAGAAGATACGAATCAAGATCTACATGTGTTCATACTAAAGTTATACAAAATGAATAAAAATGTTTAAAAGTGAGTAGTTTTTCGAGATTTGCGACTGTAACGTAAATCACTTTCACGTATGAGCTCCCAAATTTCGTCTTCCATCATGTTTTCGTTATACGCTCCTTAGTAACGGCATTAAAAGTCCAGTATACCTTGGTGAAAGCGCTCGCCTTGCTCCTCTGAGTATGCTCCTATGTTCTTGAATTTATCAAGATGAGCGTCAAAGATATTGACTTTTAGGGACATCCTGCAGCCCATTTAGCCATATTTCTTTACCAGAGCCTCAACCAACTCCACATAATTTTCGACCTTGTGATTGTCTAAGAAACCCTGAACCACTGCGATAAAGCTCCACCAAACTTTTTATCCCTTCCTACTGAGCTTCTTGAGGAATTCTGTGTACTCTTAAGGAAGAAGTCTCGAAGGTACTGCAGAATCCTTATCAAGAGCTTTGACAAATTGTTTCTTAAGACCCAATTTTATGTGCAATGGTGGGAACAACATCTTCTGGAGGTCCACTAAAGGCTCACACACTTGACATTGTGAACTCGGTCCGTTGTGGCTAGTGCTTCCTGTTGTAGTGCATGCAGTGTCCCTGCTGTCCCAAAGGCAAAGATAACAGGGAAACTTGGTAAAGTCTCCTTGGAGACCCATCAGGAATGCCACCATTTCGAAACCTACGATAACCTTCCAGTCATACTCATCACACTTCAAAGCTTCTTGCAAGATCTTGGAATAACAAACTTCATGGCTCTCTTTTTCCCTCTGTACCATCCTACAAAAGAGTAGAATAAAGTTGTTATTACGAAGAATAAATTTATTTCATCCACAACTGATGTGTAAAAGGTTCATGAAAAATATGTTATATGTGATATGTTTTCTATACTATTGTAAATTTAAAAAAATAAGATATTTAAATTTTAAAAGGTATAAAATTTGTATAATATAAAATCTTACTATTCAAACAAGCAAAAATTGTCTGTCTTACCTTCTAGAGTTTTTTTGCGGTGCTCGTAGATAAAATGAGGTACCCAGGATTTGTCTTGATCCCCGACAGTCATGCCGAAATATGCCTTGTAGGCTTCAAACATTTAAGCAGATGCTGTCACAGAGTGCTTTTTCGCTCTTTTTTTGATAAATTAGCCACATACATAGCAGAATGCGTCTGGAGAATTCTTGCAGATTATTGATGCCATCTCTGATAAAATAAGACAGGTCTATGTGTTCACTTAGGCAGCTAGAACTAAACTGAAGTTGTGAGTGGTGAGCCCCCGTATATATATAACTATGGAAAGTTCTAGAAAATTCTTGTAAGTTCTACAACATCCTAGAAAGTTCTTGAAAATTCTTGTAAGTTCTACAACATCCTAGAAAGTTCTTGAAAATTCTTGTAAGTTCTACAACATCCTAGAAAGTTCTTGAAAATTCTTGTAAGTTCTACAACATCCTAGAAAGTTCTTGAAAATTCTTGTAAGTTCGAGAAAATTCTCTATCAGCTACTCAGCACTGAATCTTCCCGAAATGTTCTGGAAAATGGGTAAATTTGAAAATGTCATTACCCAAGTCGCAGAAGCAAAGTTTGAAAAGAAAAAAATAGGTCTTCTCCATTTGATTCAGGCATAAGCAATTGAAAAATAAGACTTTCTGCCCAGGAACAAGAAAAAATAAAAATTATTTTACATAGTGTTATCAGTAAACATTAAAATGCTTGCGAAAGCAAACCATCTATTTTAAGTACGTTGCAAATACATACATAACAACAATGTATTATAAGTGACTTTTATTTTAATAAAAAATTCCCTTAAACATTAAATAAATTGTAAATATGTAGATAGTGACAATGTGTTATAATTCACTTTTAAGAAACGTTTTCCATAAATATTAAATATACTATAAACTTTAGATGGAAAGAACTTTCATATTATTTTAAGCAGACTGAATTACTGATGGTTTTTCAGACATAGTACATAATAATCATATACTAAGTCATAAAATATTCATTTAAATATGATGTTAAAACTATGTTTGCTGAATTTTAAATTTCAGTAAAAGTAATTAAAGTTTGTGTACATGTGATTATTGTTAACTATATTGTGTATAGATAGATAATGATATATAGTATTATAATTATAGTCTAATTGAATACTTTTAAAAATTTGTAAAATGAGTATTAATCATATGTAGAGTTTATTATCAACTTTATATAATGATTACAGTAACTGATGTTTTTCTGTATTATAATATATGACAAACACAAAACTATATAATGGATGTTATCCACATCTTTAATCATTTGGTTATATCTTGTAGTCCTTGGAGTAGATAGCCAGTTATTTCAAAATAGACTTGGCCAACTCATTCTCATCCAGGGCCCGGCATGGCCAAGCGCGTAAGGCGCGCGACTTGTAATCCGAGGGTCGCGGGTTCGCGCCCGAGTCGCGCCAAACATGCTTGCCCTCGCAGCCGTAAGGGCGTTATAATGTGACGGTCAATCCCACTTTTCGTTGGTAAAAGAGTAGCCCAAGAGTTGGCGGTGGGTGGTGATGACTAGCTGCCTTCCCTCTAGTCTTACACAGCTAAATTAGGGACGGCTAGCACAGATAGCCCTCGAGTCGCTTTGTGCGAAATTCAAAAACAAACAAACATTCTAATCCTGTGGTTTATATAAGAAGCCTTGAACTCCAAACACTTCGCCTCCTGGTGATAAATTTTGGAAATATGACGTTTTTGTTTCTCCTCTCTTATATTGCCTGGTGTGCCTTTATGAGCGGCATCCTTTGAACGCGAGAGTGCTGCCCTTACTATTGAATTTGTATATACAAAATATGTTTTAGAAATATAAAACCAAACACGTATTTACGTTTTCTATAAGATATAGAGCATACACAACTAATGATTTTACAGAATCTAACTCACTCAACAAGTTAAAACTACACTTTGTCTCACAACAAAATTATATCGTCAAAAACGGTGCTATCAGTGAAATAAACCTGACAACATATATTTATGAAGGAAAAAATGTACTCCTTTCTCAAGCAAACTACACATTTTCCAAGACATTATGTTTCATGTTTATGTTATTGACTCAAAATGTTTTATTTCTTCCATCACTAAATTACAAAAATACGAATGAAATTAAAAGTACATATGCATTTTATCGATTTCATTGTATTATAAACCTGGACCTTTTCTGGTTCACAAAATGAGTTTTTCTATTCATTAACATAGTTAGTAAAATACAAAAAATACACCCTTCTTAAACTAGTATATATATATATTATACACCTGTGAAAATGTTCACAATTAGTTCTGTTCTTCTAGCAATTCTAAGAGAGAACGTGTATCGAACATCAAATAATAAGCTCAAATGTTCTATGGTTTTATATCAGATTATAAATATAATGTAAAGTATAAGTTTGAAACCAGCTTCTAAGGGACGATTTAACACATAATTCTTAACGATGTCATTAAACTTATTGTAGATACATTATTAAGTATAAAAGTTTTAAGTCCCTCTGACAACCAGAGATGTCTTTACGTTGATGTTATAATCGTAAAAACCGTATTTGTATAATTCCACAAGAGAACAAACAAATCTGTTTTTTAAAGTCTACAACGTATATTTTGAGCGATTATACAGAAGTTGACTTTTCCCCGAATATCTGATGTATATAGGTGAACAAATAGAAAATATCACTATCAGCATTGCTACTGCTTCGATTATCCTTGAAAGTGGATTTAATAAAGCTGCTAAATATATATAAACATATGCAGGCTCAGCTAAAAATAAATAACTGAACTGAAACACTCATAACCTTTCAAAAATATATGGAGATATTCCTTAAAATATTATACATTTTACCAAGAATTGCAACTTTGACACTGATAACGTATTTGTTATCTTTTGTTTATTGCTTTTTCTTCACGGCCTAGTTTTATTTTATGGATTCACTTTCAATAATGTAACAAAAACATGAAGCAGCCATCACTGGCCAAACGTATTGTCGTTATTATTCAAATTACTTTTTTTTTGGAAGTGTAGGTTAAAACAATTAAATTTTGTAAAAATAGTTTTTTGCAAAATTAACTTCCTTGTTTCTTTAATGTTTTGTTGAAATTACTAGAAATACTATATAAGATATGTTCCTTGAATTTCTCGAGGTTTATTTGCAATAGTCGCTCTGGACTTAGAAGTGATGAGTTAGAGGAGAAGGAGCCTAGCCACCATCACACATCGCCAACGTTTGGGTTTCTCCTTTACCAATGACAGGTGGGATTGATCTTCACATTAATATGCCCTGGGTTTGATTCGAACTCGTGGCCAACACAGATTGCAAGTTCAGCACCAGGCTATGCCAAGTCAGCCTACAACTTACTTCATAATCAAGGAAATTAGTGTAACAACATGACGTAAGAAATTACCATGAAGTAGAGTATTTGGAAGGTTAAAATAATGTTAAAATACTTTATTGTAAACCTAAACTTTTGACAAAATGCCTAGATTTCGATGTATAATAAAATAGCAGAGCTTTTAACAAACCGACCAAAATGAACAATACAGTTTAAACTTAGAGAAATATATAGGTACTTACTCACATAATTATACATATTCAAATAATATATATATTAATTGTATAATCTTAATTATATGTTTAAACTAAAGTAATCTCCACGTGGTAGGATAAAACATTAATATTGCTCAACCTTAGATAGTTTAACAGAAGAAAAAATTCTATAATAAAATGTACAATGATCATTATAACGTAAACCAATTAGTGGTTATATAGAATACGTGAACCAATCAGCGG
Source organism: Carcinoscorpius rotundicauda (assembly GCA_011833715.1). Lineage (NCBI taxonomy): Eukaryota > Metazoa > Arthropoda > Merostomata > Xiphosura > Limulidae > Carcinoscorpius > Carcinoscorpius rotundicauda. The sequence continues at coordinate 35,091,069 of CM022405.1, read as the reverse complement.
ATATAAAGCACTTTAACTAATCAGTGGATACAGAACTTTTGTGACTGGACTGCTAGACTGCACTGCTAGACTGCACTAATTTTATGCAGTTAAATACTAATTATATTTTTGGTCGTCTCTTCTATCACTCGAATTTGAAGTAAGTAAGTAATTGAAGTAATCAATAATAATATTCAACCCATTTAACTAATACAATTATTCAGAAACTTTATTATTATTACTACACTGTATATAAACACAGTAATAGCATATATTATTAACATATATATAGATACACACACACACAGTATTTTAACATATTACATTTATTGAAAGTAACATTCATCAAACTCCAATAACGCGTGACTTCAGGATTGTTGAGAAGGACCAAATGTATTTATGAAAGTATATCTACTAATCAGTGCACATTTCATGAACGTTTATCAAATTTTATGTTAGGTTACATATTATAAATTATCACAGATGGATCTCCGAATTATTATATTACTTATGTTATGTGTTACGATTTCAAATAGCCAGGAATTTTAATTTAGAAGTTAATGGAATTTCAATATGTATCAAATGTACGACATTTGCCAACAAGATTGATACACACGATATTTTATTTCTTAACATAAATATATTTTAATATACAAAAACGAAACAAAAACAATAAAATTTATAATAAGAACTTTTAAAAATAGTTAATGCAAATAATTATTTACACACACAAAAATTTTACAAACTCACAAACAATACTCAATTTCCTATCAGGTCTGGAACTTAATATTTCATTGGTGTTCTAGGACCTCAAAGCACAAATTATTTTCATATTACTAGACAGATATCCTTCACTTAACGTGAATGCCCGATAACTCTATTTTTGTTTAGCCTAACATGGTTTGCAAGTTCACTTTTTACGGGGCCCGGCATGGCAAAGCGTGTTAAGGCGTGCGACTCGTAATCTGAGGGTCGCGGGTTCGCATCCCCATCGTGCGAACATGCTCGCCCTCCCAGCCGTGGGGACATCATAATGTGACTGTCAATCACACTATTCGTTGGTAAAAGAGTAGCCCAAGAGCTGGCGGTGGGTGGTGATGACTAGCTGCCTTCCCTCAAGTCTTACACTGCTAAATTAGGGACGGCTAGCAGAGATAGCCCTCGAGTAGCTTTGTGCGAAATTAAAAACAAACAAACAACGAAGACTTCCTTGTGCTAAAACACCTTCCGAGAACAATAACTTTAAGGGCATGTAAGTTTTTAGAGAAAGGTTTCAGAATGGTCTTTGTTACTGTTTTATAGTAATTATAGAAGTACTTATAAAATGTCGATTTTATAATTCTGCAGTGTAGGGCTAGAAGTAAGGCAGCTAGTCATCACCACCTACCGCCAACTTATAGCATCATTAAAATAGTGTCTTTATACACAAGTATTTTTGTTACCGCATAAATAGCAATCAAATACAAATAGAGGGTGAAGACCATTTAGTGTTTTGTTATAATACTTGGTTTTTGTCATTAATAAGGTTTTATTGCACAATTGATTCAAACAATATCACGTATCAAATATCATGCCACAAGCTTACAAATTTATTGATGTTTTCAAGGGATTTGATTAAGTCTCCTATTTATAACTAACATTGTTTTTTTTCTAAAACTGTTAGTGAGATTTCCTTATTACCCATACTTTTAATATCCAAATTCAAAGTGAGCCTTTCTTAGCAGTCATTTTTGACTTTAATTAACCACAGATATAAATATCTATGTGCGTAAATGTTCCACTTCTATTAACTGAATAGTTGTTCAGATATCATTTTTTTCTTTAAATATTCCTTATCCATATCAAATTCAAAATCTTTTGAGATTTGATTAGCGTCGCTTGCCGGTTGTGTTTTTTTTCACAAAACATGCTACTTTAACCTGAGTACTATTTTTAATGATATATTTTGAAAATTATCTATTTTGGTCTTTACAGGTCATTAGATTTAAGAGAATAGAAAACTTCGAACAACTTAAGAAGTAAAATATTTATCTACATGACCGTGAATTGGCAGATGTTTCTCAAATAATTCCAATGACGTTATAATACCATATTTGTAAGATTAAAAATTCCTAAGTCAGAGGGAAATTTTAATCAATAATATAATAATAATAATTATTATCAATAATTTTAATCAATAATATACGCAAATAATCTTCAGTAGATTTACTCAAATGATGTAAATTATTTTATAACATTTATTATTAAGTTGCTATATTTCGAAACTTTCATTCAAAATTAATTATTAGAATTTTCATAATACATTACATAGGATGGTTCTGAAATGAATAAACGGTGGCACGTATTGTAAAACATTTGATTCTCTCATTGGTTTAGGCTCTGTTATGTTTAGTTATAAACCTGGTTGTTTAAAAATATTATCAGAATGCTTAAAATTTCACCAAGTTTGACCAATAAAACTGAAATATATTATTTTGTTTTCTAATAAATTTCAACAATGTAGGGAATTTCATGTAGAAAAATGTCCCCTGTTATGCTTCAGTTCATGATTATCTTAAATATCAAGATTGAATTAATCTATAAGGTGGTAATAATATATATGCAAAAACGGCTCGTTTGGGTTGAGAAAATACACGATTAATTAACATATGTATTTTACATAGAAGAGCGAACAACGTTTCGACCTAAAACAAGACAAAAGCATAAAAATTCAAAAAACAGATGAAGGTAACGCTATAGTAATAATGAACACGAATGAATACATCCAAAAAATGAAGAATATCCTATCAGACACGAATAAATTTAAACCAATACACACAAATCCAACAAAGACACACGAGACGCAACTGAACAAATTATTACTAAAAATGAAAAAAGCCAACACAATTTCACAAACACTTTATTCCTACCTTCGTAAAACCGACTCACGCACACCGCAAATATATGGCATCCCCAAACATCATAAACCAGATTGTCCATTACGACCAATAATGTTCACATATGAATCGTTTAATTTCAATCTTGGTAAATACATAGCATGGGCATTCTCCAAATATGTAACATCAGCCAGCTCATTCATCAAAGACTCTTTTAATTTCAAGTCTAATCTAAATCAAATTAATCATAAAGCCTTAATGGCCAGTTTCGATGTTATATCCCTCTTTACAGAAGTTCCAACAACAGAAGCCTGCAAGATAGCCTTAGAACTCTATATCCGAGACCCTAACCCAACTATAGACATTCCCAGCAACCTATTAGCAACCCTCATAGAATTCACCACGATAAAGACAAACTTCTTGTTCAACAACCAAAACTATATACAAACAAATGGCCTAAACATGGGCAACCCAGTATCAGCAGTTCTAGCCAATATTTTTATGACACAAGTTGAAACACAAGCAATTAATACAGCATTACATCCACCACTACATGTAGATGACACGGTTGTGAGGTTCACATCTACAGAACACATACTTAATTTTTTCAGTCACGTTAACTCTATACATTCCAACATTAACTTCACATGCAAACAGGAAGAAAGCAATCAAATCTAATTTCTTAACCTCAAAATTACAAGAACCGACACACAATTGAAAACAGAAATCCATCGAAAAATCACCCATACTGGACTATACATTTCTTGGGACTTAGCACATGAAACAAAACAAAAACTCAACATACAAAGAAACCAAATAAACAGAGCCATAAGACTATGCTCACCAGATAAAATTAACGATGAATTAGACAAAATAAAACAATACTTCATCAACATCAATAAGTTCCCTCCACAAACCGTAGAAAACATTATACGCACACACTTAGACAGAAAGCAAAATCAACCAACAAAAGTAAATATATCTCACGAATCAAAAAATCACGAAACCATATACTGCTGTATACCATATATTCTTGACATCAGCAGACAAATAACCAACATTTGGCAAAAACTAGTGACAAAATATGACATTCCAGTTAATACCAAATTTATTCAAAAAGTCACCTTCACACGTTTTCGAACACTGCAAATCAAATAAACACAGCATAACCATAGAAAACACTAAAATACTAAATAAAGAAACAAACATAAACAAACGCAAAATTAAAGAAGCCTTACTTATACAACAACTTAAACCCAAAATAAACCAATATAAAGGAACGCCTTTATACCTATATTAATATAACAAAATAAATAAATTATATATTCAAACATCTAACACCGCCCTCTACATTGCGACACTCAGTTACACAACCCCTTCCAAAAATGTAGTCAGCTTCCGGTCAGTTACCTCTTTCTTTGTGAACCTGAAGATGACCAAAGAAGCTCGAAACGTTGTTCGCTCTTCTATGTAAAATATTTTCTCAACCCAAACGAGCCGTTTTTTGCATATATATTTCTCAACAAGTGGGTCTTCCCGACATCACTGAAGGTGGTAATAAATTATTACACGTAATATGTAATATATTAAAACCTGGTTTAATATTATTAAAATACTACTTTCCCTAACATTTCACAAGTTTAGCTACTGTAACGAATTTACTGTTATACGCTTATTTTGATACCTGTGTTTGTTTCAGTTTGATGCATGTGACGCATATTGCTGGCTGGATAATGCTCAAATCCCGCCTGATCAATAAATTTGTAGAAGATTCTCGAGAGAAAGAATCAATAACATATTGATTACGAAGGCACTAGTGTGTCTTCGAAAATTATTAAACATTCGAAAATCTCGCTTTAAACTATATAAACAGACGCACCAACAGATAGAATAGAATAGTTTTGAATTAGCTACAGTCGGCATACCATAAGCCTCTCAAGCTATAATTGTGATTGACGCTTATTAATCGGAAATCCACATTTATTTGACATTGATTGCTTATAAATTTCGAACATTATAAAATGTTCAACTTCAGAGAATCAACTTCGGATGTTAGTATTTCTACGAGGGCATTATATATATTTGTTGATAAAAATCAGTTTGTAAGCGGTGTTAGGCCAAAGAAAAATAGAGCTAGCTAGCACTTCCGTCAAGAAATTTACGGTTTGTGGACATAGACCACTGTTAAAACATCTAGTTCCAAACCATATACAACACTGAATATTTTTTGTAAGTACGTATATGAACCGAGATAGCTTTTTAGCTTTATATCCAAGACCCCAACCCATTGATACATATCCCCAACAACCAATTAACAGCCGTTACAGAATTCATTACCACCAAAATTAATTTTATGTTCAGTGACCAAACCTACTTAGAAATAAATGGTTTAAGTAGCAACAATACCGTATCACCAGTTCCAGCCACCATTTTTTGCCCCAAATTGAATCTCAAGCAATCAATTCAGCTTTAGACCCATCATTATACTGGTACAAATACGTCAATGATACAATTGCTAGATTCACATCTAAAGAACATACACTTAATGTTTGGGTTTATCAAGTTAATGTGGTTACAAAACTAAGTCCACTTATGACACGTAAAACAAAAACTAACCAGATAGCAGTTCTCAACCTCAAAATCACAAAAACCGATACACATTTGAAAACAGAAATTGACAGAAAAATCACCCATACTAAACTATACATCCCCTGGGACTCAGCACTTGAAACAAAACGAAAATGCAATATATTAGAAGCCGAATAAACACAACTACAAAACTATGCTCACCCGATAAAATTAACGATTAAATCAACAAAATAAAAGAAAACTTCATTAACTTCAACAAATTTCCTTCAAAAACCGTTGAAAAAATTATGTACATACACCTAGACCAACAACAAACAAACAACAATAAATCCCAAGATAAAAAAAACTACAAAACCTTTTTACTGCGGCATACCACATGTTCCCGACAACAGCGAAGAAATAACAAACATTTGGAAAAACCTTATAATAAAACGCAACATTCATGTAAACACCAAATATATTAAAAAAACAGGTACAAAACTATAGTCCATACTATGTAAAAACTACACTGACAAACACACCAACATTGTTTATAAAATACAATGAACAGCTTCCACGACTTCTATATTGGAGAAACAAGCAGAAAAATGGAAACCAGACTGAAACAACACAAAAAAATGCCTTCACAAGTCTTTGAACACTGCAAATCAAACAAACACAACATAACCATAAAAAACACTCAAATACTAAGTAGTGAAACAAAAATAAACAAACGAAAAATCAAAGAAGCCCCACTTATAAAACAAGTCAAACCAAAATTAAACAAATATAAAGGAACACCGTTATAGCTATACTTATTAATAACTTAACATGTAACTGCAACGTCCCCTACAATTTCGTACCAGTTAACACTCGTCCCTGAGGCATATGCCCGGCAACGGTCAGTTGCAAACTCTCTTTGTTAACCTAAAGATGACATAAAAATGTCGAAACGTTGTTCAATACTTTATTGTAATTAAAGTTCTAAAACCCGCATCAGCCATCTTGAGAATACATTTTTTGTAATAGCCGTTATTATAAATTGAATTATTGTTTTTATATTAGAACATATTTCTGTTTAGAAAGAAATCTGTTTGTATCAATCTCGTCAGCAAATATCAAAAATAAATTTGTTATATATCAAAATTCAATGAAATAAATTAAAATTTCCGACTATATGAAATCATAATACATACGCAAAATAAATCGTAATACGTAACACTACTGACTATTAACAACGTTAGATAATAATGGAGTTAAGCGTAGAGGTTTTGGTCAGGTTAAATCGTGCAGGAAAAAGTGGATAGTAACCTGTTATATAAATTTAGAAAGAAACTGTTAGACGTTCATCAACAAGACAGATATTCAAGCCCAACTAAATTATGCTTTATAATCAACCAAAATCGAGTCTAGATCTGTGAAAATCGGTAAATCGGTGTTCTTAACGTGAAACAGTAGTCCCCTAAAACTTTGACGACGATTAAAAATAATACATACTACACACTCATACTGCTCAGTAAATTATCAACTTTTTAAATCCTTCTCCGAGCTAAACAGAAAGATTATATCTCAAGTACTTCACAATCTGTTATTTGTTATTAAGCACAAAGTTACAAACAGGTTATCTGTGCTCTGATCACCATGAGTATCAAAACCCAGTTTCTAGTGTATACTTATACGCAGAAATACCAATGTGCCACTGGGGGGCAGTAACCGTCTGACCAGAGAGAAAGCTTGTTTTTGTTTTTGAATTTCGCACAAAGCTATACGAAGGCTATCTGTGCTATACGCCCCTAATTTAGTAGTGTAAGATTAGAGGAAAGGCAGCTAGTCATCACCACCCCGCCAACTCTTGGACTACTCTTTTACCAACGAATAGTTGGATTGACCGTAACATTATAACGCCCCCACGGCTGAGAGGGCAATCATGTTTGGTGCGACCCTCAGATTACGAGTCGAACGCCTTAACCCACCTGAGAAAGGATAAAAGTTCCCATCGGGTGACAAAGGAGATCAGATCCAAATGCCAACCCAGTATTTCACTCCCCAGAGACCCGAAGAGTAAATGCAAATTTCTGCAACCAGATTCATATGTTCCCTAGTTGTAAGCAGATGCGCATGCAGGCTTGTTAAATAATGGATACAAACATTAAATGGATACATGATTAAATGTAGCCTCGTCCCCTTACGTAACGAAAGCGAATATTATTTTAGAAGAAAATATTGTTAATGAAGTTGATACAATTAATTTTACATCCATGAAAAACCAACCACTACTTTTCAAAATGCAGAAATATATCGCGTGGTTTAGCAAATACCGTGTACTTCATGACAAGTACGATTTATTTCCTGTATGTCTCACAAGTTACCACCTGAAGTATAAATGTGAATTAATTTCAAAAAATAGGTGTGCATTGTTGGGTATCTCCAACATAATGAACATTTTAGATAATCACCGTCATCAGACCACTCTTTGTGATACTAGTATTCCATAATCCGGATTATGTTTTTTCCTACCATCTATAAACAGATAGGATAATCTCTCACTAGTACAAATTTTACACTACAAATTAACTATTCTAATCTATTCCACAAAATTATCACGCATGTTAGAAAGTATTATAAATACGAAATTGAATAATTGAATATTTTTGATTAAAAAGTCATTTAGACAGACTTAGATTTAGATGTATGTTAGGTGTACACTATTAGATATTTATTTTTGTGAATTTATTACTTTCTATACACTTTTCTACTGTATCAACACAAAATTAATTATTTTTCTGTTTTAAAACACGTTGGCCAGTTGGTGTGAACATGATTTGGATTTAATATAGTCTGAGGTATCACAATGTAGCAAAGTCTCAGGACCTTGTAAGTTGACATCGTTTCAGGGATTGCAATTTTAACTGATTTGATATTATATATTTATTTTAATATCAATATTTGTTTCAATTTAACATATACTTAGAAGTGCATGTAACATATTGTTTGTTTGTTTGTTTGGAATTAAGCACAAGGCTACACAATGGGCTCTCTGTGCTCTGCTCAAAACGGGTATTGAAACCCGTGTTTCTGGAGATGTGAGCACGCAGACATGCCGCTGTGCCAATGGGTGAGCAACTTATACTGTTAACTGATCTCTAAGTTTATAGAAGCTTCTTGAGTTTATGAAACAACAACACATGTCTTGCATTGTTGCCAACAGAGCTTTCGAGAACTTCGTCCAATGATTATAAAAAGTAGCGACCACAACACATGAAGAGACAGTATAAAATTGTTGTTGGTTTGCTACTGTTAGCATACTATAAACCTCGGAAATTATAATTTTGTAAACTTTTATTAATTGTAAAACTACAGATATTTGACCAGGAACGTTTACAATTTCTTTTAATTTCAGTGAATTAGCTTCGGACATTAAGAGAAGTGTATCTGTGTATCAAAATAAAAATAATTTGCGCTGTGAACCGTCAACAAAGTTTTTATTTTCAAACCGGATAGATGACTCGGTATTGTTTGTAGCATTAGCAAGACGTGTATATAAATCATTATTTGTAATAACTGCTATTATATATTGTATTGTTGTTTGTATATTAAAATATATTTGTGTTAAGATGTAAAACTCTGTGTATCAATCTTATTAGAAAATATAAATTTCATACATATCGATACTCTGTTAATTTCTAAATTAAAAATAAAATCTCAGGCTATTTCAAATCGTAATATGTAACATAATAAAATGAAAACTTGTCCTAGATAAATTAAAATACTAACAAATTTAAGTAATTATCGTAATTAATGTTAGTTTTTCGTTTCAGTTATAAATGGTTCGTTGAAACTATGTATCAAGTTTACTGTCAAGAGAACGTCCAACAACCTAGACACATTGATAACTGAATTCAGATGACATTACATATTCTAAGTGTCATCAGCATATATTATATCACTTTTTAAGAAGATTTACTACTGAATACAAGTTATTATTTTATATGAGCATGGCTTACACGAAAGGACGATTTAATCTTTCATCATTTATCAACTCTACTGGAGTCCTTTTCATTCTATTTTGTGAAAAATAGGGACTCTTGGATTGAATCATGTTTTACTTTATTACACTTTTCTCTATTATGTCAGTTTCGTTAATTTAAAGCTAATCTGACCAATCAACATACCGTATTTACATATTTCCACTGAGTCTTACATAATAAGATATACACTGTCAAAAATACATTAAAATTTTAACAAACTTTCATGATTAAAATAGCCATCACTTTATGAGATACAGCAGAGCGTGGTTTAGTGGTTGAACTGCCCAGGTCGTATTCGTGGGTTGTCACACGCTGCAGCAAAAATTATCTCTAGTTTTTGAGGCCGTGTATGAACTGAAGAGAGACCGTGAAACCCACTATTCGATGAGAGAAGAGTTGATGGCGGATATAATCATTCTTTTAGTTTCAGATGCTTAGTAAGCTCTTGAGCAGCTTTGTGCAGAAAAGTAAAACAATGTTTGTTTGAAGTTAAGCACAATGCTACACGAAAGGCTGTCTGTGTTCTGCCCACCTCGAGTATCAAAACCCGAATTCTTGTGTTGGAAGACACATTGAAGCAAACGAAATATTATTAGATAATTCTATGGAAACAATGAACTTACCTAAAATGGCAACTACTTCATCATCTTGAATAACTTCGAGCGATCCAGCCACTACGAAACATAGTGTGTCAATACTTTCTCCAGTGTGGTACAACAGGTCACCTGGAGCACTGTGGTCCATGCTGAAATACATGGCAAGAGCCCGTAGACACCCATCACTCGCCAACCGGAAAGCAGGGTGTTCGTTGAAAACTTTTCGGTTTAGGTGAACACAGATATCCGCCATCATGTCTTTCGGGCAGTAACTTAGTACCTGAACAACAAAGACATAGCCTATGTAAACTGCTGAAAGACAACGCTGTCAAACTGTGTTTAAGAGACTGCTTTTAGTTCTTTTCCCATCATCAGTTTTTTTTCCTTATTTACAAGCTCGCTTTTTTGTACGAAGAAAGTTGATTAGTCGTTACGACGAAGAGCCAAATTTAACATGGCCTATAGTATTTTAATGTAGTGTTTCATGTCATTGTGATTTACAAATACAGAGATATATTATTATAATTTACGTTATTTTTTCGTATCAGTTAAAGATAGCCCGTTTAACAAATTAATTAGCCCATGAGTTGACGCTGGGCACTATTGAATAACTCCCTTCCCCTTCGAACCAAACATGCTTGCCCTCCCAGTCGTAAAGACGTTATAATGTGACGGTGAATCCTACTATTCGTTGGTAAAAGAGTAGCCCAAGAGTTGGCGGTGGGTGGTGATGACCAGCTGCCTTCCCTGTAGTCTTATACTGCTAAATTAAGAATGGCTAGCGCAGATAAACCTCGTGTAGCTTTGCGCGAAATTCAAAGGCAAACAAACAATCAAACAATCGTACCTAATACGGTTAAATGCAATAATTGATGATATTTTTATATCCATGAGCTTTCTATGTGTTGGTATTTGGGTAATTATGTGGAATATCTAAAAGGATCAGGTGCACTACATCTCTTCCTCCATCCCGTACTTTGTTGGTGTCTATACTTAGGATGTGGTATTTGGTATAATTTGGGCCAGAGTATGACACCGTACTCAGGGCCGTTTCAGGGCAGTGTCCATGTATAGTCGTGAAAAAGTGTTTTTTATTTTCTTTCTTTCTTTTGATTTCCTTTCTTTTTCCAATTATACCCTTCAAAAAAAGAAACGCAAAAGGGACATATTTTTTATTTTAAAGAAAAATATATGTAATAACGTTACAAGCTCAGAGTATGTGATGTTACACGTTTTAAGGCACTGATTGTCAGACCAAAATTACAATAAAAATTATGCACTTTGAAAACGAAGGAAAACATCGGATTTCTCACCAAAACGCATTCGTGTCCAATAAATTTGTTAGAAAGATCTGCATGTCTGCAAGTGCAACATGTGCAAAATCCCTATAAAAGCGACGGGTTCTCAGTTTCCATAGCTCAGTGTTAAGCCATCGACACGCAATACAGTTACGCCAAGACTGACTGAAGCACAACGCAACAACACCATTGGTCACTTAGAAGCAGGCGAATCTCGATAAGATGTTGCCAGAACTGTGAATGTCCACCCAAGCACCATCACAAGGCTATGAAATCGTCACCAACAACATGGATCAACTTGTGACCACGCCCACACAAGATCGCTACATTCGGTTACGTCACCTTTGGGATAGAACCACCACTGCGACGTCTCCTGTCTCAACCATACCAGGGCTGCGTAAGATTTCCGATCAGACCGTACGCAACCGTCGACGAGATTCTTATACCCCATGTGCAACCCATCACGATGAACGTCAACGACGTTTTTCAACATGACAATGCTCGTCCTCACACAGCCCGACTCACCACTGTCTTCTTGAGACACCACAACATCAACGTTCTTCCCTGGCCCTCTAGATCACCAGATTTAAACCCCATCGAACATCTTTGGGACGAGTTGAACCGACGTCTGCGACGGCGATAACCTCAACCGCAGACTCTACCTCAGCTTGCAGCAGCTTTGCAGGCTGAGTGTACAGCCGTTCCACAGGATGCGATTCGTCATCTCCTCGCTTCCATGGGCAAGAGATGCCAAGCAGTTATTGATGCTCACGGGGGGCATACTCGTTATTGACGTTGAATGACGTTAAACTTCAACTAGTGAGCGTTGACTTGCCTTTGCAGACTCTGGATGTTCAGCAGTGAATGTGCAAAGTTTCATACATGTCATACAAAACTACCTGGAATAATCTTGTTAACAATATGTCTCAAATTTTGCCTTTTGCGTTCCTTTTTTGAAGAGTATATATGAAATACTACTACTACTACTAAAAATGATGATAAAATAAAACTAGTTTTAAGTGTCTAGTGCGTGGTGGCCAGCTTGTTTCATATTTTTAAATATATAGTTTTATAGGAGAAAGGTATTGAGGACTATGTTCATCATGTACGTAATATCTGCCGAGATCACACATTAAGTCAATTTTATGCCAATTCTTATTTAAATACTTTAGTATATTATGCAAGAGTATTTCAGATATTGTTTTTATGTTTGCATACTTGTGCATGAATGTGGATGAAGTGCTACGTTGTATTTATAGGCTGAAGTTGAAACTGAGTTTTGTATTCTTTGTAGTTTCTGTAATTGTTTAGGTGATATGTTTATCCAGGGAGGAGATGCGTATTCTATTATGGGTCTGATGCATGTTTTGTAGATTTTTATTATATTGTCCGATGTTGTTCCTGGGATTTTTACCTGAAAGACTTTTTGCGTAATTTGCTCTTTTCCAGATTCGTATCAGAATATTGTTTGTATGCTGTATCCACGTTAATTTTGTACATCCTTGAGCAATGTGGTACATAAATAGTTTAAAGATGTATATAATATTGTTATGATTACGCACTACCTTGTATATACGAAATGAAGCGACTTTCATATCATAATTTCTCACCCTTAAACTGTAACTCTTTCGGTTTCTTATGTATTAATTACTTTCTCTAATTGTTTATGTTTATCTACTTAAGAGTATGTATCAAAACATTATTTGTAAAACTGTAAAACATTTATAAAAATAAATATCTCATTCACTTTTTTCATTACTACGTTAACAGAAAGTGCCTTCACGTAATTGTAAAACGTAAAAAATATGGGTTAGTGTGGTTTGGATATATTCGTGTAAAGCTACAAAAGACCTATCTGTGCAGCCATTCATAAGTTTCCATTGTTAGACAAAAATGTTTGTATATCATAAATTCAATGCTAAAATTACATTATTAATGCTATTATATTATTGGCTATTTAACGATATGTGAATTCAAGTGGAACAAATCTTTATTCTTAAAGTAAAGATTAAATGACCATTAAATGCGTTTGTTAGTTAAATATTTAATTTTTACTGAGATCAGATACTTAAAAGGATTAATTCACTTTTCTTTTTGGTGTATATTTTTCACATTATAATTTTCAGAATTTTTATTTTGTGTTTCCTAAGAACAAACAAAGACTTAAGAAACCACCTTTCAATGAGCTAAGTTATTACCATTTTTGTGTCAATCCCTTTGTTCATTGCCCAGGTGGATACGACGTAATCCATCACGCGCTCACTAAGAGATTTGGGTAATTCGTGTAGCTTCATGAACTCACGCACGTTATTCAACATTTCGTGGTAACGTGCTGTTACTGACGTCATCTGTTGGATTATAGTGGTCACGTGGCCAAATATAGTAGCATACAGCAACGCTATGATTAATTATAATAATTAATCAGAACTTGAAAAGTAACTTTTAGTTGAAAATATGAATCAAATAGTTAGCTAACATAATCAGATGCTTAGTTGATACCTCAACACATGCGATTTAACACAAACAGAATATACGTCAAGTAAGACACATTGTTTAGCGAGTTTAATCAGAATAAAAATATTCACGAAAAGAGTCACAGATATATATGAGAAACTTCACTTTATACATTTCGCAATGTTGTAATTTAATTGGTACTCACTAGTTATTATTGTACGATACCAACCGTACTTTTTAAATACTCAACAAACGAAATGGTCGTTAATACAGTCCTCGTTAAAAACCTAATGAAACTACAGAATTCGTAGTATAAACTAGTGAAAAAAGTATTGAATTATTGGTAGAAATTGTTGTTACGAAATAGTGAAAACTACAAATTCATTGTTCAAAACAGTGAAATTTACTAAACATTTTCACAAAGTATCTATCTTACCTCCTATTATCATCATACATATGCTAAAACCTTTTTCATTGTCCGTTTCGGCTGCCACATTTCCAAATCCAACACTTGTCATGCACGTCATAGTATAATAAAGGGCAGTTACGTACATGGTACCTCGTGGAGGGCCTCCAATCAGTTCAGTTTCGAAAGATTCGTTGGAAATGTGAAAGTAAAAAGGTGTTTGCGTAACATTGGAAAGTTTCCACAACCAGCTATATACATAAGCATTTTCTGCATCACTGCGACCAAGACTATACCAAATGCAAGCTAACCAATGAGCAACTAACATGTAAAAACACAGAAGAAGTATCAACATGGCCGCTCCGTACTCCAAATAACGATCAAGTTTTCGTACAACTCTTCCAAGTCGAAGTAACCTTACGACTTTCAAAGCACTGAAGAGGCTCCCAATGTCCTGTTTAAAAATTCAAGTTGCAGTGAAAAGTTATCAAACGTACGAGTAAAACATATACCAAACTTCACTTTAACGAAATTATATACAACTATATAGACAGCTAATAAAACATGAATAGTAAACAATGCAGCAAACAGGTGGCTAACCTTAGTGCACAAGCCAATGAAGTCTCTTTGAATATTCTTATAATGAGTTGGTGTTAATGTGATATCCAATGGTAATGTAATGCCATAAGTTATTACAGCTTTACGTTAATGATATATTATATTTTAATTGAAATTTTGAAATCCATTCTAAGCACATTATAAAAAAGTATATTTAACTTTTTTGTTACCAGGAAACTGAACCTAAACAAGAGAATACAAAAAGTTTTCTGATGTTGAAATGTAAAAATTAACATGTAAATACTACATCACGCATTTCTCAGACACAATAAAAGCTTTTCTTACATCATCGTCTTGATCAAATGCGTTAAAGACGTCGTACGGGAGACAAGACAATAGGTCAATAATGAACCAGCTTTTGAGATAATTCATCTTGATGATTTTTGGGTCTGAAACAACTTCTCCGCCTGGACCTACAAAAGTAGTATGGAAGTTGAGGACAATGTCAATGAAGAAAATGACATCAACAATACTATCAAGCACTAAAAAGCTGACATCTTCGTTGCTTTTACTCTTGAAAGCCACGTTGTATGGCACCATGATGGCGGTGTAAAAGGTTAGACAGAGAATAATCCAGTCCCAGATGGTTTTGAAAGCGCAATAATGAAGCAAAATATGTGGAGGAGTTTTGGGAGCTTCTTGACGGTACTGTAAAGTGAAATCAGGATTCAGGCTCATCACCTACAAGAAGAAAAACAGTTTTAAATTGAGGCTAGCGTACCTGAAAACAAGAATGAAGTATAAATGCCTAACTAAACCATTTTGTCTTGTAACTAAAATATACCACAAATAAATTTTATCAGTGAAAAGCTTTTACGTTATTAAACATAATCAGATTGTTTGTACACGTGCACTAAGCATCATATTTTGACCTCAGTTTGAATTAATTTTAATCAGTTTACACTCACACAGGTGTTTTTAATTTTTCAAAAGGTGTAGCGTTCTCATTTGCTCAGAATATATTTTGGAGACGTTTATTTCATGTTAAAATTGAAAACATTCGTCTGAAGATGAATATTTTGACTCTAAGGATAACATCTTTCCAGTTCTTTACGTCAACGGAATATCTCCAGGGGTTTATTTCCTTTTACATATTTTAGTTTAATTACAATAAATGACTTTGGGGTTTTTCAATTTAAATTACAATTCAGACTGCACGTTTCACTTCTATTAAGACTACGCATGGATTAATACATAATGAGGATAAAAAAAATTCCTGATCTCATATTACCCAACTCCTGAACTATTATACACTGATCATCAAAGTTTCCTCATCTAACTTCAAACAATACGTGAACTGTTATGTATGTTATACACTGAGGACCAGTTTCCTTATCTTCAAGCAACACATGCGATGTTATACACTAACGACCAAAATATTTTCCATCTCACTTCAAACAACACGTGAACTGTTACACACTGAGTACTGAAGTTTCCTCATACCTTGTCAGAAAAGGCTTCAATTAATATCCACCACATATTTTTGTTTGTTTGTTCTTAAGCACAAAGATACATAATGTGTTACCTATGCTGTTTTCAACGTGGTGCTTGAACCTCAAATTCTAACATTATAAGTCTTTAGCTTCACTAATAAGACACAAAGTAACTATAAAGACACAACTTCTCTAATAGACTTCAAACCATATCTGAACTAACGAACATTCGGGGTGAAGCTTGCATGCAACGCACAAGTAATGACATTTGAGTAAATCCAATTGCTCTTTGGAAGCCAAAGTTTACTCTATTAATATTTACGCAAAGATTGCATCTTTAATTTATCTTACACAGCAAAGTAACTTAAGACAACTGAAGATTTATTAAAGCCTAATGTGTCTTCACCCACTGATTTAAGCTTCCTTAATTAGAAGCTTCAACGTACATGTATTTCAAATCTGGTTGTTGTTTGGAATAAATCAGCAGGGGTACAGTAAATCCCTTCTGAAAAAATAATGATTAGCGGTTATAGCACAGTGTTAACAACTAAAAGTGGCATAAATGTTTGCAAATAAACATCATTTTGAAGTAAAGACTATTTTTTCACATTCGTATAAGAGGTCTATATATGGCTTACGTTTCTCATTTCAATAATTTTTCAAAGTAGATCGGGTTGAGATGTGTTTTGTTTTTCTTGCTAGTACTTCAGAATGATCAGAATGTAATGTCCTTTGCCGTCCATGTCTTTATTCAATTTAATGTTTTCCATTTATTAAGATTAACTATGTATACATCAAGAACGCTGTTAGTTTCTACTTTTTGTAACTGTTTTATAAATGTGCTTTCCCTTTCTTTTATTCATAATGATTATCCATTTTTTTTAAATTTCACCATATAATAAGTTCACCTCCCTTGGATTATCTGAAAAATATGACACCACGATGTCATGGAACTGTGAAAAAAGAATTCAGTTAAAATCTCATTATTATTGAGACCTGTATCTATATATTATCATAATAAATGATCAGAGAATGTAATTAGATAAATGTCCCTCGATTTTTGCTTTACATAGCTTTTATTTATTATTCTTTCGCGTAATTTCATTTTAACATTATTTATATTTTTTTATTATGAATTTTTAAATACACCAAACTAAGTACGTTACCAGAGCAACACTACACAGTAATGGAATAGAAATCATTTGTAAATTGCAACAGTCATGCGACTTTCTTTATTGTTGCTCATTGGAACGAAATGACGTTGCTAAGTTACCGAACCTGTAATTAATTTCCCACTATAGCCCAGTACAATAATTAATCATTAGCACAGACTACTAAAACGTTGATTTCATACTGTATAAATCTAACTTATAATTTTTTTCAAAGAAACTAAAACACAACTTTTCAGAAATACCGGAATGGAAAGAAACAATTATCATCCTCTTGAAAACTAAACAAGTTTTTATTTTTTTAAATGGTTCAGTGGAAATTTAAAGACTTAAAAATCCGAGTTTAGTCCCTGAAACAAAATAACACCAGATACAAATAATTGCACAAAAAATATTCAAGTGATACGAGTTCTATAAAACTGTAATGTTTTCATCAAATACATTGTACACGAAGCTAACCCTTGTTTGGTTTATTTTGAATTTTGCGCAAACCTACGTGAAGGCTATCTGCGCTAACCGTTTCTAATTTAGAAGTGTAACACTAGAGTAAATACAGCTAGTCATCACTACCCACCGCCAACTCTTGGGCTACTCTTTTACCAACGAATAGTGGGAATGATGATCACATTATAACGCCACCAAATAAGGGCCTTTTATTTTCTCTGAGCGTGTGATAGTATAGCTGTTTTCTTTCTCAAAAATCCCCCACCACCAATAACTTCAGTGGTATGTTTGGGGACTCCTGACACTGAAGTTCGAATTTCAATCTATGCAACTGGCATAGCGCAGATTAACTACTGCACAGCTTTATGCTCAAACAAAATAAATTTTGAATGTCAATATTATTCTAGATAATGTGATCTGACCGTGGAAGTTTTGTTTGTTTGTTGTAAAGCGAAAAGTTATGGTTTGTTTGTTTTGGAATTTCGCACAAAGCTACTCAAGGGCTATCTGTGCTAACCATCCCTAATTTAGTAGTGTAAGACTAGAGAGAAGGCCAGCAAGTCATCACCACCCACCGTCAACTCTTGGGCTACTCTTGTACCAACGAATAGTG
Organism: Carcinoscorpius rotundicauda; assembly: GCA_011833715.1. NCBI lineage: Eukaryota > Metazoa > Arthropoda > Merostomata > Xiphosura > Limulidae > Carcinoscorpius > Carcinoscorpius rotundicauda. Next base: position 35,072,587 of record CM022405.1, on the reverse strand, counting down.
GGTTTGACCGTAACATTATAACGCCCCCACGGCTGGGAGGGTGAGCATGTTTGGCGCGACTCGGGCCCAAACCCGCGACCCTCAGATTACGAAGCGCACGCTTTAACGCGCTTGGCCATGCCGGGCCTAAAAGTTATGAAAAGAGCTATCTGTGCCCTGTCCGCAATACTAACAAAAGTATGCTTGTGCAGTATATACACAAGATTGAGTACATTCTATTTGGCAACTTAGAATCAGTAAACCACGTGACACATAGTTTACATTAACTCATAATGGAACGGATTGTATCAGAACAGCCAATGTAAACTGATCACTTTTGAGAATGGTATGTATAATTTTCAAATCAAATTTATAAAGATGTGTTCAGATCGGGAATTTATCATTTCTAAGATTGGAATATTCCATTTATTTAATGGCACTGGAAACAAAGAAATACAGTTCACCTTAGATCACTAGGATCATTCAAAAAGTAGTCAGCAAAGTGCGGCGTCTTGTAACAGGTGAGAATCCACAAACACAGTTATCAATGCGTGACAAATAACCACAATATAGCCATATAAAATATTAATATATTAAGTAAAGAAATCAAAGTCAACAAACAAAAATTAAAGAAGAACTGAAACACACATTAAATCAACACAAATGAACAGGTTTGTACCTGTACTAGTGATTCCTTAATGTTAACCACCATATAATTGTGTATCTCATAACGGCTGGTATGGGTGTTAACACTTTTATTGATAAGAATAGAACAACGTTTTAATATTCCAAGGCCATCTTCTTAACCAGCCGCTCTGAGACATATTTTTATTTCAAATGGGTTTCTCGTCATCAGAAAGTACCATATAATAAATAACATATTTACAACACCCCCCGCAGTATTGCACTTATCTTTGCTGTTGTCCCCACGACACGCTATCAATAAGAGTCGCTATTTCAAATCTCATTCTCTAGTTGATGATGACCTCAGGAGATTTAAACGTTATTATTTGTTTTGCGTTCTTAAAATAAAAGTTTTCTATACCCCTATCAGCCGGCTCTACTACACATACACTACTGGTCAAAATATTAAGGCCAATGAACAAAAAGAAAAAAAAGTATGCATTTTGCGTTGTTAGACTCAACCACTTATTTGAGTAGAGATTCGAAAGATGAAAATAAGAAAAGGGAAAATAAAAATAAAAAACTTGAAAAAGTCTTGAAAACAAAAGGCGGAAGATTTTCGAAATGTCGTCCTCTACACTTGTGTTTCCACAACAGGCAGTTGCCGTCCATTCTACAACGTTTCATCATGAATACTCTGCTCAAACAATCTATCAAAGAGCAAGTAAATCAATTTCAGGTTATTCGGAATTATATATGTTATGTCATAAAAATAATGGAAGATTTTAACACAAGTAAAAAAGAAACTTTGTTTATCCGTAATAAAATTGGTTTATAAAATAACTTTGGTAAAATAAGTTTCTTTTCAAAAATCTCGTAGAACGAAAAAAACAATAACACATTTCAGTATCTGATTTCAGTATTACTCATTTTAACATCTATATCATACTCTACATTTGGCCAGGCATAGCCAAGTGATAAGAGTGCTCGACTCATAATATGAAAGTCACCAGTTCGAATCCCCATGACACCAAACATGATCGTCCTTTCAGCCGTGGGAGCGTAATTATGTCACGGTCAATCCCACTATTCGTTAGTAGAATAGTAACCCAAGAGTTGGCGATGAGTGGTGATGACTAGCTGCTTTTAGTCTAGTTTTACACTGCTAAAGTACGGACGGCTGGCGTAGATAGCCCTCGTGTAGTTTCGCGCGGAATTCAAAACAAACAAATCTACATTTTAAATTTATGTTTGAATAGAGGATCGCTATAAAAAGGAAAAATATTATTGAAATATTAAATACATTTTTTTTTAAAACAAGGAATTTATTTTTACAAATACACAACTGTGTTATGTATGCATCATAACGTCTAACAAACCCTAACTTTAATCAGTAACCTAAATTATACTATAACTTGAGATAATATAATTGTTTTGGTGATAATAATCGAGAAAACGATCAGAAAAAAAACTATAACACGCATAAAAATAGATATTTATATTCAGAGTCAACACTGTAAGTTTCTGTTTTGTTTTTGTTTTTTCAGGTCAACAGAACAACAATATGAATTTAATGACTCCCTTTTCCAAAATATTATCGTCTTGCTGAAATACTGTGAAGGTCCATAAGAAGAATTGAAACTGTAGGGATACTAGAAGTAAACTCTTTTTATTTAGCCGTCGTTTAACATTCAAATGTTTACATATAAGTTGAAGGAGTGCGAAATGTAAAGGTTTATTAGCCAATCTGATACTAATTTTGTATTAACAGTTTAAATTCTTAACATTATCTTATGTGAGATTTAAAGCGACTGGATAATATAACTAAATATGCATACTTTTACCTCTTATAGAACAATGTAACTTCTTGTGTCATCAAGTTTTGTAACAAAATTTTGATACAAGTATTATAGGTCAGTTACAAATGCAATCCGGTGACCCTACCTGGCCCAGTTGTGATTGTTTTGCATTCTCCGACTTTACAACGGGTAGATGTGAGGAAAACTGCTGAACAAGGACAGAACGACTCCTGGTGACCGATCTGGCTAAACGGGCAAACTTGCTCAAGCCTAAACACAAAGAAATTATTTTTAAAAGTGGAGTTTTGAAAATCCTAAAAAAAATGTTTTTATATATGATCAACCTAGTTAGAACTCAAAATAAATAGCTTGAGAAATATTATTTTTTATGGATTTTTATTTATTTCTCATTTAAATTAACAAATGGATGCTTCATGCATTTCACAGTAAAACTGAAGAAAAATATCTAACCTTATAAATAGTCCATTTTAAATTAATTTTCTGAATTTCTTGGAAGCATTTATGTTGTGAAAAGTCTTAAACACTTTGAAATGGAAACTTTCAGTGATTTAAAATATTTTCTGAACCCAAACGAGCCGTTTTTGCATATAAAATGGAAACTTTGTTTGACCTTTCGTCACAATGTTTCTTTATGCCCATTCTATATTAAATAAATTCATACTGGTACCTCAAAAGAGAAAATTTACACTTAAATAACCCAAAATTTTATGACTTTAAACTTTATTTTATATTTATTAAGCATTGTTACAAAACTAGTATAACATAAATATATCAATATATGTATGTTTATGTAGAAGTATAATATTATAGATTTATATGTTATGAATCTGAAATCAGCTTATGCTAAGAACAGCCACAAGCACTACTCATCAGAACTGTACTTTTAGCAGCTTCGTCCTCCAAAGGCTGCTTTAGAGCTGTGATATCCCTGAACGTCAACAGAAAGAGCACCACAGCGTCCTTTTCATTTTTTATAGGTGCAACATGAAGAAGAAGCCATAATGGTGTTCCTGAAAAGAAAAATAACAAGTAGAGATAAGACACATACTTCTCCATCATTGGACATTAACAATACTTGAGGTACTTCTTTTAATTCTATGAGGCTTAAGATATACCTAGAAGTATCTCTATGTTCATTGTACCAGAGTGGAAAATAACAAGTCGTTTTATTTTATCTATACGTGTGTGTGTGTGTATAGTTGCAGCTTTGAAGAGAAAAACTTTCGAGAAACAAAAGCAGAAGCGAATGATAAAGAAAATCATTTTTACTGCTGAGTCTGAACGATCAAAATAAAAATGAGAGAGAATAACAGAAATATGAAGACAACGTTGACAATGATTAAAAGTTACTTCTCGACAACTCATAAACCAAAACGTTTCTTTCATAGCGTTAACTTAATACAGAAATAATAAAGATGGGTAGAAAAAAGAGAAACGGCATTTTGAAGTAAAAGTCTGTTACATAGTTTACTTTGTTCACTCGAGTATGCTAAATCTGAAAATACACATTTTTCTCGTTCCTCTGCGTGATTGTAAAGTTCATTAAAAGATAGTAAATATTAACACACTGAATAATACCCGCAAAAATATTATTAATTTACCAAAAGTATCAGTTAAAATGAATAAAGAATAATTATTTTATAAATTAATTACCAAACCTATCTTAATGCGTGCATTATGTTTTAATAGAGTGCATGAGGACTTACGAATCAGATGTTTGAGCAGGTGTTTTAATAAGAACATCTGCTGCTTCAGACAAATGATGAGCTATGCATTTTGTTGTGTTAATATAAATTAGTTTAGGGTTGTTCTCATATATATATATATATATCCTAAGCTTGCTGGTTGAAGAAAACGGTAACTGTTTCCACTCAACACACATCTGTTACCCAGTGATTAGGTTTGGTGATCATATAACGGTACTGTAATTATATTGAACATTAGTACGTTATATGCATTCTATTACAGCAACCTGAGGAAGTTATTCATATCAGTTTACAGTAGTAAAAATTGTACAATCGGTTTAGATATAATACTATCCCGCTCATATTAATAGACAGAAATATGAGCTAAATGTGAAAATTAAATTTTTTTGCCCTTCTCATTTGTAAACAAATAAAATAAGATAAACACATAAAACATATAAATTTTATACATCACAGTTTGGATATCATCACCTGTCAGTGCACCAAACTTTGTAGTACACTGTGTTTTAAATGCAAAAATACTGTTTGTTGTCTGTAGTACATGGGCGCTAGAAACACGAGACGGTAGATGGCTTAGTGGAGGTTTTAAGTAAATAATTATTGTGCATGAAAAAAATAACGTGTGTCCAAAGGGTGTTTTGTAATAGAATGGAATAAATTATCTTGAAGATAAGGAATACGAGACCTTTTTAAACCTTTCTCTGCAGTATAGAAATGTGATAAACTGAAATTTCACCAGATAAAAAACTGTATATAAATTAATATTTTGTAACTTTCATATCATCAAAATAAATACAATCAAAACTGGAGTTTCTGATATTTTCGATTTATAAAAAATTATTTGTTTTTAAATATATTTATGTTTTTAATTCAGTAGTGTCTATTATTACTACCGTCACAACATAATTTTTAATAGTTGAATAGATAGAAATATGTTAATTTAATGTATAAAATGTATTCGTATTTCAAATACTTCAACGTTAATGAAATTAGCAGTACACAACACTTATGTCAGGTTTTATGAAATAATATATGCAAATGTCATTTATGAAAAGTTATAAAATGATTCTTTAGGGCTTTAGAATGAAAACGAATGTCATATTTAGCTTCTCCATTTAGAAATTTGGTAACATAGATATCAGGATTCAACAAATTCACAACAGCTTGAAAAATATTGGTTAACAACGTTTCTGAAAATATATACTTATTTATATACTGTAGGATGTGTATCAACCTCAACACAATATTCAGTTGTTTTTTTTATAAACGTGTTATTAAACATTAAAGCATTCGTACGAAAAAAGTTACTAAATAAACACTTTTGGTTTAATGTATTCAATGCTTTTTTGCTTGCAAAATTCAGTATTGAAGAAATTTTGTTTCAGAAGCAATTTTTAAATTCACATCCAAGTAGAAAAATGTCACTTAAAGATGTCATAAAACTATTTAGGACTGATACAAAATAACTTTGAGTACAAAGGGGGAAAACTATACAATCAACAAGTGAGCCAGCTGATGTAGATTTATAATAGCACATGTAGGCGACATTTACAAAAATAACTAAAGTAGTGCTACAAAGTGATATTGATATACACACATACGCACATGTATATTTCATATATACAGTTGTAACGTTGCATTTGTATCAAAATTACTAAAGTTATATGCCACTATCCCTACTTTTAAACCACTGGCCAGGAAAAAGGCAGCCAGTCACCATTAGCCTCGATAAAAGATTGACTGTTATTCGTATAACGCACTGACATCCTAAACTTTCGCAGCATTGTACGATTCAAACCCGAATCAGCAGCTTCAAAATCCATTGTTCGACGATAGAGCCAACCTGCGCTACTAAGTGTATCACTGAAAGCTACATCAAATGTTCAGTATATTCTTCATTCATTTGAACAATGGACAGGGTTAATACAAAGTATTATAGAAAGCGAATGAAGCGTTATCAGAGTATAATACAGTTGTAACAATCCTTCTAGTTGTGATTGAACTAATGAGTATTGACACCAAACTAACACTTTTAGCTGCATTGACATCACATGATACTGAACTACGGTTTCAAAGTCACCAAAACATTTTGTTTTGGTTTTCTTTCTTTTTTCACTTATTAAAGCATGATGTATATTTTCAGTAAGACGCAGTCAATTAAGAGTAAACAAGACTACGTGTATCAGGACTACATTAAAGCTGGTGCGTGGGTTACGACTATCGGTTATAATAATAACGACGTTACTTGAATGTTCCTCTTCAGTAATGTACGTCTTTGCTTGAAGAAAATCTTCTGCTATGTTCCCAGAGTCCATTCACCACGAGCGCTACTGGTGTTTCCTGATAAGTTTCTCAAATGTCCTCACACTCACTGCTGTTTGTTGGATTGAAAGACTACAATATTCAAAATTTCAAACAAACAACAGGCCTCGAACAGTGATATCCAGTCTTTTGCGTTAAAATGGTTTTTTCAGTCTAATTTGAGATATAATTACTTTTCTGTTGTTTCCTTTAACTTATTTCTGAGTTAATAATATTTGCTGTTATTCCCCTTCGTTTGCAGCTTGAGTACTGAACTTAAAACTTTTAACTTTAATATGTACCTCAGAAGTCCTTACGTAGAACTTCAGATGTTTGAGAAAATTGATGACCACGACAGCCTTGTAGAAGATTAACTTTGTAAGGTTGTTTCGTGGAATTTTTGTAAATCCACACAAAAGCTATCTGCGCTAGCCGACCCTAATCTTAAAGTGATAATTTGGATATATTTTTGTGGTTCCCAGTCTGGATTCCTCGTATCTCTAGGGTCCGTCAGCTATATTATTGAATTAAATAATGTACGGGAGGGTACATAATAATAACAGTAAAAAGCTGAAACTCTTCTGTAACTGTTAGAATGTTTTCTGTCTCTAGAAGTATTCGAGAAAACTCGTTGACACTTCAGCTGAGCTCCTTGATGTATTTTCGTGGAAAAACAAAATTGAAACATGAGGCAGCATCAACCATCTCATCAAACCAGTGATATTAGTACTGCTGTTATTTTAATTACACACTCAGTTATATATGTCTTTTTATTTGATAGTGAAATATGGGAAAACATTAATTTTCAGTTTATAAAAATGGTTTGTTGAGTAGACGGAATCTTTCAAAAATATGGGATCTGTAGGGTAAAATAATAATGATAAGAGGTGGTGAAAAGATTGAAAATCCCTGAGTTTGAGGGAAGCTAGATAGCTAGTGCTGTTCTTATCACACTGTATAATGAGAATTTGACCGATGCTCTAGTGATTTCACAGAACTAACCATTAAACCGTGATCGGCGTTGCTATACAGGGTTTATAGAAAGATATTATACTATTCGTATTTGAAAGTATAATATACTACAACAAGGTTTATAGTATACTGCCTATGAAGAAACGTTTTTCTTTAACGGGCATTATACCCAGGAAAATTATTACAGAAACTATATCTTCTTCAGAAATAAATGAAAATTATTATGACTCTGGTTCTGACATTCCAAAATTCTAGCACTTCGTGCCTGCAGCTTTAAGGCTAAAACAATGTAACCTACAAATTTATATAAAAAAAAGACTCCCATGCTTCAGTGATCACGCTATCCTACTTTAAAAAGCCATATCTGTAACCCTGTATAATATTACAGCTTATCGATTGTTGTAATAATACTTCCTCATGGGAACAGAGAATAAACACTGGATAATACATAAGCAAAAGTAATCTACCTACATGATTTAACACAGCCTGTACTTGAAAAGGGAAGTAATCTGTCAACAGAACAGAGAAAATTTCAATTTATATCGCTAGGGCTTATAATTATGATTAATACATTTTACAAAACAATAAATTATACTCATCAAATAGGGAAACCTATAACTAGAAAAGGCACATCAGTGACTTTATTAATTTTCTAAATTGTAAACAAACGTATTTTGACTACGTGAAAACTACTACCTAACTTTGACTAAAATAACGATCAATATGGACACAACTTCGTCACATGGACGACAACAATCAGATAACCTTTTTTTTGTTTTATTCAGAAGCAACAAAACATCTTTTAGCTATGTATGTTTAACTTTAATAAACGTCAATATGATATGTAATGGATCTCTTAAGGTCATTATCAAATGCGCTGTTTCATCATAAAAGTTTAAGTTATATTCATAAAGTGCCAACCGGAGCCGACAACTGAATATCTTGCATACATATTAAAATGAAACTCTGTGAAAGTTTAAAATGCTTTCGCTGGGTACAATATAATAACAAACAATAAGTTAAACAAGACTTATGGTGTACACTATCTGAAATTTGTTATTCCAAATATTATACTATTAAATGAGTATTTAATGTTTGTTTTATTGTCAAATCCATTATTATAACTCCATTTCCGTGTTTTACACACAAATTATCATTTCTGATACTTGTAGTATCATTTGTTCTCTTGTTTGTATGTAAAATCATCGTTGTTTGTTGTGTTTACAGGATTTCAATTTCTGGTTTTCCTCGAATGACGTAAACATTGTAACTTAACAAAGCATAAAATGTTTCATTACTTTGTGTCACACATAACTTTAATTCCTCTTCAATATTACCCGCTGTACAGATTTGTTTACATTTTGATAAAATATTTCGAACGGCTTACAATAAGACCTAACTTCGTAATAATGATATTGCTAGAGAAGTTCGTATCTACAATGGCGTCGAAGGAAACATTTATACTAGAATTTCAGGAATTAAAGTTCGTAAAAAATGGTTAATCATGAAAAAAGAAAGGGTTTACTACTTATATTCAATTCAGAAATTCAAGTTGAAGAACAGCTAAAGTGTCTTCAACTAAAAAGTAGGATGCATGAACCACGTAACGGTTCCAGACTTCAGATCTAATGAACAGATTTCACATATCTAGCATTTACTCTAACTTTCTTATTTTCATTTAAATGAAATATAGATTATAAAAGAATTATACAGATAATGATACCTATATCTCCTGTACAGTAGTATAACGGTACAAACCGTATTTCCATACTCATAATGAGCATAGCACAGAAAGCTCGATGTATATCTTTCTGCTTAACTAAATAAAAACAAATTATGATAAAAGTATAATTGAAATTATAGGAAAGTTAATAAAAGTGCAATGCATGTCTGTATAAATCTTCATAACAGAAATGAAAACTTGCAAAGAAATAACCCTTCTTTTTCAAACATAAAATTATTAGAAGAAGCATAGAATGCTGAAATTACTCTTGGTGAGCTGACTTATGATTGTAAATCTCTCCATAAAAACAAAAATCCAGGATTTAGTGGGTTACCTGGAATGGTGTCTTGAGATTTGAAAACATTTATGTATATTTTTTCTTGAATGTTTAAAGACTATCAAACAAAAGGAAAAAAAATTATCGCTTCATCCTTAAAACACTTTTTGTTGTCACTATAAAGCTTTTGCCAGAGATATTCCCAATCAAATTTTAAACAATCCACGTGAATCTTGTATATATATACAATACTGGGTAGGCGTCGTTGATACATTCAACTATAATGAATAATGGGGAGGGGTTGCACAAATCGACAAAAAAACAAGAATAATCCGAAATTTCCATTTTTAAATACCTTTATTGTAAGACATAATTAAAATTACATAGCATTTTAATGCTGCAGTAGATACTACTTAATAAAATACTCTGTAACTCATGCTTATTTAGCGGACTTATTTTCATTATTTCTTATAACTGTTTTATCCTCCCAGCTGCAGTAATTGCACTGTAGTCCCTACTGTCCATGTAATATAAGACGATATCAAAAGGTTACAATACCATATAATCCCTTACGTACTCACTTTCTGGCCCTTCTACTTCACTATCCCTATTTTGGCTGTAATCTCTTCCCCCCCCCCTTTGTTGCACTGCACTTACGTATCAGAATCATTCATGTGTTAGAAACCTGGTTCACACTTATCACTTTCAAACCATTTCGTCAGATTCTTTTCGACTACCTTCTCACACACGTATGCACTGACACCAAGCAGAAGTATGAACAACTAAGCACCGTTGACCTCGACATTAAATAATAATTAAAAAAAAACTTTTTATTTTTTCTGCAACAAAAATAATCGAAACTTGACAATATCTTTTGGCTCTTGACCACTAAAAACATGAAATTTATTTCTAGCAAATCTCAATTTGAAAGGCTATTGATCGAATGATTACGAATTCTTGAAAAAAAATTTCTCTGTTTTTTTGATTCTTTGTTTTATAAAGTCAGTCAGTAAACACCCTATACTGAAACGGGTATACGCAATATTGTAATTAAAAATAAAATAAAAGTTTAGTGTGGGGTGCACCAAGAAAACCTCCTCAGTTTCTTACATTTTTCTCCAGCAATAGATCATTTTCTAAAAATAGACTTCGCCTTATTCTTATTATGAGACTCCTTTCTTTCCTCTGTGATTGTAAACAACTTTTCATTACACCAGTTGATAATGTTAGTGTTATCAATACACAATACACAAGATGTTCAACTATTGAACATGAAATTGTTGCTTTTAATCTTGCATCTGTTTTGACGCTTAATGGTTTTAAAAAACAAATGCTTTGTAGGCTGATCTCAGGGAAACAACTTGAGGTTCCTTTTGAATTTCAACTGAAATTGGTGTCAAATTACTAGAAACTTTTCTAGAAATAATTTTACAAAATGCTTAAAAAATTGGGTTGATTTAAAAGAATACAAACTCGTCTTGCTATATTTAAGCTACTACATGCGTCTGTACAATTCTGTTCGCAGTAGAACATTTGTGCTTCAGCTAATGTTATTCGACACAAACTAAACCTTTTACATCATCCAACTAAACTTGTTAAGTATTTTCAAGATTCGTAAAATCTGTGTGGATGAAAGATTTTCATCTTTCTACGTTTTTTAATGAACTTGGTCTTACTTAATCTTTTCACTGGTGACAAACTTTATCACCCTCTGCTGAGAAAATCTTTGAAGAGTGAAGTTTTGTACAGTGAATCAGTTGACCAATACGTATAACTCTTAGGTTATGAAAAATACTGATAAAATATCAACATAAGAAATTACTTTCTTTCTCTATTGGTTGTCGGATACCGCTCTCTAACACAAGTCTTTGTTTCACTTAACAATTAATACATAAAATTTTCATCTACAAATAGCTTTAAATAGCCAGAAGGATTGAATTATGTTGTGTAACTTTAACGACAAAAAGCACTAGCACTTGGAGGTATAAAGTTTGCCTTCGTCCAACGTTGAACTAAAGATTCTCACGGTTGCCTTTGTTGCTTATTCATTCTAATCAGTATCTTTTAACTTCTTGAGTTTCGTTCAAGCCTACACTGTGTTAATATTCTGATGTTTTAGCGTAATCAGCATTGTCAACATCATCACCACTTGTTTAACTCAATAAAAAATATTCGTAATCGTCGTCAAATTCAATCCAAATAATTATACAAATCAAATTCAAGAGGTCTGTTTGTTTGTTTGTTTTTGAACTTCGCGCAAAACTACACGAGGGTTATCTGCGCTAGCCGTCCTTAATTTAGCAGTGTAAGACCAGAAGGAAGACAGCTAGTCATCACCACCCACCGCCAACTCTTGGGCTACTCTTTTACCAACGAATAGTGATTAAAAATTTATCTTACCTCTACCTCTTCCTCACCACTTCGATATCTCACTTTTATTTCCCTCATATTCAAGAAGCACTTAGGATGTAAAGTTTGAAAATGTAAATAGTTAAACTACTTCGTAAGTCCTCTTAGTGTTGGACCGCTTTTAAAAAAAATTTCGTTTATTGACAAGTCAAACAAATCGACCCTTTTATCAACCTCAACGGATTGTTAATAGCATTAATCAAAGAGCGACCTCATAGATCATAATACTTGCAAGTAGAAAGACAGTTTTCACCATTTCCATTAAAGATTTCTTAAACCCATTTTTTTTACAATCAAGTAACATTGTCTGTTAATGATGGGCCTGACATGGCCTAGCGCGTTAAGACGATCGCTTCGTAATCTGAGGGTCGTGGGTGCGCGCTCGAGTCGCTCCAAACATGCTCGCCCTCCCAGCCGTGGGGCGTTATAATGTTACGGTCAATCCCACTATTCGTTGGTAAAAGAGTAGCCCAAGAGTTGGCGGTGGGTGGTGATGACTAGCTGCCTTCCCTTTAGTCTTACACTGCTAAATTAGGGACGGCTAGCACAGATAGCCCTCGAGTAGCTTTGTGCGAAATTCCAAAAGAAACAAACAAACTGTTAATGATGGAGGACTTATTCAGAAATCAGGCTTAAATCACCACGATTTTTATATTTATAAAATAAATTGATAATGTTTTTAAAACTTTCTACTAATTTTTTTTCTGTTTTTCTACTTGTGCAACAAGAGTGCCATTCAAAAAGTCTTCCAGGAACTGAGCTTTCCTCTCTGATTTGCAAAGTTGTTCAAGCCTCGTTAGTTCAAAAGGTGCATATATTATAGGAAAATTTCTTTCATCATGTTCGATCTTTTCCAAGTTGACTTAACAACATTAATCTTAGTCAGAAGAACGACTGTCACAGATGCAATAGTGACGCTAAATCTCTTGTGCATATTTACTGAAACTGTTTTGCCAATGAAAATTTAATAAGAGGTATATTTGAAGTATATTCCTTAAGTTTACATTAAAATAGTACTAGTTTTTATTATTGGTATTTATTTTATTGTGGTTATTAGTGTGACTAAAACATTAATATGATCTTATTTTACAGTAGTTGAAAGTACTATTTATAATAAATTAGAAAAATTAGCCACTAAACCATTATTTAACAAAGGTATTTATATTCGTTTAGAACTGACGAACTGGTGGACCGACTGTCATAATATATGGCATGCACCTCTGGAATTCAGAGAAGCGACTCATGTATTAGCAGTCTGATTTATCTCTTATTTCATTTCTGAGGGCCGTACATCTTTCTTGAACATTTAATTAGAACATCAACTAGTTATAACAAATGACATCAGTATACATATTAATGCAACACTTAAAATGAATATAATATTTTAGTATGAGATTAAGTTCTTGTTTATTTAAAACACATAGATTTGTGTTATTTATGACAAGATAATCTGACCCATTATATTTCGTCACTTGTAAAACCATGCTGAACATGAATTTTGTGTTGCATAGCTAAAGGTAAAGTTATAACTCACTTTTTTACTGAGTTGTATGAACCTTTTTAGCCACTGTTTCTGTTTCAGAAATATGATTAGAGATGTTTGGAAATATTTCATTAAATTGTCACCAACAATGCTCACTTTTTCAGCCTTAGGAGCTTTATAGGATTACAGTCATCCCATTGATCGTTTATAAAAAAATAGCTCAAGAACTGGAGAGTGGTGGTGTTCAGTAGTCGCTTTTCCTCTAGTCTATATCGCTTCAAAATTAGGGCTAGCGCAGAGAGTTCTAAAGTAATTTTGCGTGAAATTCAACAAACAAAATTCACTACCTTTTTTGGGCCATCATATAACACTAATGTATTTTATTTTTTCCCATCAATATGGGACGATGATGTTTCTTGTTATTATTCTCTTATGTCTCACCTCAGTACAAGACATTAAAATTGTCTATTGGTACCACTTATTACAAATACAAGATAATAATGTCTTACTATTATTTTATCCTGTTAAAGCAATACACCGCCACCTCCTGTCCACCTATACAGAATACTTATATAATTTTATCACTTATATATGCAAAAACGGCTCGTTTGGGTTGAGAAAATATTTTACATAGAAGAGCAAACAACATTTCGACCTTCTTCGGTCATCGTCAGGTTCACAAAGAAAGAGGTAACTGACCGTTTGGAAGGGGTTGTGTAACTGAGTGTCGCAATGTAGGGGGCGGTTTTTAGATGTTTGAATGTATAATTTTATCTATAATATTAATATAGGTATAATGGCGTTCCTTTATATTGGTTTATTTTGGCTTTAAGTTGTTGTATAAGTAAGGCTTCTTTAATTTTGCGTTTGTTTATGTTTGTTTCTTTATTTAGTATTTGAGTGTTTTCTATGGTTATGTTGTGTTTATTTGACTTGCAGTGTTCGAAAACGTGTGAAGGTGACTTTTTATGCTCTTTGAATCTGGTTTCCATTTTTCTACTTGTTTCTCTACTATATAAGTCGTGGCAGTTATCACATTGTATTTTATAAATAATGTTGGTGTGGTGTTTGTCAGAGTAGTTTTTACATAGTATAGACCTCAGTTTTGTGCCTGGTTTTTGAATAAATTTAGTATTAACTGGAATGTCATATTTTGTTACTAGTTTTTGCCAAATGTTGGTTATTTGTCTGCTGATGTCAAGAATATATGGTATACAGCAGTATATGGTTTCGTGATTTTTTGATTACCATATACTGCTGTATACCATATATTCCTGACATCAGCAAACAAATAACCAACATTTGGCAAAGACTAGTAACAAAATATGACATTCCAGTTGATACTAAATTTATTCAAAAACCAGGCACAGAACTGAGGTCTATACTATGTAAAAACTACACTGACAACACCACACCAACATTATTTATAAAATACAATGTGATAACTGCCACGACTTCTATAGTGGAGAAACAAGTAAGAAAATGGAAACCAGATTCAAATAACATAAAAAGTCACTTCACACGTTTTCGAACACTGCAAGTCAAATAAACACAACATAACCACAGAAATCACTCAAATACTAAATAAAGAAACAAACATAAACAAACGCAAAATTAAAGAAGCCTTACTTATACAACAACTTAAACCCAAAATAAACCAATATAAAGGAACGCCATTATACCTATATTAATATTATAGATAAAATTATACATTCAAACATCTAAAAACCGCCCTCTACATTGCGACACTCAGTTACACAACCCCTTCCAAACATGTGGTCAGCTTTCGGTCAGTTACCTCTTTCTTTGTGAACCTGACGATGACCGAAGAAGGTCGAAACGTTGTTCGCTCTTCTATATAAAATATTCTCTCAACCCAAACGAGCCGTTTTTACATATAAAATTCTCAACAAGTGGGTTTCTCGATATCACTAATTTTATCACTGCTTTTTTCTCATCACTTTAGAACACCACTGTATTACTAACTCCTACCTGTCAATATAAAACATTAATTTTATCACACGACCTGTTATCTTCATTAATACACACAGTAATATGTCTTACTGCTACTTCTCATTAACATAAGACATAAGATTTACGTCGGCCACCTGTACCATTCCTCAGGAACCCTAAGGATAAAGGCTAAATTTGGTGACAACCAGTCCTGCAGTTCGCCATTTATAAGCGGGTCTACATACTTTTGTCAAATATATGTTTATTTAAATTATCATTTTGCACAACTGCAATCACATTTAACTATTCATCTTTAATAGTCTCTAAACATTTTTGTTCATTTTGAAACTATTGCAAGATTTAAAATAAATTATTCAGATCACGAGAGGCTGCTTTAAGTTAAATAACTTTCTCTTAATATTTTTCAGCCGTTTCAGTTTCTTCTGTTTATATGTACTATGATACAGAGTATTTGTGACTGGAGCAAACTTTTTTCTAAGGAACCTCATATACTGCTTTAAAGAAATAAAAAATATTAACACACACACACATAATAAAAACATTCATAATATCAAAAGGCAGTAAACTTGCGGTTGGCATAATGCTCTGAGCCACTGTCGTGTAAGTGTAAGCTAACTGCTACTAAATTATCAATGTTTGCATTTCTTTAACATAGAAAACATTTGTACATGGCTTCGTTAAAAAGCTTTCGAAATTTCTGTATAATTGGGTTGAAAAACTTACTGGTACAGCCAATCGTACGTTGCAGTTTTTTGTGTTTTTTCACTTTTAATTATTTAGTCATATAAAAAAGCATTATGCTGCTCATAAAATGTTTAGGAAATGTCATGAAAGTCCGTTTTGGTTGCAGCTATCTGGAAATAATCCTATTAATCTGTTAATACAGAACAGGAAGTAAGATTATGTTTTGTTGTGTCGTTTACACTGTTGGTTGTTCCTCCACAACTACGGCTGGTCGTGACCCAGTTGTTTGCGTGTCAGCCTGCGTATCCGACACTCCACAGCTCGCATCCGTTACAGTCGAAACAAAAATCAAGCTCTACAATGGATGTGTTAAAAGAATTGATAGTAAATTTTATTGACGACCTGCCTTCACTTTACTATTAAGGAAGGCTAGAATAGGTAGCATTTGGTGAAATTCTCACAATGATAACTTCCAAAGTCATATGAAAGGGAATAACGTATTAACACTTGTAAGCATGTTATTCACTTATCGCACAATCAGATCTCTTTCACTTTTTTAAATTTGTAACCAAGGCTTTATTCATACTTTAAACAAGCTATTAAATTTTATCTTCTTTATGTATAAAAACGGATCTACATTTATCGTTTGATGCTGTATTATTCAAAAGAACAGAATTATTAGACATTATTATGGATGTTCCTTAACTTTAAATGTTTTAACGTTTGTATCAGGATACTTTTTGGTCTATACACTTAACAATGTGTAATGCTGATTTTATTCAACAAAAAAGTATATTTCTGACACAGTTTCCCTAAACTCAATCTAAAATCGTTGTACAAGAGCAGTGCAGGTAGAACTCACGAATCAGTTATGCAAAAATATTAAGTTTAAAAATGTATTTTGGTGAAAATGTGCGTACACGTCCGCTTACTTGGCACAATAGTGAATGTTTTAAGAGTCTTCACATGTTTCGCCAATATTATATGAGTCAATTATAACAGGTAAAACTATGAAGCCAGAAATTATTAACAGTAATTGTACTTACGATTCTTTTTATAGAGTAGGATTTCAAATTGGTCTAAAGACTGATTTTCTAGGCACTGTTCAATTTTGGCTATCGTATTCTTGTCAGTCATTTCCCCATACATGAAGTTAGCCTGACAGCTTTTCTGCATCACTTCAGCTCTGTTAAACCCGGATATTTTGCAGAATGTTTCCGAGCAGTAAACCACTGGATAATCCACTATCTGAGCGTTACCCAACAAGAAACTACAATCCGCTAAAATAACAAAAGAATATTTAATACTCAGTATACTTAGAGACCATAGTAATATACGAAATAAAAATAATACAGCGCCTTCTTAGTAGAGGCTACATTTCTAAAAGTAGTTCCTTCTTTCTAGACTGAAATAACAAAAAGGGTAATATTAATTACTTAAAATTAAAGGGTAGGTTCCCAGCTTCATTCTGTCTCAAATAATCTTGTATAAAAAAATACAAACCTTCGTTTTCATTTGTCATCTGCAGGAGAATGTTTGATCATAAAATGGGAACGTAGCAAGTTCGATATTTATTGACTCACCGGGGTATATAAAACAACGTAGAATCAGTATTGACTTCTGTACGTTTACTAAATGTTGCTTAAAATTATTTTAAGATTCGAAGCAGATATATAAAATGGATATTTTCTTCTTTATAAAGTCATTAGCGGTTGTTGTTTATATTGGAGTTAATTAATCACAGAGTACGCTGATTGAGTAACTACACTTTGTTTGTTTTGTCTTCGAATAATGAAACGTGGTGTTTGATCTTTCAGTGCTATACTCTATGTAATCAAATCAAGACATTTAATACTATGCATATAATGAAGTTGATAAAGTCTGTTGTCAGTTTATTTTCTGAAAACTCTCATTCACGTGACAACTGCATTGTTTAATAAAATGTTACTGATCAAGATAACCAAGTTTAAATTTATCATTCATTTAGCAAACTTTTGTAGCGTTCGAACAACATTACCCTGAAGTTATAGATTCTTATATATAAAATCTATGGTTTGTTTAGTGTTACATTCTTAGTCTAGTCATAATTATCAATCCCTGTAACACGTTTTTGTTATCATGTTATATTGTTATATTAGTAGTATTGGTCTTAACGTCTACCATTCAAGTTGGGCTTCTATATATTTTTATCCGTCTGTGGAATGTTTATATTCAATTCACTCTTATGAAAACGTTTTATAATACACACAACTAAGAGATTAAAAATGGTCAAAGAAATATAAACTGAAAAACAACTAAAATTATAAATATTGCAGGTAACAGAAATTGATAACTATGCGTAATTAGTGATAAATGATGCAGTAACGAATCTAGAATTTTATTTAAGATTGTTTCTAGCATTTGAAAAAAAATCATCAATGTTTTTTTCAAGTTAGGTTAAAAAATGTTCGTTATTTACGAACTACGGAAAATCACTTTAATCAGTACACAAACGGAAACCTACATGCATTTCCCTTAACCAGAAACATCTCCTGAAGCTCATTAAACATAACTTAATTATTACATGCTTAACCAGTTAGAATAATTTGAAATTTCAGAAACATGTAGAGATAAGTGACCGACTTACATAGATATTTTAGAGTGAATAATGCCATTTTCATTGTCTGGATTAAGACAAATTATAATTGCTGCCTTTTTTTTCTAATTTCGGTTGTTGCTATTACGAAATCATGTAACGAAACAAATTCTCTATATGGATTTCTACAAAACCTTCAAATCCTGTTTTTGTCCTATTATAACTTGTTTGATTACACGAAAAGCTGCATAGGGACTAACGGTGTGCCTAAGTTTGAAGTTATAGATCAGAAGGAAGACAGCTGTTATTTAACAACAACAATTGCCAAATACTGGAATACTTGTGTTAGATCGACTAATAAAACTTGACTGCCACTTTTATAACGCACCCATAGTCCAAGTAGCGAAGCGCAATTTTTAATTGTTTTTACATTAAAGAAACGTAAACCTCAGCTTCACAGTTGATCACTGGACCACGCGCTGCCCGCAATATGGTGTACAATAATGTTATTATAAGACGGGAACTACATAAACTAGTTGTCATTATCTTAACAATTCAATTTTATGAAATGAATGTACATTTACATAAGTTGTAAAATCTCCTGTCAATAATGCAGTATTCCGATTCCCTTTACAGTCCACTACTTAAATGTTCAACATTAGATTTTTAGAGAGATATTAGGTTTGTTGAATACGAGTTAAGAATCTTCATGAACTGTGAATGACTAGCCTGTGTTTCTACCGAAGTAACACTACTCAAAAAACATGATTTTATCAAATAACATGTATTTTAAAGGTAGAAAAATGAAATGCCAAATATAAAATCTTCGATTTTTACATACAAGTTCCAAATTTAAAAAAAAATCTCTCTATTGAAAGATTGCGATACTTTGTGTGAAAAAACAAGAACAAATAATTTAAAACGAATAAAAAATAAGTAAGCTGTTAGACTTAACGATGGAACTATACGAAAATATTAAAAACAATTATGTTAGTAGCTCAATAGAAAAACAAGCAATAGAAAGAAAGCCAATAGAAAGGTGAATGAAACAAAATAATGGCAAATATACGAACTTTATTATCACAGGATGTGTGGGCCAAACATTACGTTTCTTGTTTTATTTTCCAGTCTTTGCACTTTAACGATCGAAGTGAGCTAGCTGTGCCTATGTTAAAATAGTCACTATATTTACAATATATATACATATATGTGTATGTGTGTGTGGTTGATTACACGAGGCAAAAGCAACAGTTTTCTTCTCACCTTATACTAATATGTGTTTCTCATCTATAGGAGTTGTCTGCATACTGCTGAGTAATAACACAGGAGTAGAAAGATCCAGTTCGGTCAACAACAAAACTTATAATTGAGAGAAAAAAAGAATAAATAAAGCCATCTTTTTTCAATTTTAAGATGTTGATGGCTTGTTACCTCAACCCCAGGAAAGAATGTTAAGAGAAATAAATTAATACTATACTGAGTAATGCATCAGAAGAAGGCAAACAAAAGAAACATATATCATTGCAATTTCTAGAAACACATGCTGTAGCTTTCATATAGTTTTTGTTTTCCTTTGTCAAATAGCTGTTCAGAAGACGTTTTTTAACGAAACAGCCTACTTTTATTTCACATATTAAGTTTTCCCTAAACCAACGTTTCATGAATTGGGGTTCTGACCTCGAAAGGGTCGCAACATTATTGTAGTAGGACCACGAGATATGAAAAACATTTTAAACTATGTATGTGTTTGTGCAGAGAAGAGGTCGTCAAAGCCTTAAATCATTTCAAATAGGGGCAGCAAAAACGTTTGAAGATCTCTGCCCTAAACAATTACTGACATTAAGAGACACAAATGAAATATTAAGAAAAACAATTACATCCTGGTAGCAACCCCCCCAAAAAGCTCCAATAATAGTTTGGATCCCATCTTAGTGGCTCAGCGGCATGTCTGAAAGCTTATAACACTAAAAACCAAGTTTCAATACCCGTTGTGGGCACAACACAGATAGCCCATTGCAAACGATATTGTGTAGGTTTAGCTTGGCAATATGTAAAGATAATTAACGAAGAACTTGAGTCTATAGAAAACAAAAAAACCAGCACTGATACTGGTTTAAATAATGTTATGTAATCCCAGCAAGAGCTTGAAACTGTTTCAGAATTTTCAAAATATAGCTAGTGTTTAATTATCTATTAAACGAAATTACCAAGTGTTAAGTTAAATGAGTTTGGTGTGACGGGTGATCCGAACCCGCGCCTAGCCCCCCAGTGGCTCAGCAGTATATCTGCGGACTTACAACGCTAAAATCCGGGTTTCGATACCAGTGGTGAGCAGAGCACAGATAGCCCATTGTGTTTCTTTGAGCTTAATTCAAAACAACAACAACAACCCGCGCCCTTCGGACCCAAGTTAGGTGGGTAAATTACTTATCAAGTACTAGATACGGCCAGAAGAGATAATCTTGAATAAGCAGCGTTCCCTACAAATACAATGAAAATTTTAATAATATTTTGTATGGCATGTTAAATTGAATAAACAGTTACAACATTCTACATGTTTGTAGCGGTTCTGCAAAATAATAAATATGAAATAATGGTGTTGTCTAAATTTTCGTTGGCGCTAAAACATTAGAGAATACAAACGTACTTTGTTTTTAGTAATCTGTTGTTTGTTTGTTTGTTTCGCGCAAAGCTATTCGAGGCCTATCTGTGCTAGCCGTCCTTAGCTTAACAGTGTAAGACTAGAGGGAAGGCAACTAGTCATCATCACCCACCACCAACTCTTGGGCTACTCTTTTACCAACGAATAGTGGGATTGACCATTACATTATAACGCCCGACGGTTGAAATAGCGTGCATGTTTGGTACGACGGAGATTCGAATCCGCGCCCATCAGATTACGAGTCAAACGCCTTAACCCACCTGTCCATGCCGGGCCTTTTTAGTAATTTATCATAGCTTTACATCTGCTTATCCCTTTACATTTCTCTATATATATCTGTGTGTGTGTGTGTGTGTGTCAGTACAGGAGTCGAATATTCAAAACAATATATCCATTTAATTTTGTAAAATAAACGTTCGTTGTCGTTTTCAGCAAGCGAGTATGCGTTCCAAATACATACATAATAAATGAATCACACACTAATGGTTACCATGAATATTCGATAAAACGACGCAGCAGTGTCTGGGTAAATATATACAAAAAAGTATGTAAAGTTAACACGCTAAAGATACGAGCAGACGCAAGTTCAGGCGTAATACATAAATTACTTTCATTCCTTGTCTGTGGCGACACTGAAATATGTGAATGCTTAATGAAGCGAAGATGTTTATACATGAGAAACCTTATAATTTAAGTAATTGGAAGTCTTATGCTCAAAAGTAGTACCTTAAGGTATTCATTTTAAATTTTCACGAAATTGTATAAAAATAAAAATGAAAAATTGTAATGAGCTTAACTTGTTATTAAGCAAGTCAAGAATAAGATTAATATTAAATACTTAGAGATTGTACATAAAAAGTGTAAATATCTCAGACCAAATAGAAGGATTAGGTTACAAGATAAACGCTACGTAAGGGTTGGTTGTTTGTTTTTTTTTAATTTTGCGCAAAGTCGTCCCTAATTTTGCAGTGTAATACTAGAAGAAAGGAAGCTAGTCATGACCACCTACTGCCAACTCTTGGGCTACTCTTTTACCAACGAATAGTGAGATTGACCGTCACATTATAACGCCCCCATGGTGTGACGAGGATTCGAACCCGTGACCCTCAGATTACGAGTAGTGTCTTAACCACCTGGCCACGCCGGGCCCTAAGTAAGAAAGAAAAACACATTCTTGCATCAAAATGCTTTCCTAAAGACGTCGTTTAAAAGTAACTAATAAACGTAAAGCCAAGTTCGATCATTTTAAATATCATATCGGATTTCCACACACACACACACATATATATACATATCAAACTTTTCAATATTTCTTAACATATTTTGACATTATACTATCAATTTCTTTAACTGGTGTTAAATTTTTAGATGCTTAATTTTAAGGTTATTCTTTTTTTTTCGTTATTACGCTCGTTTCATAGGTTTTTTGAAGTAATAACGATGCTTTATTAACGCCCTGCAAAATCTTTCCGTACATAAAGAAAGTATCTTCTCTTGCAAATCTCACTGATACACCTCCATATTCAGTACCTGAATATTGTTATATCTATAGAAAAGAGTGTGAATAGTAACAAAATTTGCAATCAAAAGGTGAATTAATGTCAGAAATATTTATAGATAAAAAGCAATATTATTTGGAGCTGAGCTTTCCAATCATGATAACGATTTTCTTCTCATAATTTATATATAAATATGAATTATATTCGTAAAAAGTGAAATGTGTGGCAGACAAAATAAATTTACAAGATTCAAGTTTCTCTACATGTCAAAGCTCCATGTTGGTAGCAGAACTGTATTATTAAATACGACCAATCAAATCACAACGTGTTTCACGCAATATTAAACTATCTAATTGAACTACATATTGTTGAAACGTCATCCACAATTTTATTCTGTTTGTTTTTATTATTGCTGTTCATACTTTTATCATTTTAAACTGTTGTTTGTTCCATTTCGACTTTATCCGAAAGAGCAAGTGTTACAGAAAGCTAAATTACATCTACCTAAATTAAAGTATTAATTACAATTTTAGAATCACAGAAAAAGTCGAAATTGGTCAGTGAATAATGGAACTTTCTTCATCAACTGTACCATGACTTCATCAACTTTTGGTCCAGCTCCCCCTTTTGGTTGACAGATATTCTAAAATCAGGACGACCCTGTTAATTATATTCTTTCACTAAGTTTTGAACAATTTTACTAATTTTTATGTCAAATTTTCAACTTGGTAATACTGTTGTGATCTATTTTGAGAAGTGGGATGAAACGTATTTATTTGGAACGCAATGTTTTTCACGTCAAAATGACGAATTACCTTGCGGCGGCGACGTCGAGTGTATTGGGTAGAAATATGACAGAATAAATTATAGCGGTGGAGAACATCGTAGCAAATCGAGTTAAAGTTTGTGTAATGTATCTTATACATAAAGTTTAAAGTACCACACATGTATCGTAATATCGAAAAAATGCCACAAACGCTTGAAATGTATATTCAAAATTTCAATTTATCTTCATGCCAGGCTTGTTTTTTTATTGAAGTGTACGATAGCACTTGTAATAAACACAAACACGAAATGCAATTTATGTTGAGCTTTACTGTGTAAGTATGCTCATATTTCTCTTCGCAGTTAATAACGTGTTTCCAATACTTCGTTTTTATTGAGCTTTTTACGTCCAAAATTCATTGCTTGAATCGTATATATGCATATATATATATACATACACATACTAACTTTGGAAAACATAACCAATATGAAGATATAACCAATGTTGAATACAGTAAAATGTCTAATAACAAATATATTATTTTAAAAGCAAGTCATACAATCAACCTTATGTAATAATACAAGTGATCGATAAAGTTTTTGTAAATATTATTGATTTAATTTTTAAATATTTCAATAAAACTACTTTACATGTATACTTGATAAATATAAGTACATCACATTAAACATTTCTTATCAGATTAATAGTTAAAATATTTGCCTCTATTTTATACGTTCTGAAATACCAGAAATTGATATTTTTAAGCAAAACTTACATAACAGTCCGTTCGTGCGTTTTATCGTCATACAGTTTCCTGGTAATCAGAGGTAAATCTGAGAAACGTAGAAAGTTCTTATTTTGCAAAGAAAATTCGTATTTTGTAAGGCAAAAAACTAGCGCTTACCTAAAAAGCTTAGGGTATTTACAACACTAAAATCCAGGGTTCGATTTTCCGCGATGTACAGAGTACAAACAGTCTGTTGGGTAGCTCTGGACTGAGAAACAGAAACTACTCACTGCTATTGGAAACGCGTAAAGAAATACACACATTTATAATTACAGAGATAATCAATATATTTCTGCTATCACTAAATATGCAAATGAAAGGGCCGAATATGTAATAGCAGTATGTTATTAACTGATAGCATGTCTCCTTAACATAAGAGAAAAATTTTTTTACAGAAAAATCATCAGAGTAACCCATAAAAATGAACAATCGAGATTATGGTACAATTTAAAATATCTGTTCCAAATACTACTGTAATATAAACCTTTATAAAAAAAACATTAGACGCCTTTCTTTTGGTCAACAAGTGTTAATGTACAAATAAAGATGAAAGTATATGGTACAACCTGACGTTTATTGTAAAATTTAAAACTAAGTTCTGATGGAGATGGTCATTCAACACAAGAGACGAACTTGCAAATATTATGATATAAAACTTTATTGAGAGTGTATTGTAAAACTCAGAATCACTTCAACCAACACTCATAACGGATATATGAAGAAGTAGTCTACATCAAGTTCTCTACTGTAGAACGTGTATGTATATAGCTTGAAGAAAATAAATTTAACTAATAGAAATAATGAATTTAACAGTTACATTAATGTCAGATATAGAACTGCAAATGAGAAGAGTTACAGAACACGATAATACTTTGGTTTACCATCAATTAAGCTCAGATTAATAAATACTGATAACTTAGCTCAAGATGACCCATTGAAGACCACAATCAAGGACCAAAGAAAATTTGACAATGAAGATGATAAGGCAAAATGATTTAAAGAGAAGCAATCGCTAAACTAATCGCCGCTGAGCTAACAGAAACGTCAGACCAGCCAATCTAAGTGAAGACACACATTAAAGATAACGTAGTGACTAATCACTTAAATGAACGCTGCTGGAACTTGATAAATAAGGTTTTTTACTTATTTATTGCTAATTTATTTTTATTGTTCACGGATTTTATACTTATGGATTATCGTCTACCGTTAAAACGCATCATGATTCTCAAAGTTAGACACGTAATTTAATTTTGCCCTATTCTTATTACCATGTTCATGCACTTGTCCTTCTTATTTGTTAGAGGTCTTTCAAAATCGCACGAATGTATTATGCACGGCAGGATGTATACTTTATATTCTACATCTGTGCAAATAACAGTTTATTCATAGGCATAAGCAGCTTTTTAGCTTTGTTACACCACTGTTTATCATCATCGCATAAGTTAATTTTTATTGCTCCTTATTTTACGTTTTAGACCTATGTTTTATTGCAATATTCACTTTTCGTTTTCGTTTATAAGCTTAAATCCTCCTCTTTCGAAACAACTTCAAACTAATTGAAAAAGAATATTCTCATTTACTGAGCGTACATTCTCAGGTTTGTTTCTAGTGTTGGAAAAACAATTGTTCTTATCTTCTAAATACACTTTTATACAATGTGAACAAAAGGCTTTGTACATTTAATTGGATATGAAGTTTCCAGAATTTGTTGGTTTGCATCTACGTACCTCCATTCAAGTTAAAACACGAAACTACATATTTCTTTTTCTTACTGTACTTTATGTCATCTTTTGGTAAGTGTAGCTCTTACTACAAAGTCCCCTCATGTGGCTGGCTGGTGGATCATTTCACGCGGTCTTTAATACATCAGTACAAGTTTTATAAAATTTCAACCTACGTTTAAGGCGCACCTTTCGACAAGAACAAATCTTTTGAATACACTCAAATATTTCATATTTCGTAGACAACTTCTAAATAAAAGCATTTGCAACGTGTCTTTTGGACATCTATAGACTTGATTACATACTGTCAAAGTGAATACACTGTTAGCGTGACCGAGGTTTCATCGAGGGCCACATTAATCTTGAAACAACATTACACACTGAACTACACGAGTTCCGTTTTTCAGCTCAAAATGACTTTTCTTTCACTGAATAAGAAAGTCTGCAAAAGTACTTACAATAAAAATTCAAATATAAGACAAAGAGAGTGTTATTAATTCTGATTAATTTGTTTCATCCTTTTTTTTGTATCCGTTACAGGGACTTCCGTTTTTTAATGAGCTAGTGTTTAAACATGTTCAGAAGTTGCCAAAATAAATTGTTAAGTATTAATTAGAGAGGAAAGTAAATTAACTCTTAAACGAAACGACGGAAGAACTAGAAGTATATCATTTTTCAATTACCTATTTTCCGAGGAACCGGGGGAGGAGGCAATAAGGACTTTTCTTGCTAAATTATTTCGGTGAACATGAAAAATATGAAAATCTGCTTCAGTTACACAGATTTGCGATATAACATTCAAATTTGATGGGCACTATTTCATTCTTTGTGTCTCCTATCAAACATTTAAAAATATATTTAGTAAAATTCAGAGTAGTGACTAATAACCTTTACTAAAATCAGCTGTATGTAGTCACAGAGCACGGTGTAAAAATATTACCCTTATTTGTCTAAAATAAAAAAAAAATTTAGTATAACTTTTACTTTCAGACAATACAGCATTATGTAAGCAAGAGGTGATATAATTTACGTCCAGGGACAAATTAAGGACTTTGGGGACTAAAGACAAATTTTATAGAAGGAGGGACTGAGTTTCGTAAATCGAATACAATTCGATACTATTTATCAACCAGAATTTCAGCAATACCCAAATACACGTATGCATATGCTTCTCTATATACAATATATTTATAGTATTTGGAGTCACAAAATATCTAACAGTCGTTCCAGAATCAGTATGTCTAAAAACAAATGTCAGTTTCTATGGAGATCATCGCTGGGGCCTTCAACTGCTTGTCATTCATTGTTGACCTTAACTTGTTTTTGGTTATTGATCTTTCGCCACTGTAGTTGTTCATTGTTAAGCTCAGATGCATCCGAACAGCAACAGACGTATTGTGGAAAGTAGTAACTTTTGTTAAAGAGCGAGCAACTACAGGGTGGTCGCTAGAAAAGCGGAAAATTTGTCAAACAGCTATTTATTTTTACAAAGAATAACTTTTACAAAGTTTTTTAAAGGCATATGTTATATTACACTCATAGATGCTCAAAATGTCATCCGTGCACTTCAGAGCAGCGTCTTAACCTGAAAATCAAAATAGAAATGAGTAAGCACGCATTTTATTCATGATCTCATCTGACCCTCAAATTTTCCGCTTTTCTAGCGACCACCCTGTATATAAAACAAGTTTTTAGCGCATGTTAGTGAAAAATTACAAAAAAAACGTTTATACAAAACAAATAAAATCGATGTTGTCATAGAAAGACAGTTACAAACACGTTTTTCAATGAAACAGTTTTATTTTGTTTTTCTGTTAACTAGGCAGGGGGAGCTTCGATCCAAAGGGCTCAAAACATTTGCATTTATTTACTCCCTTCTTAATTTGGTCCTGCATAAATCAACGTGTTTTTATTTCTATATGTTTTACCTGGAGAAGCGAAATTTTGAGGCAGTGGGTAATAGTAACCTCGCTATGTAATAGTATCCTAGTTTTGTTTTTAAAACTATAAATGCTGAAGTAGCTATATCTACAGTTTATAAAATAAACTTTTCATGAAAATATTTATTTAAATGAAATAATCTTTGCATAAAAAAAGAAAAGAACTTGATGTTTTCAGTCGGTATTTGTTGACTTATAACATTAAAACTTAACAAATGTAGGTCACAGTTGTTCAAAGTTCCCTTTTATTCCAAGTCGTCATAGTTATCCTACTAAAGACATAATAACTTTTCCACAATTTACAAACATATTCGGTTCCATATTCTAATCTACGTATTTATTAAATCAAAACCAAGATGAAGTGGAAATAAAAATGACTCATAACCCCAAGTGTACTGACTCATCATGTTTGTTATTAAAATAAAAAAAACAACCTAGAAGAGCCACATCAGCATTAATAAAACAGATATTGAACTTCAGAATTAGCTAAAGTTCTGTTTTTATTAACAGCTTTTGTCCTACATTTTAATACAAGATTAATAAAGTTATTACCTGAGTAGAAAAGAATTAAATTACACTAAACCGTCTGAAGGTTATCAAATGTTAAGCAAATCCCTATCCAAATCACTTTATGATTACTTCTACCTGATAATTGTTACTATGTATTAAACAAGTAAAATCACCCACAAAAAACTACTCAAATACTCCTTAATCTTATGCTTAGCACTGAGGGTTTTCGTACATTACTAACTTCAATAGGAGATCCCGAGACATTTAAAACCAACTGATGTGATTCGGCATTGTACAGCCCAAGTGAGAATCAAACAATTTAAGTAACACTAACAATAAAAATTTATTATCAAAATCTCTTTATAAATTATTTAATAATTAATTTCCACTTAGTGGAACAATCGTTCTTTAATTGTTTAAATATTTCCGACAGTTTCGCCTGATCATATCAGTAATTTATAGATACAACGATGGTTCATGTATTTAAAACTTTTTAATAGTAATTACCAAGTATCAACTTTTGTATTTCCTTCTTTACACATAAAAATAATATTGTCTAAATCATCAATATTTGTATTTTAAAAAGTATGTGAAACACAGTTTTAATGTTTTAGTATAGTAGTTGAAAAAGGGCATCTTTCAGTTCAAAAAGTTAGAATTTATCGTAAACCACCTGTTTCATTTTCATAGACCACAACAAACAGCTACAACAAAGCAATAATTTATCATAAACAATCTTCTCATTTTTATAGACCATGGCAAACAAACATAACAAACAAAATTTATCGTAAACCATCTGTCTCCTTTTAATAGTTCTTGACAAACATCTATAACGCAGCAATAATTTATTGTAAACCACCAATCTCATTTTAATAGTTCTTCACAAACATCTATAACGAAGAAACAATTTATTGTAAACCACCTTCTCCTTTTCATATAGCATGACAAACAGCTACAACAAAACAAGAATTTATCGTAATCCATCTGTTTCCTTCTCGTAGTCCATGACAAACATTTGTAACGAAGCGAGAATTTATTCAAAACCACCCTCCTTTTCTAACAGTCTATGACAAAGATATATCTCTCACTAAAAAGTTTATCGTAAACCACAAGTTTGCCTCTTTATTGCTAATGACTAAGAATTGCTAAAGAATAAGAGCAAAAAAGCATATTTTGAATGATGTTTATTATATTTCATATACATTTATAAGTAAATTCTCAACGTTACTTTATCAATTACACACGCACGTGTGAAACTTATCCTGTTTTGTGGCATCAACTTTTATTTTATAGAATTATTCGAGGTACTAACGTATTTTGGACGTTATATAATATCATTAAAAATTAGTATCCATACACAAATTAAAATATTCATCTCATGATTATAAATATGGATTGAAGCAATGAGGTATTCAAACAATTTTCAGAAAAATATAACTTTTCAAATATATTTTTTACTATTTGTTTAGATAAATGTGGGATAACTGAGGTTCAAAAATATATTTCAGACTCATTAGGGTACAAAAATTTACTTTTTTCCTCTCACAAATGTTTATTTACAGATAATACTTTACTTCATTTGATATAAATAGTTTCCATTGCAAGAGTCATGTTATACAATAGGGTAGAATCAATGTAAGGTTTGTATTTCTGTTTTCTAACCAGCTTTATCGTGTACACAATTCTGTTTTAATCAGTTCTTAAAAGTTTCTTTGTTTTTTTGCAGTTTTCGTTTTTTATACTTAATCAAATTTTCTATTGCTATGTTACTTGAATCACAAAGATAGCAAATATTTACTAAACATGTAATTATATATTGTTTTTAAACCTAATAGTTTTACAGGTCTCATGAAAAAGTCCACTACTGAACACAAGGTGAAGATGAGTCTGCGTATTTGCGAAAATCAATAAAAATGTCGATAGAAAGAGAAATTTCAAAAATAAAGTATTAACAGAAATCAATCGAAATTGAAAAATAACTTATTAAAACAACTTCACATTTTGAAATAAATTTAGACCTAATTTCATCGATCCTATTATCATGTAAAGCTTATTTGTTTTGAATTTCGCTCAACGCTACTCGAAGGCGATCATTTAGCACTGTAAGACAAGAGAAAAGGAAGCTAGTCATCACCACCCACCGCCAACTCTTTTACCAACGAATAGTGGGATTCACCGTCACATTATAACGCCTTTACGACTGGGAAGGTGAGCATGTTTAGTGTGACGGGGATTCGAACTCACGACCCTCGGATTACAAGTCGAACGCCTTAAAACGCTTGGCCATGCCATCATGTTGAGACGTATAATAATAATATTAAATAACTATTGCACAATTTCATCGTTTTTATCATTTTACTCCTATGAATGTAAATGGATATTTTTTTATGTTTAATAATAGAAAACACTTCTTTTTAATAGTTACTGATATAAAAACATTTATCACAACATAAATATTAAAACTGAATGTGTTATAAAAATAAACGCTATTTATAATTCATTCTACTAATTTCAGTTTATATATATATTAACATTTTTTTATATTTTAATTATTATTATTACTGAATCTACTCAGTACTAAAAGTAATTTCCATTTGAGTTTCATAGACTAGTCTAAAATTGCGGTATTAAATTGGGAATAAATAATATAAAATACCTTTTATTAGTAACGAGCTTGAGCTGTATTAAATATATCTCTTATAATAATAAGGTAAAGAAATAGAATGACTTTCATTGGGTATGTTGTTTTGTTAGCATTGCACAATATGGACTCGTCGTTATGTTACTAATTTGATAGCGAAAACGACATCCCCGATAAAAATGACCGAATCTTTGTATATTATGGAAGAAAAATACGGATATAAAATTATAGAAATGTCAGTTTCATGTTGTTTAAAATCAAAGAATTAACTTGTGATCAAGGCGATATGCATAAATTAAAATAAAATATTTAATCTCACTATTAGTGTTGTGTAAGATATCTTGTTGAGCTTATAGTAATGTCAAAGCTACAAGTCTGTCCTCGGACATTGTTCTGCGTAGGGCTGTTACTGTGAGTTCCAACTTCGAGAAAATTGTTTCAGCTACAACTCTGTAAACTCTGTAAGCACAGCAAGAATTGCCAGAAAGCGATAAATACTCTATAATGCTTCAGCAGAACGTTCACTCAGAGTAACCTAAGTCTTAAATCGCAGTATTGCAAATCATACGTCATACTTCGTCTTCACTTGTTCTTCTCTGTGTTCATCTAATATTAATCTACATCTTTTTCGACCTGGTTTTAGTGAATCTCAGGTCGTATCCTTTAATTTCTTCAAAGAAAAGTATATGTATATATGAATATATATATATATGCATACAGAATACTCTGATGTTCCATGAAACAGCATCTAATGTCTTGCAACACTGCAAGTACTTTAGGTAAGATTCTGAATTACCTCTCAGCATCAAGATCGTTTCCAGCATCAGTTCTGCAACATGAACTTTCAACTTTGAAGAGCAAAACTATTACTGTAGAACATCTAGAACAGAATCCATAACACTAGCGCAATTATCAAATAATTTCTTTATCTTGAAGGACCAGTGACAAAGAACATAGAATTATTGTCAGGCGTTTCAGTATATATGAAAAGAAATCAGTTTTGTAGGTGTTGTTGCAGATTCTTGTCACCACATTATATTTTGGTATGCAAACGTTAGCATTATTATGTAAAGAAAATGAACCACTTCGATCTATAACATAAATGGGAAATTTTAGATAATAGTAAATTTAAGAAATTTCAACAATAGAAGTTAGAGCTTGCCTGTTGTATTGAATTTGTTTCGGTTTCACTGTGTCCAAATGAAGTTTGTTGACTCTTAAATTGAACATTGCTTCTTCTGCAAAGCAACTCATGGATATCCAAGATACCATTTCTACCAGTAAGGTAAAAAATCTCAGTAAATGGTCATGTTACCAATTTCCCCATTTTTTAACTTCTATGTTTATTTATTTCGGAGAAGAGAACGTATGTATTACATCACACACCATATTTTCCATCACATTATGATACTGCTAACCATTTGCAACGAATAAGATGATTCCTATGAAATCTTCTCAGTCGTTTTACACCTAGTTCCATGTTGCACCTATCTTTTCCTCATCACTGGATCACTTGTTACTTACTATTATAAAGCTAAAGTTAGTGTAGGAAATTATGGTTGATGTACATTCTTCCTGTTTAGGTAAAACAGAAATTACCTCCGGTTCTATGAAAGCAATTTCAGGAGAAATACGAGTATCGAAACCTAGTTTTTATGGGTGAGAGCCCGTATCTTTCCACTGAACCTCTTAAGAGTTAGAAAATTACTAAACAGATTAATGAGTGCACTAATGGGTGTGTTTGTCTGTGTGTATCGTGTTATTGGTGCTTGTAGTAAAATGTTATTACCGTTTTACAAACAATTTACATTGGATGATTAATATATATATATTATAGAGACAAATCTCAATAATTTGTTAATTCATCATATTTCACATGTATGAAGTGTTTGTTTAGGAACTCTAAAGGTACCTCTCCCCGGGACAAAGCGGTATTTCCTCGGACTTACAAGCTAGATAGCGGGTTGCGATACCCCTGGTGGGCAAAGAACAGATAGCCCCTTGTGTAACTTTGTGCTTAAGCATAAACAAAAAACACTAAAGGCATAACTTCAATTGGCTAGCTAATCACGTTATCCATTCTGTTAATCTCTCACATTTCATGTGTATGAAGTGTGTATAAATGTGTATAAACCTATAATTTCAAATGTATAATCACATTATTTCTTATACTAGTCATAGTGTTAATAAATTAATCAAGTATGATATATATTGTAATAGGTTCTTATACCTCATGTAGGTATTAGCGATCTAATCATTGTAACAAGCATAATGAATAGACTGTACTTAACAAGTATGCATATAAGTTTAGTATAAAAATGTTCCCTTTTCTGACTACAAAATAAGAAATTTTCGTATAAACTAAACATATACGATTTATATATGAAGAATTCAGTTCAAATAACTCACTTTATACAGATACTTTATATGTTTATCGTATCCTTTCTGATTCTGGCTCCCTCTGGTAAATCAGTTCAAAATTTTTAATTGAGTGTACTGATTTTTCACTAATACGACAGATAATCTGGTATAACTAGATATCTAATGGACTTCTAGAAAATGATTTACAAGCTTTTCATACTAACTGAGAATGGCGTAAGTGATCTCATAATGTTTTATATCAAATAAAATACATTATTTTATTTAATTGCTTAGAAATCTGTCCTCCTTTTACTATACTTACTGTTCTAATATAATATACTAACTTAATTCAAAAGATACATTAACTTAATTACGGGTGTTATGCATTACAATTTCAAATAGACTAAAACTGAGTTAAATTGTAATTAAGATTTAGAAATTTAATAAATATCAATATGTAACCAATTTATGATTATTGCTAAAAGATTGATAAACACAGTTTTCATTTTTATTACAAGTATATTTTAATACAGGGTGGTCGCTAGAAAAGTGGAAAATTTGAGGGTCAGATGAGATCATGAATAAAATGCGTGCTTACTCATTTCTATTTTGATTTCTTTACATCATGAATAAAATGCATGATTTTAATATCATAAAATGCGTGCTTACCCATTTCTATTTTGATTTGTTTTAGGTTCTATTTGATACCCACATCATGAAAGGAAACAGGAAACAGCTTTCAGATTTTCAAAGGCAAGTGATTATTCTTTTCAAAAGTGAAAATCCGACTTGGGGACTGACAAAATGTCTAGCTGTGTTACCAACTTTTTTTTCAACGATTATAAGGCATCAGTTTAATAATGTTGTTGCAACTTTGAAACGAGAAGGTCCTGAAACAGCTGGTACACGCCAAAAAGGAACGGGTCCAAAGAAACGAATTTCGGACGAGGCACGTGCCACAGTGAAAGATTTGGCTGTTTCACCTGTGCGACACGGTGCAATGAACAGACGTCATTTCAGTCAACGAGAAATCGCTCGACATCTCAATATATCGAAAACATCAGTGTTTGAAATTCTCAAAGAAAGTGAACTGAAATGCTATCGTCGAATAAAATGTAACCTCCTCAGTGAGCGACATCAGGAAATGCGCAAAAACAAGTCGCTTGCACTGATCAATCGCTTTGAACCAGAGTGTGCTTGGAAAAGAGTATGGTTTACGGACGAAGCAAGGTTTTCATTGCGACCGCCTTTGAATACACAAAATGATCGCATTTACCGAGAAGTGCGTGTAAAAACTGACATACCTGAGGAAGATCTGCTTGTGGAATATGACAATTTGCAGCCATCTGTTCTTTGTTATGCTGCAGTTTCATGGTATGGCAAAACGGAGCTTCGATTTCTTGAAGGATATTATCAAAGTCCTGAAGGCAGGAAGAAAAAACAATAAACCAACAAGTTTATTGTGAAGAGATGTGTCCACAGATGTTCAGCGATATACAAAATGTAATGGACGACCAAATATGGACATGGCAGCAGGATGGTGCCAGGGCTCACACAGCAACGGCTTCAGTTCAATTTCTTCAGCAATCTACTCCTGATTTCATTGAACCGGAAGATTGGCCCTCCAAAAGTCCAGACTTAAATGTCATGGATTACTGCGTTTGGAGCTTGTTATTAACAGAGTTTCAGAATTGTCGACGTGACATAAACTCTATTGAGGATTTGAAAAAGAGCTTGGAACGATATCTCACAAGTTACCCTTCAAAACGCTACACGAGCTTGGATTTCTAAGTTAAGACGCTGCTCTGAAGTGCATGGACGACATTTTGAGCATCTATGAGTGTAATATAACATATGACTTTAAAAAACTTTGTAAAAGTTATTCTTCGTAATAATAAATAGCTGTTTGACAAATTTTCCGCTTTTCTAGCGACCACCCTGTACAAACAATAATACAATTTACAATGACGTTTATCACATACAATTTTCTAATATCAAAGGTTTTGCAGACATATGTAAATAATATTGTCTTCTTCTTGGTCTGGAACTTCCTTGATGTTTAATCGAGGGTTCACGACGAGCAAGTTAATTCCGAGTTGGTGTAAGTACAATTCAATTAACAGCGAGCTAACTAGTTCTGTACTCTTTTTTTTCTTGGCCAGTCACATTTTCTACTGCTGAATATATATAATGTTTTCACAAAAACAATGCATGATGTGAATCTACTGAAGTTAAATGGTTTGTAATGTTCCAAATACAAAAACGTTTCTGGTTAAATATTTGAAGTTCCTGATTAATAAGCTTTAATCACAGTTATGGCTTCCAAAATTTATAGTATACCAGCTCCAGCAAACCCATAATATGGAGTGTCTCTTGTCACGTCGCGTTAGTTATGTTTATAAACGTGAGGAAGGTTCCTACAAATTTCAGCCTGCACAACAATATTGACGAAACAAAAGTGTTTACGCACACGTATATATTCTTTATATCTTACACTTCTACAATTTTAGTGAAAAGGTGGGAAATTCCCACTACAGATTTAATAGTTATTTTAACAATTATTTGTAAATATAAATTTAACTTAAACAAACATCAATATTAAGATATATATATATATATATGATAGTAAACCTGTCACACGGGCTTTTAAAGGTTTCGTGTATCAATATCTTATTCCCATATCTCTAGTGAGACATACATAACTGCTGATTGATTTCATTTGTTTCATCTGATTTCCAAATAACGTATGTTGAGAATGGAAAACACAACTTCGAAAAACTCTATTGCAACTACCAATACACATGACTACAGAGACGAGCATCATTTCGATTATGTCTCAATTCTGAATTTCAACAATAATAACATAGATATTTTCAATGCGAGTTAGTTTGAAATGCTGATTTAATAAGTGTTTTAATTTTACGGAATGTATTTAAAGGAGCACTGTTTTGTTTCTTTATTGTAAAGTACAAAGCTACGTAAAGGACTATCTTTCGTGTGCCCAACATGGGTATTAAAACCCGAGTTTTAGCGGTGTGAGCCCTCAAACTTACCAATAAGACATAAATGGACAGGAGCTTAGTAGTAAAGCACTGTGTTTAGGGTACACACCAGTACCAAATCATTTTAAAAAAGTAACTTAGTATTGTTACAATAATTTTTGCATTGAGTTGTAATTATTAAATCCAGTATGCTACCTACACTGTTAAATTATAAACTAGCGTAGCCAATGTAATGTATTTAATAAAATTATAAAACAGAGGAAGGCCTGGCATGAGCAGGTAATTAGGGGGCTCAACTCGTAATCTGAGAGTTGGCGGTTCGAATCCCTGTCACACCAAACATGCTTGCTATTTCAACCGTGGTGAGTGTTATAAAGTCATGATCAATCCCACTATTCGTTGGTAAAAGAGTAGCCCAAGAGTTGGTGTGGATGGTGATGACGAGCTTCCTTTCCTCTAGTCTTACACTGCTAAACTAGAGAGAGCTAGCGCAGATAGCCCTCGTGTAGCTTTGCGTGAAATTCAAAAACAGACAACACAGAGGAGGGGGCAAGTTTGCGTATTCAACTTGCAAATTTACTGTGTGTTAGAATAAGTACGTCACAAAATCAAAATTCTATGTAAAAATATTGTACAGTGAGAGATCATTCTCATAAATTTAGTTCTAGAAGCAGTTCAAAGATATAACGCAAGTCCAGGTTTTTCTACGTCGATAAGGTGTGTGTTTCTACTATTTCACTAGCTGCGTTCTCTCTAGTTTATACCTTCAAAATTAAGGTTTGCTAACGTAAATAGTCCTGGTGTAGTTTGCGCGCAAACAAATAACCAAACAATATGATTTAGATAATAGTTTAATTAGTAACAAAACAGGCTTCGTCACCCCTCCGTCTTTGACTGTGTAAAAATTACCATTATACTGAAAAAGTGTAATGATCACTGTGCCAATAATGGAAGTTTAATTTCTAAGTTAAAAATGGTACATAGTAGCCTTAATTATTCACGTACACTAATGTAAATCAATTCCAAATTTCCCGTCCGCTTTTGGGAAATCCCTGTAAAAGTATTTTCACGAAAATCCGAATTTCCTGAGGGGTTGGTTGAAATATTTTTTTGTCTTTTTGCAAATCTCGAGGCCAAAACAACTTGTTTAGTGACATTTCGAAGATGGTGAACCCACCAATTTAGAAGAAGGACTAATCAGGTAATTTCCGGGTTCAGCCCATAAGCTCTGAGAAAAAGTTTACCTTTGTGTAAACATCAGGACCGAGACGATTTATTTGGTACCATTTAGAAGTAGGTGCAACAAATGGTTTAGGAGGCGTTACGTGACACACACAGACACTGAATATTATTATAAAAAAATTAATATAATATGCATTATATTACACTTCGGTAAGTACCTTCGTCCTGATGCTACAACAGAAATGCAATGCTAATTGTTAATTGTTTGTTGCTGACTGTGGTTCTGCTGTTTTGCCGTGTGTTTTACTTCCTGAACAGCCAATTCAAAAGCGTTCTTATAAAACGTTAAGGACCCCATACACACTCTTAAAATAATCAAACCGAAAGTGTTAAAACGTTATATTTAATCAATCACATATTAGGCGCTGTTTCTTTATCAGCTAATTAAAAATAATCCATATGTGTTTCATATTGCACTTTTATTCCGCTGACAGCACAACATTTTTTTTAAATTTACAAGCAGTTCACTTATTTCATTTCCAATGAGTGTTAAATAAGTAACTAAATATATACGTTGTAATTTCGGAAAGTGCAGAAAAAACTAATTCGTCAAGTATTCCCTCTCGTACGGCATCGTGCGTTGACCCTTTTCTTAAACTTAGTACGACCACAGTGATTCTATACAGCTAAGAGGAAAAATATTTTTTCTCAACATTTAATCCAAAAATCTAACAAGAAAACAATATGAACTTAATAAAATACTCTAAATGTACATTTCAAGTGATAAAATATATCATGAAATAAGTAAACTAAACTGAAAATAATTCTTGTTTATAAAATGCCATCGTAATGTCAGTCCAGTTTTCCTTCTTCCATTCAATCCAGTCTGTTACTTTTATTCAATTATTTTATTCATTCTGAACCGTAAGAATTTCTTATCCCTCATTTTCATCCTCCTTTGTATTTAGAATTAAGGCACTAAAAGGTAAGACTGTAAATTCACACATACTTTCTGTACTATCAATCATTTTTTTTGAACCAATCAACTAGACTCTGGAAGAAATATTACTGACCAACAGCACCCATCGCTAACTCTCGAATTACTCTGACCGAATAACAAGATTTAGCCTTTCTTCCAACTTAAAAACTACTCCAAACTGCGAATCACGATTTTATGACAACTAGATGTGATCAGTGAAACCTTATATTCGTAGTTCTGTACACTGATCACCAGAACACTTCCAACCCGACTTTATTAATGTCAGTTTCAGTCCCATGTATCTACATCATATTCACTAAAACTGTTTCAGTACAGACAAGTTCTCTAATTAACACCTGTGTCCATATAAGGATGGGATGAACTTAGACGGTGTATTGACTGACAACGTATTCCCGCAATTCATTTCCCAATCATAATTGCATAATTCGCTGTATTATGCAATTAACCAACTGAACGCACAGGTCATTAGTAGTAGCTGCTGTCAATACATAGCTAAGATCAATACCAAGTTTCATCATTTACTAAACGGTAAACATTTATCCTAATTATATCACAAAATATGTTTAAAACCAAAATAAACGGACAATGTAATAAGAAAAGAAGAGATGCACTTGATTTCATACAAGGTATTACAGCGAAGTTTATACTGCATTGTGTTTTTCATAACCAATCCGCTTATTACACAATACTTTTATCAAAGCTCTTTTACCTTGGTATGAAGCTGCACATTACTCCAGTTACATAAAGAACGCTAGCCTGCAAGGAAAGATAAAAATAACAAAAGAAAAAACCTAAGAGAAAATCACCGTATTACAAAAAAGGAGGACTTAAATAAGTTGTGGATAGTTTTAGAAAATTTCGTGCAATCTGCACTCAAATCAATAAGAAATTTTTACAGAAGTGCAACCTTTCTCCGTCAGACGCAAACTAACAAGCATTATCAGAATATGACGGTTCCCTTCTTTCACACAATAGGGAAACAAGTCAGTTCGTTTAATCTCAAATAGAAAAAAAAGCCCAACTCATACACAAAATTTTAAGCTTTTTTCACAGAAAGGGAATTAACTACAACCTATTCCACAACGAATGTAAAACCAAATTAAAAGATGCATAAACTGTACAAAGAAAACGAAATACTGTTAAAAGGTAATTCTGAAAAGATTACTACACCAAATGTAGCAACATAGATTTAAAGACATTACTGTTAAAATGAAATAACGACTTTCAAATTTGTTACAAAAATTCTAATCGTTTACTTATTACCATACGTGTTTCATATTTATTAATTCCTTGGAATGTTCATGTCAGAATATAAACTGGAGGTAAGGCAGCTAGTCAACAGTACCCACCGCCAACTCTTGATCTCATCTAACGGAATATCACTCTTGTAACAAATCCACGGCCTCGAAGTACTAAATGCGATTTGCGGCTACAAGATATGAACCATTAACCTTTAACTTTACAGTCAAGCATGCTAACGACTAGGCAACACTCGCGCCTTCGTGTTAAGATTTCAATGAAAATATTTATCAATCAGTGATGTCGAGAAACCCACTTGTTGAGAATTTCATATGCAAAACGGCTCGTTTGGGTTCAGAAAATATTTTAAATAGAAGAGCGAACAACGTTTCGACCTTCTTCGGTCATCGTCAGGTTCACTGAAGAAGGTCGAAACGTTGTTCGCTCTTCTATTTAAAATATTTTCTGAACTCAAACGAGCCGTTTTGCATATAAAATGAAAATATTTATTTGTAATAGTGCTCGAGATGGAAGATATTACTTGTGTTAGATTTATATGATTGTATGGGTCGGATTCTTAATACTAGGTGTCTGTGATTTATCGACAATATATTTCAACAATAAATAAACAGCACAAGTTGTTTTAGAATAATTTATTTAAATAAATTGAACGTGTATACAAATGTTCGTTACACAGTTAATCACTATAGTTGTATCCATAACTATAAACAATCGTCTCTTTTCCTCAAAGACCACATAAGTTGGTTCGGTTACTCTAAAATAGGACTTACAAACCAAATTATTATCTTCTGCTCTGTTGTTATAACATGGACTGAGATAATTTCACTTGAAAAATGCTCTTCACAACTAAACTCACAAATACATAATTTACCTCCATCAACCTAACAAGCTTTATCTTACAATGTTTACACTTTAAGAAAAAGTTTCTTATTGTTTAACTACATTTTGGATGCGTATTTATAAATACCTCAATTGAGGCCTAGAATTTTCTACAAACTACTAAATATCAGGATGTAATAATATTCGTGAAAAACTTAGAAAGCTTTTGTAACATGGCGCAATAATACAAGTGTTTATTCATACTAACTGAATTACACAACGTATGATTTTGCAGAGTTACGCAATTAAACAGCGATGAACTATCGCTTTTAAAAATAATTAAATTTAAGAACCATCCTATACCATACTTAAGTTCAAACATTCGAGTATATCTAACGATTTGTATGTTGGTGTTACGAAAGAATAAAAACTACTACAATGAAAATCTTAATACACCTTTATTTTATTACTTTTCACTGATCTATCTTCATGTCATATCACACGAAACATTAATACAAGGGTTCCCTCTAGTACAGTGGTAAGTCTCTAGCTTTATAAGGCTAAAATCAGGGATTCGATTCGCGTCGGTGGGCTTAGTAAGTAGCCGGATGTGGCTTTACTATAAGAAAAACTCACACGCTAATATAATCTATCATTTTTTTTAATCACTTGATGATTATCTTATTATATATATGAGTAACTGATATAACTGCATAATCGAGATCTAGTAACTAAAAACGTGTTTATTTACTTAAATAGAAATCTGTACAAAAATGGTAGATAAAAAGTTATTTTACAATACTCTATATCATCTTAAAAATAATTAATAGCTTTATTAAGAGAAGTAATGCAACATTAGGCCCAGACAAATCAAACGTAATTATCGTTTGGTGTTTTAAATTATAAAGGAATTAAAAATAGATCCATGCTTTATGTAGATTAAATGTAAATACAAACCAAGGTTTTAATGATAAATGGCACACAAGTAGAAATACATTATAAAAAATAAACAAATAATAATTCATGTTCAAAATATGAAAGGATAAACACCTAAATCAATCCATATTGCTGCAACTAATAACTATTTACCACTAGTGCACAAGTAATTCATATGTGATAAGCAAATAAATAAAGAGGGTTGCATAGTTTATATTAAAACGGTTTTTGAGTTTCACCACATCATTCCAGTCCATGTCGCCACATCTCGTCATGCTTTATCTTATAGCCGTTCACACTGACAATAACCCTGCAGCTTAGTTTATATTGAAAGGACACCGCCGTTAGGCTATCCAGTTCATAGCACACAACTGCCTCCTAATGGTTTGTTTTTAGTTTGTCTACTACACCTGGATGATGATTTCGCAGCTCCCGTTTCAACAGTCAGATCATACAGAAGTCCATAGATACTGCGTCAGGTGACTTGATAAGTGCATCTTTATTCGGAGTGGGATGAATATCCATTTTGTTCTCCAGATATCAAAGAGTGCTTTGACTGGAAGTCTTATTTTAGTGAAGTCGTGCCTTGTTAGTCTCGTTTCCTGACGGAGATCCTTGATTATATCCTACACTGTTGCTTGGGGATAGTGGATGGCTTTCGCAAATGAACTTTGTTTACCTGGATCCACACATGCTACGAAACATCGTAATTTGCTTAACACGGCTGAAGGACGAGTTGTTACAGGTCTCTTTCTGGATGATACATACTCCTTTGTTTTTCCTTGTCATTAAGTACAATGAAAATTTTGAATGCACAATTGGAACACATCTTTATAACCTGAATGTATAAAAAATTTGCATCCGAAAAAGCTATTACGTACCCTTTTTAAAATAAGCTAATTGTTGGTATTATCATACTATTTACGAATGTCAAATAATGTGAAAATGTAACCGGTTAAGTTGTCTAACCATGAAAATATAACCAGCTTATCTGTGCTTTTCCCACCACAGGTATTGAAACTCACTTTCGAGCGTTGTAAATCCACAGACATACCGTTATGCCACCGGTGAATTTTTCCCAATTGTAAGATGAATTTGAATCATCACTCTTCTGTAAATACTGAGACTAAAACGTAATGCATAAAGTAAACAGTGTTTTGACTATCCCATTTTTTATGATTTTTAAAAATTAAACTCACATCAGTTTATTCTGCTGTTACTCTGCTTGAGAATCTTATGAAACAAAACAACA
Organism: Carcinoscorpius rotundicauda; assembly: GCA_011833715.1. Classification (NCBI taxonomy): domain Eukaryota; kingdom Metazoa; phylum Arthropoda; class Merostomata; order Xiphosura; family Limulidae; genus Carcinoscorpius; species Carcinoscorpius rotundicauda. The sequence goes on along the minus strand of CM022405.1, from coordinate 35,029,722 downwards.
ACAGAATCCCAGTTTTCTCTTTTGTGATTTAACTTTTCTTTAATCACTCCCAAATAAAAAATCATTTTATTCGTCTATATCATTGCATTAATCTTTAAAAATGCAAAGTGGTATTTAGAATTTTACATCTCAAGTCCTCTGTCTTTATAATTTCAAGTTTGAAGGGAAAATTATGTGTGAGAAAACGTAAAAACGGTAGTACTTTTTCTACAGTTAGGTTTATTTATTTTGAATTTCGCGCAAAGCTACTCGAGGACTATCTGCGCTAGCTGTCCCTAAATTAGCAATGTAAAACTAGAGGAAAGGCAGCTACAGATCACCACCCACCGCCAACTCTTGGGCTACTCTGTTACCAACGAATAGAGGGATTGACCGTAACATAATAACGCCCCCACGGTTGAAAGGTTGAGCATATATGGTCTGGCGGTGATTCAAACCTGCGACCTTCGGATTACGAGTCGAGTGCCTTAACCACTTGGTCATGCCTCGTCCCCTACCATTAGGATTATGAAAAAAAAACACGAAACTCGTCCATTTTGTTTTTAAAGCCACGTGATAGGTAATTATACAAGTCTGAGAGCTTATAACGCTGTGTCGCTGAAGATAAAATTGATTATTTCCAAACGTAAGACATGAAGCTTGTCAGATTAAAAACGTGTTTCACTAGTGAAAACAAAAATATAACTTTTGTATAAAGCTGTATATTCGATTGCAAAGAGCACCATAAAAGTTTATATTGCATCAATCCTACATGTTATAGTTCTATATTCAGTTAAATTACATACCGTAGAATAAAATATTTTTTTTTAATTTCGATTATTTCACAAAGAAAAGTAACAATGGAAAGATAAATAAATAATAAAAGTTAAGCCTCACAAGAACATTTGTGTTGCTAGAAAAGTAAATAAGTCAATGTTAGTAATAACAATAATAACAACTAAAAATACCTAAATAGTTATAATATAACAATCGTAATTTCAAATAGTTGTTATTCATGATGAAATTACATTTGGTCGTGATAGCTGTATTGCATTGTGTTATTCGATTTTCAATGAACTAAGAAATGATTTTATCACTTCGGTATACGACTACGTGATTTTGTGTTATGTGAACTTATTCTTTATCGCACTTCGGGTGTCGTCCTTCCGTTTCCCACTGCCAACATTACTATAACAATCGAATACTTCTACTAAGCATTCAACTGCCCAAAACATTTTTAAACGGAAAGAGCATAGGTTCAAATAGAAGTTTTAAACAAATATACTAATTTCATTAAAAATCCAAAACTGCTATTTTTAGTTTTTGTATACCTCGGTGGGGCAGCGGTAAATTTACTATCGCTAAAATCTAAGGTTCGAATCCCGAGGTGTATACAGCAGATAGCGCAATTTGACTTTGTCCTAAATTAAACAGTCTTTTTTTCAGAAGAATGAAATATTCATTCGTGATAAATATTAAGAGCCTGTTAGGTTGGATCACTGGTTTCATATCATACTCCAACGATATTCTAATTTAGCTCACTGCAATCATTTTAAAAGTTATATTTAAACGAGTATTTTGCTAAGAATTGTTTTCAAGTTTTACGTCACTTTCGCTAGACTCTTTCAAATTCAAATTAATTTCATTAATCCATTTATTCACAGTGATATTTTTAATGACTTTTATTTTTTACGTGGAGTAATGAAACACCTTTGAGATAACTTAGTTTCAGTTTTTTTACTTTACTTTTTAGTGTAGAGTTTTTTAGACGTTTGACATGGACGATGATTGAAATCCTGCAAACGTTGTCAAAAAAGTCTTGCATCATGAATACATTACTTAATTCTAAAATAAACCTAAATTGTTTCCAGTTATTATGCATAAAATTATATGTAGTTTTATATATAAACAAAAGTCGAGGAAATAGGTAAGTTTCTTTCGACCTAGTTTCCTATTGCTTTGGGTATTAGATAAACCTTCTCGTAATGTTAAGCATACTATGTCCGTTAGAAAGCAAACTCTTCCACTGATAACTTTAGGATGTTATCTACATTATTTTTTCAATGACCAACAGTAATGTAGGTTATTCATAATTCTAAGATAAATAGCATTATTATTCTGTGTTTATAATACTATGTTTTCATAGTTTGGAAGAAGTATTTTCAGTTCTCGCCTCGTCCTTTTCCTTGTTAAGCTCAGCAAAAAATCACATAATTTATACTTACTCCAAGGTACATTTCTTGATCGAGCCTCCAATTATTCTGTAGATTTACCCGATTACTATAAGATAAATCAGCGTACCTTATAATACAACTTTATCCATCTGTTCGTAATGCTAACTTTGTTGGTAACTCTCCATTCTTTGTTGGTAACATTCAAATTGGTTCAGCGACTAGTCTCAAGCGGAAGTTTTGCGACCAAGTCTGAAGGTATTTTTCAGAAAACATATTAATAAAACATTTATTTAGATTTAAATTTTACAAGAAAAATTAATCAGCAGTTACTGTTATACGAAGTGCATTCAGCTAGTTGGTATACAAAAGATACCTTAGGTATGTACTTGTATGTTTTATTATAGAAAAACCAGGTCGGTCGATTAGCTGCGTTCATCAAGAGGTATCGAACCCTTGATTGTAGCGTTATAATTCGAGGACTTACTGCTGTCTTAGCGGGGGATGACACCTGAAGTACCACATGTTTCTTAAACATGCATTTTTATGAGCTATATTGTGTAAGTTAAAAAATTATGTGAGAGTTAAAGTTATTGCATGGTTTTATAATTTAAACTAGCGATATAAATGAAAACTTCGACTTCGTCTTGGTTTGGGTGTCACAGCTTAAACATAAAATTAAGCAAGGGACCGCTTTAAAAATTAATATTTATATTCCCTTCAAATCTAACCCATGTCAGCAACACATCAGCAAAAGGTGAAGAGGGTAATATGATATATTTGAAATTATAGAACCCAGTGATATAATCAAAAGGTACTTTATAAATTGTTTGTAGCAGTCTCTTGTAAGGGGTGCGTAATTATTCCATTGGCTACGTATTTTAAAACGAACGTTGATAAAAACAAACTTGTTTAAAAAATCATTATGAAAAATAAAACAGCTAGGTTAAGGTAAACTGTTGTAGTTAAAATGAAGGTTGTGAGAAAGATCGATATTTAATTAAGGTTTCAATATAAATAAATGTTGTCCGTCTTACTCGGCTATCACGTGGTGACGTTAATTGTGTCTCACATCCAGCTGGGATCTCAGACATACTTGTATATCACCTGACATTTTCCTCTCCCAGACTGAAATAAAGCTGTTAATTATGCCAACTCTTTTTTTCAGTAACACATAACAATTTGGTTAAGTTCATCTTATTACAAGTTTTAATATTGGGCATGTGACTGGAAACGGGTACTAGTTTTGAATAATTAAATATATATGTTTGAAATATGTCAAAAATATTTTACTCGTTTTGCTCTGTAGTACGATTTATTTCATACAATCTATTATTAGCATGTATCTCGTTCTTAAAGAAAGCCGCCACTACACCAATTACTGAATAACAATTAAAATGAATACTAATTAGCCAAATCGGCTTGCTATTGACTGTCACGATAAGCCAGGTTTGTTGGTTGTTTTTGTTTTGCTTTAGGTCTCATGCTGAAAATAAATAAATTAGTTCTTGTGTGAAAGTTAAAAGTCGTAAATAATACAAAAACTGTTTATTTTAACCAATGAAATTTGAACAACAGGTTCTCTTTTATTTGAGCTATCAATTCAAAAATTTTTTATTTGTAACCTATTTCTACAAAAAACGCTTTCTAACTAATTGTAAAATATAAGCTTAACAGTGTTGACAACAGGCTATTGGTATTTAACCATTGTATCAAGTGTTTATTTAATTCTACAAACAATACAATGATTAAGCGTTCCAAGTTTGTTAAATGTGATAGGTGCAAAGAATGGGTTTTACTTGGGAACCCTAGACTACTATACACACAATTTTAATTATGCTAGTAGTGATGGTGTTTAATTTATATGTACAGTCTGCAGGTTGGAAGCTATTCTAACAAATGTTGAAGAAATAGATAAAGAGAAGTATAAACTGTGGGAAATGACAGAAGGACTTTAAGAACAGCTTAAGCTTTTAATGCAAAGGAGGCATCGGTTAAGATTAACAGTTACATTCAGGAAATTAGAAAGCTAGTATTGGGGTTAAAAATAGTGAACTCAACTGTAAAGACTCTATTATACAAACCAACAGACTTCAGCCCTCAACTTATTTTTTAAATGAAAAATAGAAAGCAAAATTTACATAGAAGGATGTGGATAATGATCTTAAAGGAATTATAGGCGATTCCTTGATACGTCATGTGAGGTGAAAGGAAAGATAAAAAGTTAGATTATACTACGCTGCGCATAGGTGAAAGACATAACTAACAGAGCAAAAGATATAACGAAGAAGACTAGGTACGAATAGTTTATAAAATTATTTCAATACCATAAATTGACGTGAAATTAACGTGTAAGGATAAGTAGGTAAGCTGGTTGAACTTGTAGGATCAGCTCAGTTGGAGGACAGAACGTTTCAGAATTACATGTGAAGTTTTTAGTAAGTCCTTAAATTATAAATATAATTTGAGTGGTAATAACCTTAATAGTGTCAAAAAAGAAAAGGATCTCAGTGTAATGGTTGATCAGTTTGTTAAGCCATTCAAGCAGTGTGCTGTTGTTAGTGGTACAGTAAATAAGATTTTAAATTGTATCTACTGAGATATTCAATACAAGTTTAAAAATGTTATAATTTCATTGTAAAGGTTGCTGGTTAGGCCGCAATTGCTTAGTGTTGGGCTCCTCACCTAAGAAACGACACTGAAGTTTTGTAAACGATTCAAAAAAGGGGAACTTAAAGAAGATCTGGGATGGATAGACTGCCATGTGAAACAGGGATTAAGAGGTATAGGGGATTTAATTGAGTGTTTAGAATCGTAAAAGGAATTTAAAATGTTTATGTTTAGTCATTTTGCATACTTAACAGCAAGAATTAGATAACTAGGGGACACGCATATAGATTTTAAGCAAGATTTAAGCCATATTCAGCTAAGACAATGGTTTGCCTTTAAGTAGGAAAGGTTTACATGAATTATTAACTCAAATAGACAGTGGTGAGGGGAAAGAAAAACCAAATAAAACAAAATGGATATTTAAAGGAAAATTTAGCATTGGAAATAAATATAAAACTAGTTATAAGAATAAGCTTAATTATTACTATAATATGACACAAGTATAAAAATACATGGTTATAGAATATTTAATAGGAACAGAGTAGTAAAGATCGAGAAAGAGTGGCTCTATACGTAAAGTGTGAGGTACATCCTGTTAAAGTTAAAAATATTAAGGATAATAGCAAGGAGATTGAATTCAATTGGTCTTCTCTTAGTGGATATCAAGGAGGAAAGCTCTTAATAAGGAATTTGTTACAGACAACCAAATTAAACTGATGAAATCAGTAAGAAACTTTACAATTAATATTAAGATGGCAATTGTTGATGACGTCATAATTACTGGAAATTTTAATTTCAGATATTTTAATTGAATCAAAGTACGAAGGAAAAAAAATTCTGGAAACTGTTCAAAATGGTTTTTTTCACCAATTGGTCCAGGAAGCTACTAGAAATAATGCTATTTTATATTTATTTGTAACTTCTAACACAAAAATGATTGAGAGGGTGGCAAATGGAGAACATTTAGGTATAAGTGATCATTGCTGTAGTAGGTTTGATATTTCGCTGTATATGCAAATCGGAAATATTGATATTTTGATTCCAAATTTAAAAAGAGCAAATTTTGAAAGAGTGCAACAAGAATTATCTGTTATAAATTGGGTAACTCAGTTATTTGGAAACACTAAGCTAATGAGGATAATTTTTAAAGAAACATTTTCAAATATTCAGACCAAATATATACATTACAGAAAAAAAGGATAGATGCGGATAAAAACCAGGTTGGCTCAAGAAGGATATAAGAGATAAAAATAAATAAAAACATCACAAATTTAAATTTACTGGTATTGAACAAGATGTAGAAGATTATAGAAAATTAAGAAAGTTGATCAAACTGAAAATTTGGACGTCCAAAAGAATCTATGAAAAAATTGGCTAAAATATAAAAAAATTACAGTAAAGATTTTGAAGTACATTGGGGATAAATAAAATCTTAGAATGAGGATAAGATCCTTGAGGAGTGCCAAATGAAGGTTTATAACGATGATTAAGGAATAGCTAGATTATTAAAATCTGTTTTTTCTTCAGTTTTTGCTAATGAAGACTGAGGCAGTACTTGAACAACTAACAGGATAAAATAAAGTTAAATAAGACAACTGCATAAATTCCAAGTTTGTTAAAATAAAAGCAGGGAGTGTGAAGAATGATTAGGCTTTTTGGCTAAATAATATTTCCCCGAGAATTTTAAAGATCAAAGATTGGACATGTGAAGTTTTTAGTAAGTCCTTAAATTATAAATATAATTTGAGTGGTAATAACCTTAATAGTGTCAAAAAAGAAAAGGATCTCAGTGTAATGGTTGATCAGTTTGTTAAGCCATTCAAGCAGTGTGCTGTTGTTAGTGGTACAGTAAATAAGATTTTAAATTGTATCTACTGAGATATTCAATACAAGTTTAAAAATGTTATAATTTCATTGTAAAGGTTGCTGGTTAGGCCGCAATTGCTTAGTGTTGGGCTCCTCACCTAAGAAACGACACTGAAGTTTTGTAAACGATTCAAAAAAGGGGAACTTAAAGAAGATCTGGGATGGATAGACTGCCATGTGAAACAGGGATTAAGAGGTATAGGGGATTTAATTGAGTGTTTAGAATTGTAAAAGGAATTTAAAATGTTTATGTTTAGTCATTTTGCATACTTAACAGCAAGAATTAGATAACTAGGGGACACGCATATAGATTTTAAGCAAGATTTAAGCCATATTCAGCTAAGACAATATTGTTTTTCAAATATGTTTATTAGGCTATGAAATGGGTTGGATATTGTGCAAGTTTAAGTGATTTTCAAAGAAAGCTTGATTAATGAGTGTTAATGACTGGTGTTAATTTTTTATTTAATAGTTTTAATATGGCTTAGAGAAAGTGACAGCCAAGATAAACGTTGTTCCCAAACATTATGTTATGTCGAATACACGGTGTCCTTACAGTAATAAATGATCAACAGTCAATATGGTGTCATAAGAATAATGAACAATCACCATGATATCCTGAGAGTAATATAGAGTCAGTGTGATGTCGCAAGTGTAATAAACAGGCATCATCATGTTATACGGATAATAAAATACCAACATAGACAAAATAATATTAAGTTGATTTTAACTTCAAATTTTCAGACTCTAAAAGAGCCTTTATACGCGATAATGTGTTCATCCGCATTAAAGTAGTGCCAAATTGTTTAATTGACCTTATTCACAACTAAAAATAGTTATGCGAGACTTTCAGCAAAATCTCTTTAAGTTTTACTTTTTTATATTTGTTTAATACATTCTTATATTTATGGCAAATATTTCAATAATTGTATTTAGAGTTTTTTTTATTAAATTTATAAAATATTAATTTTTGCATCAATATTTCAACATTAGTAATAAAATGTTGTAATTTATTTCAAATTTACAAAATCTAATAACTGTGAAGTTATAATGCTTATAACAGAAGAGGATGGTACACTACTTTCAACAGAGGATAGGCAATATATTGGAAAAGAAATATATTTGTGATTATTTCATATTTTAATTTCTAATTCTGCTGGATAAATAGTGTTGATAAAATTACTTACGTCTAGATTATTTATACTAATTAAACAATCTATATATCTGTAAATTAAACCAATAAACCTATTCTCACAAAAATAAAGATACACATTTGTAATATAAGTAAAATAGCTAATTAGTTCCCACTGAAACTCTTATCACTTGTTTAAATACCTGGTTATTGAAAAAAAAACTATTATAAATGCAGAAACTTGATATATCATTTATATATTTGGATCTAAACTTTATTTCTTCCACTGCTTTGAAAGCATAACAGAACTGTTTCTTAATGAATTCATAACAGAAATTGAACGTTTTAATGGCATTGTGGTGTACAATGTGGTAAAATCAAATGTTTGAATATTTTTACTTCTTCACAATGTTTAAACGTTCTAAAATAAATTGATTATTTATTACCTCCCAAAATCTGTGTTTCTTATTAATACTTATATATTTTTATTTTATCAAATTTAATAAAATTTTAAAAATGGCTGGTTGTTTAATATTTTGGTTTTATTGAACTAAAAATAAATCTGATTTTAATTGGAAACTTATAGAGTTTAGAAATAGTGTACAGAAAAGGTAAATCAACAAAAGAATTTAGTTCAAAGTAAATTTTAATAAGTTTTCATGAAATTATTAATTACTATGTATTTAGGTTAGTTAATTGGTTTAAATGTTTGTGTACTATTGATTTCATTTATCATAATTAATGCATAAAACATGTTACAAATAAAGTCAAAATTCCAATTACCTTTGTCAATGGGAACTATCGCATTTATTTCTTGTAATTATTAAATCTCATTTGTGAACTGAGGCCTGGCATGGCCGAGCGCGTTAAGGCATGTGCTCGTAATCTGAGGGTCGCGAGTTCGCATCCGAGTCGCGCTAAACATGCTCGCCCTCCCAGCCGTAGAGGCATTAAAATGTGACGGTCAATCCCACTTTTCGTTGGTAAAAGAGGAGCCAAGAATTGGCGGTGGGTGATGATGACTAGCTGCCTTCCCTCTAGTCTTACACTGCTAAATTAGGGACTGCTAGCACAGATAGCCCTCGAGTAGCTTTATGTGAAATTCCAAAAACAAACAAACAAACATTTGTGAACTGATAAAACGATAAATCTATATGGATTTTTTAAATTTTATACGGAATAGTTTTAATCTTATTTTTTTTGGTATATAAAAACCCCATAATAAAAACTACCTAGGTGGATAAGATGTAACATAGTTAAGTTTCAAAATATATTCATCAGTAATGTTTTCAATATATTTTGTAATATTTTATTAAATTTCGTTGCCATTCAGTATTTAGATCCTATTCTTAAATATAAAGTTATAACAAGTAATGTTTTAAGTGGCCGTGTAATTTTTTTCCTTATCGTATTTCCAATAACAAATGTCAACGTATAAAATCGTGACAAATGAATAAACAACTACATGAACTATGTGAATTCATAATTCTTCCTATTACTTTGTTACTTGTGTTACTTGCACATATTAATTATTCTAAAACATCACAGGCAGCGCGTGTGTCTTTTACTTGGATGGACTGTTCTGTCACATACTGTATAATATTTTTGAGTTGGTGAGAACAATGCTCTGTAAGGAACATTTTATTGGATGAAGGCTTGCTGTTTGTCAACGATAGATTTTCAAAGAGATTGTCTCTCGGGCAGTCAGAGATAAACTAGCTGTCTTCGTCCTTTTGAGAAGGATAAGCTTTTCTAAGCCTCTTATACCCACTACCTTTGTGTGAAAACGGAGATGAATCAGGACAAGAAACTTCATAACCCGAGCGTTTTATAAAGATATATTCCCTCTTTCAGAAAAGTACTGAGCAGGGTTTTAAGCTGAAGCGGTCTTCAGTGACGGTGAAGTGTTAGAAATACTCATAAGAATCCTGAAGGTCACTCCATTAATACTGCTTTAGTAAACAGAGCTTCTTAGTATCGTAGTAGAAACATTCTGCATGGTTTCTTGAGAATAGTAAAATGCTATCATGTAGTCAAGAGCAGCCAACGTAGCATTATTGGAGTAATAAACAACTAGTATGGTTCCACATGGGTAATAAATAGTCATTATGTTGACATTCTGATATCATGGCGTTTTATGAGGATAAAAAAATTAATCATTACAGGAAAATGATACAACAAATAATCACTATGGTATCATGAGAATAATAAAAAAAATATCATGGAATCATGAGGGTAATAAATAGTTAATATGATATTATAAAAGTAATAAAGTCTTCACGGTATTCATAAATAGTGAAACTTATAAAATTAGTGTTATTAGAGAGTTAAACGATCAGTATGACATTATTACGATAATAGTCATCATGATGTTTGATGGGTAATAAACTATCAACTTGATGTTATAAGAATAATAAACACTCATTATGGTATCAAGACTGTAAGAAGGTATACTTTTCCAGTCCTACATTTTCACCGTTAACCTATGATAAAGCAGAGTTCAAAACCCAGTTATGAACGTAGATGGCTGAATACACTATTCTTACATGTAATGCATTGATTGTCGGTTCGGAAATCCTAGTGTTTGCAACATTTCGGCTGCAATCTAAAATAACAAAAGAAAATTATTGACTATTAAAAAACATGAACTCAAAGATGAAATCAGGCCGTTCGAAGCCTTCAAATGCTTTCTTTAATCACAGTTTGAGTCAGTATTCAAATAGTAATTCTCAAAGAACACACTAATGAACATGTTTATTAGAATAGTAAAGTAACCTATACTAAATCGAGTGAGTGTATTTTTCTATCAGTTTCTAGGTTACCAAGAGTTATAATCAGAAAATACTGTTTTACATAGTAATTACATTGTAACGATGACTCCTAAAATATTTTGTGTTAAACAATTTAATCTCCCACTTGTTGAGAATATAATAAATTGTTCATAGCGTATATGTTTAATGTTATTAAATGTTAACTAAAAACTGCACATGAGTGAATGAAAACACTATTTTATAGCTAAACAAGCTATAGAATCACAAGCTTTCATCCTCTACCTACGTATTAGGTATGCTCTAATATTACTAATATGAGAACCTGGAAAGTAGATTTCTTGAAACACCTAGGTTTTAGAATTTCTTGTTTTCTGATTTAAGTCTTTTTTTTGTCCTAAGTGAATTCTTAGTATCATAAACCTTTCGATATGTTTTGTGCGTTTAGTGCAATTGTTAATGAAGTTAATATTTTAAATGATTACGTTTAAATTATGTGTAAATGCTTAGTTTAATAATGTAATAAAAACTGTGTACCTTGATTTTAATCTTAGTTGACTAGGCTTAAAATTAGATCTACATCTAATAAGTAAATTAATAAACGTATAAGTTACAAGTTTGTGTTATTGTTTCTAACTTATTATAGAAGTGTTACTACACAGGACAAAGAGTAGAAATTTTAAATACTAGAAATGTACTAACAACACAGAAAAAAATTATAAAATCATAAAATTACTACAAAAAATATGGCATGATTTTGTAATCACTAATTTCCAATCTTAAAAAAATTAGCCATATTTTACAGTAAATGAGATTTTGTTTGGCAACCAATAAGCCTTTCAAATCTGATAATATATTGTTACCAGTGTTTTCGCCTACCTTCAAACTTAGTGCACGAGTAAAAATTAGAGAACCAAAGCCATTTTATTGTTACCACAATTGTTTACACTTGACACCAAGTTTGTTATTTATTAATTGAAATATTTGCAGCCCAGTGGCTCAACGGTATGTCTACGGACTTACAACGCTAAAACCTGGGTTTCGATACCCGTGGTAGGTTGAGCACAGGTAGCCCATTGTATAGCTTTGTGCTTAATTCAAAACAATAACAATCCTGACCTCCTTAAATGTTATGGCTGTGCATGTGTTATACTGCCGCCAGGTTACCTACACACTTAATTCCAAGTTTATTTATCTTTAAATGATTAAATGTAATGCTTTTTCTATCTCGACGTTGGTATAACTGCCTGAAAATTTAGCGTGACGAAATACTGATTAGCTTTTGACGTAATAACCAACTCTGCACTTCTCATGACAATGAGAGAGAGGGTAAGATGTTTACGTTAGTAACAACTTGTCACCAAGGGTGTGTTCTTAAGCAAAAGGTCTTTTAATGGGTTTGGTAAACTCTCAAATGTGAAATTAGGTTAAGAAGATAATGATTTCTTAATTTTTGTTTGTAAATTTCGCACAAAGCTACTCGAGGGTTATCTGCGCTAGCCGTCCCTAAATTAGCAGCGTAAGACTAAAGGGAAGGCAGCGAGTCACCACCACCCACCGCCAATTCTTGGGCTACTCTTTTACCAATGAATAGTGGGATTGACCGTAACATTATAACGCCCTGTTACGTTTTTTTTATGTTGACTGTAGACTGAACGCAACAGAATAACACAGATAACAGCTTATATAATTTATTACAATAAACTATTATATATGTGAAAGATATAACATAAATTATATAATAACAATGAAAGATATTCAGTTTCAACCTTCAAAATTAATTACAATACAAAATGGTACTGGCCTGTGTCCAATATAATGATCTAGAATGAAAGTCCAAAAGTCCAGATCAGAAATCCAAAATTCCGGTCTAGGGTGTGAATTTGGTCCCACGAAGAAATTCCGAAGTTTGAATGGAGAAGCCCAGAAACAATTCACAGTTCAATAAATTTGACGAAGTTCTTTTTACGATGTTTTTGATGAATGTCTCAAATTTGTCGTTCTCCCACTTTTCCGGTCTCTCCTAAACAGTCATACACGTGTTGACTTTCAGTATAACCACTAATTCGTAAAGAATCGTAAAGATTGACGAAATAAAATCACAGCTTCTGTAGATCAAGCTCTGGTCACAAATTTAAGTTGAATAAACACACAGCAAACATTTAAACTTTCTCAAACGAATGACTGACTCTTTTCGCATCGCCGTCTGTTTATATATTAGTAGGCCTACTCTTCTCGAACAATCGCGTAACTTCCCAGCATTCCAGAGTAATCTAGATTCGTCTCGTACATACACCAGGCCAATACAAATGATCGATCTGCCTAATTCTAAAAATTTCTACATGAATAACAACGTATATACATAACGCTTTATACATAACACGCGACCCTCAGATTACGAGTCGCACGCCTTAACACGCTTGGCCATGCCGGGCCAATGATTTCTTAGTCATTTGAAAATATATCTTTACAACGAATATATATCTGTTCCTTTCAAAAAATTAGAAACATCAACTTGTGCACACTTATTAAGCGAGGGTCTTCTTTATACACTTTAATATCTAAATAACTTAACTAAAGACCTTAGTTTTAAAAAACTCAGAATTGTTTTACAATACATTGTTTGCTTCTTTTAAACACTAACGACTACGACAATACGGTAACGTTTTGTAAGTTGAAAATTATCATTTTAGTGCACGGCTACATTAAGGGCTATTTGAAATCTATCCCACCATTCGTTGGTAAAAGGGTAGTCCAAAAGTTGGGTGGTGATAATTATCTGCTTTCCCTCTAGTCTTACACTGCGAAATTACAGCCGGCTAGCGCATGTGTTTGTGTGTGTGTGTGTTTTTCGTATAGCAAATCCACAAAGGCCTATCTGCTCAGCCCACCGAGGGGAATCGAACCACTGATTTTAGCGTTGTAAATCCGGAGACATACCGCTGTACTAGCGGGGGGCCCAGCTGGCGCAATAACCGTCGAGTAGCTTTACGCGAAATTCAAAAACAAACAAACAATCTGAGATCTGTTTATCAACGGGGACATCGAGCCCTGTACATTTTGGTTGCAAGTCTCAAGTCCATAAATTTACAGCTGATCCCCCAGGATAAGTAAAAAATAGTGGCATACATACTAATAACTAAAATAACACATTTATTTGTTTACTAAAATGGCTTACATTTCTTTAAGAATGACGGTTTAAATACTTCGCCTAGTGTAAGAATAATTAAAAAAAAAAACTACTGCAGACTGTGCCACACCCTGAATAATATATTTATATCTTAGAGAAAAATACACCAAACACCAGCTGAGGAGTAAAGATAATAGTAGATTTTTTCAGTTTTTGTTCCTCCCTAGCTTCACACACACACACGTCTATCACCACCAAAATATAAAGGTTTTCAGAACTTTATTCAAACATTCCTTTTACATGTAGTTGTTCAAAAAATTAGTTAAGGAAAAACAAAGTCTCGAATAAACCCTTTATGTATTGTTATTTTTGTTGGGTTTTTTAGTGTTTGATAATATGCTGTATTTTGTCCAAAAATTGAAGTACAGATAACTTCTCAAGTGATCCAAAGAAAAATGCAAATCCTGCTTAACTTCATTCAAATAAGGGTTTTTTGTTTGTGTGTTTGTCGTCAAGTGCAAAATAACAGACTGAATTATCTAATCTAAGTCAACCATGGGTATCGATTATTTGTTTTTTGAATTTCGCTCAAAGCTACACGAGGGCTATCTGCGCTAGCCGTCCGTAATTTAACAGTGTAAGACTAGATGAAAAGCACCTAGTCATCACCACTCACCGCCAACTCTTGGACTATTCTTTGACCAACAAAGAGTGGGAATGACCGTAATATTATAACGACCCCACAGGTGAAAGGGCGAGAATATTAGGTGCGATGGGGATACGAACCTGCGATCCTCAGACTACGGGTGTCGAAACACAATTTTTCGCGTTACAACCCTAAAACTTGACTTATTGCTATAAAAGAGGAAGACTATAGTACCTTTTAATATAAAAAGTGGTCTCAAACGCAAAACTCAAGAATAAGTATTTTCTAAATGTGTTTTATATTCAGATAACATGCTTTTAAATACCAATCTAAATAAGAATAGAATAGATTAATTTGAAGGAAATTTATTGTAGTGAGGGAATTACTGATTGATAAAAACAACAAAAAAAAACATTATATTTCAACATAGTCCAATAACCTTTATCACCCTATATATGTATTCAAAATTCCGTATTTCTTTCTTTGCTAATATAATTGAGTTAAATTAGGAAAGGTTAATCGCACCTTTTAAGAACAATTTTCGTACGATAATTCAGTGTCGTGTGTCTTAGATGCAAAAGGTGGTGTCATGGGTGAAATGGTTACAACCTATGTATATTTAGTTATTGGCGGGTTTTCATCCAATCGTTCCTCCCTTTTCGGTTATTTTCATATCGAAAGTAACTGTTAAAACTATTAACTATTAAAATCTATTAAAAGGGCACAGCATTTCCAAGAAGAATGCTTTCAATGTTCTCCGCGGAAGCAGAAAAATTCACACAACCAAGCGTATGGGGCTGAAACGAGTTCGAAAACCACGACACAAACCAAGATCTCAAAAATGTATCTCAGAACAGCTGGTATGGGTATTAATATTTTTGTTGATAAAGAGAAAATAACGTTTCGACCTTAATAAGTCATCTTCAGCTAAAGAAAGGAGGTTAACCTGAAAATGATCTGGGTTAGAATTAGCGAAGATTATGGTTATAAAAGAGGGCCTTCCGGCATTACGAGCCATTACAACGAAACTGGAGATATCTTCTTATGCCATTAACAAGGTAATAAACAGAGACTTGAAGTTAAAGAAAACTCACAACCCAAAAGTTCACAAACTTCCAAACACACCTAAAAAGCAATGATTGGTTTCACGAAAAAGATAAACGAAAAAACTGAAATCGAAGGAATACATTTCGACCACATACATAATTACTCCGATACACTTACAGTAAATTTCTTTATGACCAGCTTACACGTGATATTGAAAGCTATTGTTCACGTACAGATTTCTGTGGAGGTTTAAATATAGATATAGATATACAGTGGAAAGTATGTTATACGTTATAAATATAAAACCTACCTCTCTGTCTTTCGAAAAAACAACTTACACTGAAAATCGCCAATATTTCGCAATCAATCCCACTAGACTGAGCAGAATCGACAATGAAATGGTTCAAATGGAAGTATGGAACCTGGAATATCATTCTGATAAAGTGTGATTCATCTTGAATTTATTAAACATTCTCTAAATGTCAAAATAGAATTACCAGTATACTGATTACCCGGAATCGCCAGGTGGGTTAAGGCGTTCGACTCGTAATCAGAGTGTCACGGGTTCGAATCCCCGTCACACCAAACACGCTCGCCCTTTCAGCTGTAGGGGCGTTATAATGTTACGGTCAATCCCATTATTCATTGGTAAAATAGTCCGAGAGTTGGCGGTGGGTGGTGATGACTAGCTGCCTTCCCTGTAGTCTTACTCTGCTAAATTAGGAACAGCTAGCGCATATAGCCCTCGTTTAGCTTTGCGCAAAATTCAAAACAAACCAAACCAATATGTTGGTGCTCTAGAGCTACAAAATTAAAGCTAACGTACATATTATGGCGCCCTCGTGCGAAATTTCCGATGAATTACTAACAACAGATCTAGAAAGTTTAAACCTGAAAACTTACGAAAAAGCAAATATTTGAAATTATTGGAGGAAATATTATTTGTATGTTGGCGTATACAAATATTTATGCAAGATTCCTTTTTTCACAGTCGGGTGTGTTTTAATACCGGACTATAGACGAGAATGTAAGACGTTGAAATTGTAATGGCGATGAACACACTCCATGCTTTCAATGATAATTAATCAATCGGTTTCAGCCCGAACAATGCCCATGAAGTGCAGAGTCCTCTTCGATTAAGAGTCGCGTGTAGACAACTGGTAGTGCTGACTGACTGACTTCCCTCTGGTCAATAATTCAAACCCGGTTTCGATACTCAAAGTAACAGAGCACTGCTAGCCCGTTGTCTAGCTTTACGTTTAACGACAACATTCAACCAATAATCCAACATTAGAAACAGCTGTAGATTTTTGTCTGACCTGACTCTGTTATTGAAAGTAGAATCCAGATAATAAGTGCGTAATAGTTATCCAAACACTAAGTGCTCTACTTCTGTCTTCCAGTTAGTCGGCTTTAAGATTATATACTTATAACGCTAAAATCCGGAGATAGGTTCCCTATGACAGATAGCCTATTATGTGGCTTGGCGCTAAAAAAACAAACAAACCTTGACTTATATAAACAAAATTCACTTTTGGGATTCATTTTTTACTAAAATATATTATAATTTTGTAATAGTGATTTTAAATTAATATGTAGGCATTTTTCTCAATAGTCATCTTTCGAAGTTCCCTTGAAATTAAGCTCACAGAGTAAAATGATGTGTAAAAAAATAGTATAAATTGTTGTTAAAATGTGTTAATTCTGCGATATTATTATTAATTACTATTTGCAATACATGTATATGTCTTTGGTGACATTTTTATGTTGTATTTAAGAAAAGTGTGTGGTGTTTTTTATATTATTTTTTGGGAAGAATAACAAATCCTCTCCTATATACATCTGTACATTCGTAAATAACAGAAATTGTTTTAAATAATATCTAAAAAAAATATTTAAGTTCAGTTGTTTCCACCACGTTCGATTCCCCTCGGTGGACTGAGCAGATAGCCCGATGTGGCTTTGCTATAAGAAAAACACACACACACAGTTTCCACCAGTTGAGTTAGACAGGGCAGTTCACATTTACACGATTATCGATTTTCCGTACAGCATGGTGTTCTTTCTTCAGCTAGAGCCGAGAAAGATACATTGTTCAAAAGTCTATATGAGTTAAGAATATTGGAAAATTTATGGTTATACTTAGTTGCTCAGCTCAAACAAAGGGAAGAAGAAAAGTTATTTCACATCAAGTCATTTAGTCTTCGCGTTTTTATTGTTTCGCTTTTAAAATTTTTCTTTCAGAAAACAATTATTAATAACATTAATATTGTAATATCAAAACAAAAATAGTGTCCTTATTTCCCGCCAGATACTTAACTAAGTTAACAGTTATATAGCAGAAAACAAATATATTGTTGTGCGAATTAGAACATAGCCTGCATCGTTTTAGCATACTCACAAAAAAACTTATGAAAGCGTTTGTCTCTTTCGAAGCTGTATAAATTCAAGTAGATAAACCACGCCTACGAACCATGTAAAATAGCACGTGATATTGTGTGAATTCTTTACACATGGGTTAACATTAAAATACCACTTATGATACCATTTATGAAATAGTACTTACTTATTACTTATTTTTATATAAAGTAGACCTATATAAAGTAAATTGAAGTGTACTGTACGTAACAAGCACGTGGGAAAACTTCACAAAATAAAGTTAGTAACCGTGTGTGTGTTTTTCGTATAGCAAAGCCATAAAGGACTATCTGCTCAGCCCACCGAGGGTAATCGAACCCCTGATTTTAGCGTTGTAAATCCGGAGACATACAGCTGTACTAGCGGGGGGTCAGTTAGTAACTGTTGATTTTCGTGACTAGTATGCTTCAAATGGCCGGGGTGTCACTTGACTTGCAATTCGCAGGTAGCGAGTTCCAATCCTCTTACCAAACATTTTCAGCCGTGGGAGAATTATGATATGACACTCAACCTTACTATTGGTAAAGAAGTAGTCCAAAAGTTGGCAGTGAGTGGTACTGACTAGTTGTCTTCCTCCTAATCTATTACTTCAAATAGCTTTGAGCGAAATTCAGTAAACAAACATTACCATTTGGAGTTTTACCGTTGCGATAACCTATTTCAGTGCCCCGAAAAACAAACTTTTTTTAAAACATTAAATCAGCTGGAAAATACTTATAAGCATAGTTTACAAACTAGTTATGGATTGGATTTTTTCCGGTATAACAATGGTGTTTTTCTTATAACAAAGCTACACCGAGGGAAATCGAACCCCTGATTGTAGCGTTATAAATCAGAAAACTTTCTGCTGTACTAGCGGGGTGCAGGAGAATGGTAAGTTTACAAACTTAAAACACTAAACTCCGGAGTTCGATTCCTCACGACGGAAAAGGCGCAGATATCCCATCATGTAGCTTTGCGCAAAAAACAACAACAACCGAAATGGTTCAGAACAGCTTACTTTAGGCTCTGTAAACAATAAAAATAATTCCGTTCAAATGAAACATTTATTTTGTTATTACAAAATGCTTAATGTACTTTTTAATTAGCATTATTAATAAGTATGGTTTAGGATATATACTAATGAGAAATTAGTTAATTGAGATAGTAAAAGTACGTAACTTGGCGAAAAAAACAGATATACTTTAACCAGTCACAAGAAAGGAAAGGAAACCTGTGTTTGATTAATATATACAGTATAAGCAGCTAATTTAACATTAAAATATATACGTCTAACCACTTACAAGAAACGAAAGTAAAACAATGTTTGATTGATGTGCACACTCCAAACTAAGTGAACAAAGAAAGCAATTTGTAAAGCAGATGTGTCGAATCCTTAATAAAACAAATGTTGTATGGTGTATATAGTATAAGTAGGTAGATAAACATCAAAATAGATACATTTAACCACTCACAAGAAAACAAATAAAGTCGATGTTTGATTTACGATACACATTTAAGCACTCAAATAAAAAATCAATAATAATAACAAGTTTTTTGTTTACGGAAAGAATGAATACACAAGTACACCCTTGTGCAAATTAATTGGAACAAAATGGGAAACTACGATTTTTTTCAATTTTTGCGTTATTTCTGAGAATCCAAAATTTACTCACAAATTAATACATGATATGACCGCCTTTATTTTTCAGATGATCATTAATTCGCTTTGGCATCGAGTCCACGAGTTGACTGCAACCTTTACTAATTTTTGGATCGCGGTACCACACCTCAATTATGGCCTCAATTGGCTTATCTTTCGAAGTAAGTCTTTTCCCCGATGTCTTTTTTTTAACAAATCGTCTAAAGATTTTCAATAGAATTTAAATCCGGAGAGTTTCCAGACCAGTCTAGCACCTTTATTTGCGTTGTAGTCATTAAATTCATCACAAGTTTCGATGTGTGGCACGGAGTAAGATATTGCTGAAAGATTCCAGATCCATTTTGGAAATCTCTTTTTAAATTCTGAAACGACTTTTCTCTGCAAAACTTCGATGTACTGTGGTCCTCGCATCATACCTTCTACGATATGTAAGCTTCCGACGCCATAGTAGCTGAAAAAGCCTCAAAAGATCTTCTTCAAGGAATGTTTTACGAACTGACTAATGTGAGATTCTCGAAGATTCTCACCTGGAGATCCGTGAACATGCAAACTTCTTTGACGCTGTACGAAGAAATGAGTCTCGTCATTAAATAACACTTTTCTCCATTGTTCTTGTGTTCATTTATTGTATTTCAGACCCCATTGATATCGTTTTTTCTTCATTGAGTTGGTAAGAAGTTGTTTTTGACTGGTCTCCTTGCCCTTCTAACGCAATTTATAATGACGTAATATTCCTCAAAATTTCTTCATATATTCCAAAAATAGATCGACCATACTGCAAAACACAGCTAATGACGTCGTCTGTGTGAATAAATGACGATTGAAGGAAATCGGCGGGTCCAGCGAGCCTACACCGGCCGCCATGCTGAAATTATTGTAAAATGACCATTTGTTTCAATTAATTTGCACAAGGTTGTAGTTAAATCTCACCGTAAAATACATAACTGAAGTATATTCGTATAATAGCAGTTTGCGAAAGAATACAGAATGGTATGGATATTCTAAGCAGTAATTGTAAAATACTCAGTTCGTTAATTTTTAATAATATAAATACAAATATTTTGTTTATTCGCATAATGAAGTTAAACAAAAAGTACTATAGCAGAGAAGTATATTTAATATTTGTTATATGTATCATTATTTTTACACAGGATGGCCCGTAAGTCCCTACCCATCCATATATCTTATGTATCCAGTGTATCTGTGTGTTATCTCTCATTCTCGCTGCATAATATTATGCGACGCCATGTTTTGTGAGACATTTTCCTCAACATAGCAGAGGTTAATGTTCCAAATGCCGCGGTAACAGCTGCCTTCAACTCATCATTAGTATTACTGAATATTACATAATAGCATACGGATTGATAGGCTCTTACGGGCCACCCTGTAGTTAAGCTTGGGTAGCAATAACTGGTTTCTGTGTATTGCTAGGTTTGAGATCACACTCCTTTTTATGTTGTTGCCTGAGCATAAAGTGGCTTAACAACTGACTGTTTTTGTTGGGAATAGTAAAACAAGCAAAAAAACGAGAGTTTTAGTGTTATAGCTCTACATTTGGATTATTAGGATTTGCCATGTGTTCCAACAGAACTCTTGTTACACAACACCTGTAATCACTTAACTACTTACTGTCCTGTGCAATATTCTAATTAACACATTTAATAATGGTATAAAAAGACGAAAGAAAAATTAGTTTGTTTTGTTTGTTTTGGAATTTCGCACAAAGCTACTCGAGGGCTATCTGTGCTAGCCGTCCCTAATTTAGCAGTGTAAGACTAGAGGGAAGGCAGCTAGTCATCACCACCCACCGCCAACTCTTGGACTACTCTTTTACCAACGAATAGTGGGATTGACCGTCACATTATACACCCCCACGGCTGGGAGGGCGAGCATGTTTAGTGCGACGCGAGCGCGATCCCGCGACCTTCGGATTACGAGTCGCACGCCTTACGCGCTCGGCCATGCCAGGCCTCCAAGAAAAATTAGATAAACAAAACGTAACTGGAAGAAATGTCATAGTTTTTGCTAACACGCAGTTTTGTACTCAGCATTGTTTGATTTTACTTTCAGTTTTCATTAAATCATATTTTCTGAAACGGTGATTTATTTAAACTGGGTATGGGTATCATATTTAAGTTATGTTATTGCAACTGATAGATATGCAATATTGTAAAATCTTTAATTATTCTTCAATATCAAAGCTGAAAAACATACCATCTATTTTATACTCTATACTACACGTTTGTATATTTACAGGAAACATGGTTAAATTAAACAACTACTTAAAAAGCAAAGTCCATTACAGCATATTTATTCCTACGATTACCTTAAATAACATACCATCGTGAGATTAAATATCATTCAAAGACCAAAACATTTGTGTCACATACATATATATATAAAGAAAATTCAATACTAGACACACTTCGATCTACTGAGTAGAGATAGTAAAGCATATTTTTAAAAAGACGATTCTGCAGAATAGGCTAGACATTGGTATGGATACAGTAACACTGTCTGCTGCATTGAATTTTAATTTCCAGCCTTACGTATACAGAATAATAGTATTAATTTAATTAATTTTAAATCAAAAGCAGACACAGCTGCATTATTAAACCGATTATAAACGTAAAAAGGTTATAACTGCCACCCTTTCACTTAAGTCAGCATTACTGATTGCATAATCATCATTCATTTGTATGAAAAACATAATGATCAGGTTAACATACACTAAAGTATAGTGAGTTAGAGTTTACTCCCTATATTTAATAATTGAGTGTAGAAAATTCCTTAGTTTATACACCATACATTATTAGGCTTATGAACATGGCACTTCAACCAAAACTTTGTATTTTCTAATCTCAACGGACTGTCAAGCATCGGTAGTGAGAATAAAGCCTTGTTGTACAATCGGCAAAGTGTGATTTAAACGATACAATAAACTTTCCTTACCAAAATCCTCTATTTAATTAATAAATAATGATGTGACTGAAGTTATTCTCAGTCTTATTATGATGCAATAACACATCTATTACGCAATAAGATATTTAGCTTCATCCCTTTAGGCGTTTTACATCATGAGAGTTTATGAATCGTAACCAAATAATAAGAATAGCGCATGAACTAAAATTAAATTATGTTTTAAGTCAGGCGCTTTAAAAAGCTCTATTGTTGAATGAAAGTTATTATAGACTGTTATGTGCTATTATATTCGTAATGAAAACAACTACTAAACACATCAAGTACTGATATTATTAATATTTGTATTTGCTGTCTACTTGTGATATCATCATTATTCCCAAAAACGTGTCATGCTCCGCAGCTTAAGTGTTACGCGCCATAAATTACAAAAACATAAATAAAAATAGATTATTCGAATTTTGAAACAATCTAAAATATTCACACCACTTTTAACCCCACAGAGGCACTGCTCTTGAAGACTTACTTATGAAGACAGACCCATAACAAAGACACTGATAAAAATATGAGGATGAAATTGCTAACAAATTCTCATATTGGCTTGTCTTTAAAAAATCAAAAACATCAGAAAGAAAAACCCATTTAAATAACATCCAAGCGCTTTCAACAGATAAGTCTGTCTTGTCCGGAGGAGGAGAGGATAAGTATGATGGTTTATAACGCTAAAAACTGAGTTTCGATACCAAAGACTTGCAGAGTGCATGCGTTCCATTTTGAAGTGTAGGCTCAGAATGGCCAAACGTGTTAAGGCGTGCGACTCGTAATCTGAGAGTAGCCCAAGAGTTGGCGGTGGGTGATGATGACTAGCTGCCTTCCCTCTAGTCTTATACTACTAAATTAGGGACGGTTAGCACAGATAGCCCTCGAGTAGCTTTGTGCGAAATTCAAAAAATAAAAACAAACAAATCATTTTGAAGCTTTGCGCTTAATAATAAACAAAAAACTCCTTAAGGATAAATTACTTCACCCTCTGAAAAGGATACCTGGTTAAACATTACGAACTTTTGAAATATTTTTTGATGTCTTTCTATCATACGATCGGGCAAACCACATTATCTTCATTACCAAAGCTGCTTCCACTAAACGACATATTACGTGTAGTGTATTAGAAAAATGGAACTCCACAACAAAACATACACTCTTAAATAAGCCATGGTACCAAGAAGCCACATAAATTATGGAACTGATAGACGGATGAAAAATGTTAATAACACACAGCGAAAGGCCGCCTTCTATTACTGAAAAATTCTTAATTACTTATCATATAACACTTCAGCCTGAAGTAACAAAATATATTAACTTTACCTTAATGATAGTTTAAATAATTTTTTCCAGGAATTTCATGTCTTTTTCCTCAAAACATGAAATCTCACAAGTATTTTGTAAAGTTACAAAATACCTCGACAAAATAGTTGGCACCCTTGTGATAAAGTTGCAAAACAATAAAAAAAACTGTTTACTCTTTCTACGAACGAACATAAACGCTCAAAAAATATAAATATATAAATATGCAGACATATTTCACAACATTACGTATTACAAAAACGCAAACATGGATATTTTATAATTTTAGGTAAACCCAGGTGACTCGTAACAAATTTTTTAAAATGACACTAAAAATACTTCATCAAGTTGGATCATTCAATCAGCACAATTTTTTAGGTAACAAAACTTTGAACACCATGAAATCCTGTTGCACTAACCTTGATTTTGCATTTAAAATCTTTCTATAGGTAATTAATTGTATTTCCTCCTTTATACACACACACACATATATATAATTACAAATTAATTTTATCGAATTTCTACTTAAGAAATTCCCCCACGCCGGTAACTAAGCGAGCTTATAATGCTAAAAATCGAGTATCGATACAGCACAGTTAGGTACTTTGCAGCTTTGCCCTGAACAACAAAACAAGTAAACTTAATAAATTATTATCTTGAGCGTTTTCAGTTTTGGCTATGTAAAAAAATATCTGTCGTGCACAAACGTATCTCTATCCTCATCCATAAGATACTTTTGACGTAAGTGAATTTACACATGAACTACGTTGCTTGTCACCTTAGTTTTCCAAGTCATTTAACCCTTTTTCTCACACTCTTCCTTTAAAAATTAAAAAGTTTTACATTTTTATTTCTCTGCATCTCCATTTCACGCCAGTATCCCGATGATTCGTAGTTGAGACATTTACTCAGTAGGCCCACAAGGCAACCTCTTAGGTGATTAGCTGCAAAAAAGCAGTCGTAGACTAAACGTCGAAAGATCACAAAGGACGAGATACATCATTCTGATACTGTATATGTCTTGATCAAATGCTTCGCATGTCCGCAGAAGAGGCCTTAGAGGCGAGTTAGGGACGCCCTGAAACTTCTATTTTTTATACCCTTTCCTGTTTTGTGGGTGATACCAGAAAGTCAGAAGGCTACAGGAAGAACACCTCTATGAAGAAATCCGTAAACAACACGCTCGGCCAGCGCGTTGATTCTAAGTCAAATTCTCGTCAAAGAGTGAAATGAAGAAAAAACAATCAAGAAAAGAAGCCAGCTTTGCAAAATGGTTTTTTGTTGTTGACTACCTAAAAACGACAAATCAGATTATCGAAAAATCAAATGAATTCAATATACCACTTTGCATCGGATACATTGGCTTTGAAAAGGCATTTGAGTCAGTCAAGCACTATGTCACCCTTAAAGCTCTGCAAAAAGGTGGAATAAACTAAGTACATACAAACATTCTTGAAGACATCTGCACTGACGCAAAAGTAAGAGTCCACCTAGATAACTATGTTACTACACGATTTCTTGGTTAGTAGAGGTGTAAGATAAGGAGACGCTATATCACCTAAGATATTTACAGCAACTTTACAGGAAGTTTTTAAACCATCAAAGCTAGATGAACATGACATCAATATAAATGCAGAAGAACTAACAGACTTAATATTACGTGATTTTATTTATGGAGATCGCATAACAGATGGAGCAACAATTCCTCACGCTAAATGAAGAAGACGCAAGATTGGCCTTAAAATACATAAAACGAAAAAAATATATTACAAACCACATGATAACCGTGAAATAAATTATAAAATGAAACGACTGAAACAGTGAACAATTAACAAATATCTCGGACAAACATTTTACATGAAAAATACAACAACAAAAAATAAGTATGAGAATAAAAGTTGGTTGGAGCTGCTTTCAGAAATACCGGGAGATTTTTCAAGACGAAAAACTACCAATAACCCTTAAAAGAAGAGTACTTGACCAATGTTTTACCAGCTTAGAAATATGAATGTAAAACTTAGACACTCACTAAACAGCTTAACTCAAGATTGCAGACAACTTAAAGAACATTGGAAAGAAAGATGCTAGTAATCAGACTTAATGATAAAATTATTTGCTCAGGGATCAGAGGAAATACTGGGGAAAGTATTTACCCAAGTATATTGCATAATCAAATGGAAATGGGCTGAACACATCGATTAAAAGACAACAGATGGAAGAAAAGAATCACAGAATGGCAGCCCTGTAGAAGGGAAGAGATCAAGATAAAGAGCACACAGAAGATGGCATGATGACATAACTGAGAAAGAGGGAATCACGTGGCCGAGGAAAGTATCAGACACACACTGTTTGCAATGAGCGAATATAGCCTAAAATGAATCCCAACGGCAACGACAGGCTTGAAGTTTACAAAATTAAAATCCAAGATTACATTCATCGCAGTGGACACAGTCCAAATAGCCTCAAAGTAAGAAATTTTCTATTCTGTAAACGATCGAGCTACTAGTTTTCTTTAAGAAATTTGAACCAAAAGAAATAAAAGGTTTTGTCACATTAGTTTCAAAATTTCAATGGGGTCATACGTATGTTCCGAAAGGGAAAGTAAAATCCCACTATTCGATCAGATAACAGCAGTCAAAGAATTCGCGATATGTGCCTTTCCTCTCAGTTCAAACCTAATAACAACTTCACACAAATAACCTTTGTGTTGCACTGCGCGAAACTGTGAAACAAACAAAACATCAAAATTTATAATATAATTTTTTACATGTTATTTGACGTTACAAATACCAAACACGTCATTTTGTATCTAAAGTTATGCTGTCTTTTGAATAGTGCAGAAACAAACAACTTACATATAAAATAAACATATTATATAAACCCTCTTTTCATCTAAATAACAAAGTTTCAAAAACCAAACGTATAATACAATAAAAAAACACGTCATTAGTTATATAAAACATTTCTGGTCATATATGTATATAAGTATATATATATATATATATTTTCAAATATTAAAAATTATTCATACCACAAATGTTTTAGTAAAACTTGCTTCACATTTGTAGTGTGTACTTATCCCAAAGAAGCAAATATGTCAAAAATGCACAAATAATAATAAGAAAAACCTTTAACGAAGTAATAATATTGTAAAATACTTTACAAAATTCAAACTTATATGTCGAACAAAACACATTTCAATTAAAAACCAGCCATGGAAAAAATAATATACGGTGTTTCCTACAAATACTTGCCCCCTTTAGTACAACGGCAAGTCTACGGATTTACAACGCTAAAATTAGGGGTTCGATTCCCCTCGATGGGCTCAGCAGACAGCCCAATGTGGCTTTGTTATAAGAAAACACACACACAACCTATATATAAATACTCACTTAATGTGCATACCTTCTTTGCTTTTACGTCTATCTTCCAGTTTCAACTTCGATCACGACATAAATGCGCCAAAAGGTATAAATAAGTAATTGACGCAAAAAGTCGTCAGAAGCTATTATTACAAAAGACGTGATAAAATTATATTCATTTTGATATAAAATATATATATATTTATAATTCCATAATATGAACAAATGACGGCAAAGAATAATAAAAAAATAAGCTTTCCGAACCCAGCGCCATCATGAGACACTAAAGATGATCAAAAAAGATCTTTTAGAACCGATACACTAAGCTGACCCAAATCTAGTAGTACCATAATCTCTCATCACCGATTTCCCCCTAATCGAAAATAAAATTTAAAAAAATAAAAGGCAAGACTACATTTATTATGTCAGCAGTTAATATCACGTGATTTATTGATTTTAGCTAATGTTAAAACTTCATACTACGGTCGTAGAAGTAATCGGAAAAGCGTGACTAACTGATGCATCTTGCCTGAAGCCGGAAATATCTTTTAAATGACAGATCAAGTATTATAGATGTTACTATGGTCACCATGTCAAAACTAACTTTCTTTCCAACATTTGGTTTTTACAGACCGACCTTACACAAAGCTGAAATATAGAACACGATACCGAAAAATGTAGCTCTCAAGTGTTGTACACCAAGAATATATTCATGCATACACGGCATGTATATGAATTGTTATCGTAACCATAGCAACAACATGCATAGACAACATATATACATATATATATGTATACATACATATTCGAATAATAAAATTAGAGCTAGAAAATATCAAAATGAGATAGATAAAACAAACAAAAGTAAATACTGCCCATGCACGAGAGATACAGAAACGTTTGTTTTTAAACAGTCAACAATTTCACCTACAAAATTAACAACTTATCACGTTAACTAATTTCAAAAATAATATGTATAAGCACACAAATTTATTTGAAAGTCAGATCACAAAGTAATGTTACTACAAATGATTAAGGATGACATATATATATATATTTATACGTGTTTTGCTAATATACAATAATATAGTTTTACACAACAAATAAGCAGATTTTGTCTTTCGTCTAGGCTACCTAATGATCTATTTCAAATTAAATATCTTTCATCCAGCAAAGTTATTGATTCATTTGTAATCTTTGTAATGACTTACTATTAACTAAATGTCAATCATTTTCCAGTCTCATTCACTGTCCATCTGGAAAGTTTGTTAACAAAATGTTGTTGAGACAATTTGCTAGAAATAATTTATTATCTTATATCAAAATAGTTATTCTTTCAAATGGCGAAAATGCCAAAGATAATTTTCGATCATTCTGTTCTACATTCGAATGTAGGTACGATTATTTTACCCAAATATTTATTGAATTACTATAAAAATAATATGATTGAATAAGAATCACCCTTTAATCTCTAATGTCTTTATCGTCAAATATTTTTAAATTGTGGTTTTATCATTTCAGTCTTTTCTGATAAATAACAAACTGCATAAAGAAAAAAAGAATTTCTGGAAGAAGTTTGAAATGTTTTGGTAAAATTCATGTTATCGTGATAATTTTACTTTTATTTATTCTTTTTTAGATATCTTTTTATGGTTCTCATATCTTTCAAACCTACGAAATGAGAACTTGCCAACGTTGCTACGGGTCTTAATAAAACAACACTGGCTAAATAGTGTGATATTTTATTCAGTGTGCATGTAAGTACACATGTACGAATTTCGAAAGGTAATGAGACAAGACATGGTTCGCCCAGCTAATTTTTGAAACATGGTATGTGAAATTCGAAATAATATTGAATGTTAAGAGTGATAGCCTTTCTTCATTTTACATTACACATGTGACTTGAGTAAATCAACATGAAGAAGCAAGATACCATGAAGAGAAATATATATCATATGAAATATTTTCTTATGTTTATGGCAAGATATCATGAAGAGAAATAAATATATATATCATGATTTGTTTTGTTTGTTTTGGAATTTCGCACAAAGCAACTCCAGGGCTATCTGTGCTAGCCGTCCCTAATTTAGCCGTGTTAGACTAGAGGGAAGGCAGCTACTCATCACCACCCACCGCCAACTCTTGGGGTACTCTTTTACCAACGAAAAATGGGATTGACCGTCACATTATAACGCCCCCACGGCTGGGAGGGCAAACATGTTTGGCGCGACGCGAGCGCGAACCCGTGACTCTCGGATTACGTGTCGCGCGCCTTACGCGCTTGGCCATGCCGGGCCCTATATATTATGAGATATTTTCTTATGTTTATGACAAGATACCATGAAGAGATATATATATATATATATATCATATGAGATATTTTCTTATATCTATGACAATAAGCACGACTTTTGCTTGTTAAATATATCTGATATTATAAAATATTTGTTGCTATTCATTTCATATCTTTTAATATCAAGCAGATAAAATCTCGATTAATAATTTCTATTTTCTGAAAAATAATTCCATATGATAATTCATTATTAAGTAAATATCTCTTGTCTATAATATATAATGACTCATTATTAAACAAATGGCTTTCGTATAAGATATAAAATGGCCAATTATTAATCAAATGTATTTCGCCTAAGATGTTTAATGAGTTATTAAAGTAAATGCCTTTCATCCATATAACATGACCGATTATTAATCAAATACCTTTCGTTTGGGATATATAATGATTAATTATCAATGAAATGTCTTTCATTTAGAATACATAATGATTCATTATTAATTAGCTACATTTCGTCTAGGAAGTGCAAACACTCGTTATTAATCAAATGTCTTTTATCTCAAATATGCAATGACTCGTCATAAACCAAATGCCTTTCGTTCAGAATGTGCAATAAATGACTCATTATTAACCAAACGTATTTAATCTATAATATGCAATGACTCGTTATTAAACAAATGTCTTTCGTCTAGAACAAATAATGACTCGTTATTAATCGAATGTCTTTTGTTTAACGGCCTATTTTATATGACGGTATATGCCCATGTCTTAACAAAAACTAAAATTCAGTATAATAATTTCGAACATACAATATCGCAAGTTCTGTTTTTTTTGTTGTTGTTTTTAATTTGATAACAGAAACTTTGAGTTGTAAGTATTATAAGAATTAAAATAAATACTTACGCAATGAGTTACAACGCCGGATGATATTATCCAAGAACGTATTTTGAGGTGCAACTAGGCCCCTTCTTCCCCCAGGCATTGTTTACTATGTTTTATTAAAAAGAGGCTTAAGGTTCGTGGAATGGATTCATCTAAAGTAAACCCTAGTTGGTTGACATTCTTTACCCATTGTGTTGCAGCTACACTTGGAAATGACTAAATTGCGAAGTTGCAAAAAATCTCCCTCATATTTTAGGATTAGCATATCTCGTGTTAGCTAACTATTAGATGAGTAGATGGTATTACTATCATAACTCTAATCACGTGGCTTCTCTACTGACGAGCCGCAAACAGGTACATGTGTAAGGATGTTATTTAATGTACCGCTAATCTTGTCCGATAGTCTGCTATGTGTTGCGTAACATAGCTCCAAAAGTACCATACCTGAGTTTCAAATGATTTACTGTGTTTTATGCTTAGTCCATACGACCCTATCGATTCCTCGGGGCTGCAGACGAAACAGTGGAAACAAAACCGAGCTCCAACTGAGAATGCTTTTTTGAACCTCAAACTTGTTCAGTGCGCGGACAGCGCTACGCATCACTAAGTTTGCGCATGTCAACAAGTAGCTATACTGCACTAAAACAAATGCGCATGCTGGTAACCATGGTAAATGTAGTTTGTGACCATTTGGCAAGTCGCATTTTGTCCTATGTAAATAAAGATACATTGCAGCAGCAGTTATGACAGAACGAGTGAGGACCTTTAATATATTTCATTTATTTACAGCTTAGTTTCAAAGTATTTGATAGCTGAAAATGCGCTGAACATACAAATAGTATATAAGGTATTAACTGTCAAAAAATAAGTAACAATTGGTAATGATTGATTTCTTCATTGAGTTAGATTGAGCATTGACACTTTTGTTGGTCCCTAATTCTATTATTTGCTGAAACTAAATATCAAGTTTTCAAGTTGTAACACTGTTACGTATTTTTTATGTTTTAAGTTCTTCGTAGATTAAACGCAACAGAAAAACACAGATAACAGCTTGTATAATTTATTACACTAAACTATTAACAAATATAACAGATATAACATAAATTATATAATAACAGTGACAGATATTAAGTTACAACATTCGAAATTAATTACAAAACAAAATAATACTAGTTTCAAACTTCAAAATTAATCACAATACAAAATGGTACTGGCCTGTATCTAATATAATGATCTAAAATGAAAGTCTCAAATTCCAGTCTAGGGTGTGAATTTGGTCCCACGAAGAAATTCCGAAACAGTTCACAGTTCAATAAATTCGCCGTCTCTCAGCACAAGCAGTAATTCAGATGTATCGTAGAGATTGACGAAATAAAATCACAGCTTCCGTAGATCTAACTTCAATCACAAATCCAAGTTGAATATTCACAGCAAACACTTAATCTTTCTCAAATAACTAACTCTCTTCTTTTGAAATAAAACTGATGTCTGAATCTCACTCTTTCTCTTCGAATAAAACTAATGACTGAATCTATCTTCTTTTTTGAATAAAAACTGATGATTGAATCTCTTTCTTTTTCTTCGAATAAAAACTGATGACTGAATCTATCTTCTTTTTTTGAATAAAAACTGATGACTGAATCTCTCTCGCGTCACCGTCTTTTATACCGGTAGGCCTATTTCTCGAACAATCTTGCAATTTCCATACAACTCCAGAGCAATCCGCGCGTGTCTGTTCTTGCACGAGACTACACGTCTAGACACGAAGTCACCAACACTCATTTACAAACATATGATTGGTCTACTTAATTCAAGAAAATTCTAAATGTTACCCTAAATAAATAACAAAATATTAGTTTAAACTTCGAAACAATAATATCAATATGAAAAAATGAATAACAGAAACGAAAACTCAAACACAACACGACATGTTGTCGCTTACAAAATATTTACACGACATTTACATAACAAACACATACTTAATGTAAAAATATCAATGTGTGTTGCGTAGAATTATAGCAACAGACCACGTACTGGTCGTTTCATGTTTTACATGTGCTTGTGTGTTTCCCAGCAAATAAATAAATAAGAACATATTTTAACAATACTAATACATAAAATTGTTAGACTAGCTAAAGTACCCGACTCCTGTTCGAAAGTTATATAAAATTCAAGATTAATGAAAGGTTATCTTAGGACATGAAAAGAACTTTCTCTCACACGTAATTGTAAGAGAAAAAACAGTAGATAAAAACTGTAAATTACAAAAGGTAGACCGCAAATTTACTCGTCTCTCCGCATGGACCCAATAAATCTCCATACTAACTTTGGTGA
The DNA here is from genome assembly GCA_011833715.1 of Carcinoscorpius rotundicauda. Classification (NCBI taxonomy): domain Eukaryota; kingdom Metazoa; phylum Arthropoda; class Merostomata; order Xiphosura; family Limulidae; genus Carcinoscorpius; species Carcinoscorpius rotundicauda. The sequence continues at coordinate 34,997,179 of CM022405.1, read as the reverse complement.
AAATTCATCCACAGGAAGTGAGATAATAGTAAAAAACGCTCATAAAACCCCAAAACAAACAAACTGAAAACTTGTATTTACCCTCACATTGATCTAATAAATTTCTTATCAATTTTAGGGAAGATCCAGCCGCAGGTGTGAATGGACCTTCACTGAAACTGTGATGAACTGTGTTATTTAACTGTGATGAACTTTCACTTTTGAGCACATATAGCTTTCGTTTTTTGTTCAGAGTTTTCATTTAATTTTATCATGATATAGCAGTTGTCAACTCAGTCTATTTCATGCATTTTTAAATTTAATACAGCCTGAACTTTTGAAAAATCGATTATAAAACATCAGTAGATTTTTGTTTAAACAAAATTAATGAACTTATAAAAATATATCTCATAAATAATGACTAACGTAAAATAAACAACAAAATCAGAAACCTGTAATTGACCTTCAACAGTATTCACGAAATATGAATATCGAAATTCAATGGTGTAACAGATTTGTTGTTGTAGATTTGTTTTAGTGCCTACACTTGTCTCCGTATAATTTTCTTTTTTGCATGTGATGTATTTCTTGACTGTGTATGGTGCAAATGCCACCTGTTTTCAAAATTTGTAGAACGCTCTTATGCGTAAAGAATCAACAATGCACTAGGTGTGTATGTAATACTATTGATTGATAGTATTGTTGCAAGCGAAATTCGGTGAATGTTCTAGAGTCTTGCGTGATTGGTATATAAAACACTAACGCGTCAAGACACAGATAGAAGATGATTATTCGACAGCTATAGTCAGTGTGTTATAGACCTGGGAAGCTATAACTGTAATTACCGCCTATTAATCGGAAAACTACACAATTTGACAAGGAACACATACAGATTTCGAACATTACAAATCTTTTGACTTCGGCGAATTACTTCGGACGTTAGAATTTCTACGAGATCATTAAATATCTCTATCGGTAAAAAGTGAACTTGTAAGCGGTGTAAGGTTAATAAAATTAACAAATAGCAGCTATCTAGCTTAAGCGAGGTGTAATAGTATCAAATCAAAATTAATTTGCTCGTCGTGGACTTGGATCATTGATAAAATATGCAGTTCTAAACCAGATGTACGTACGACTCGTGTTATCTATAAGTTTGTAAAACTGTTGTATATAAACAATCCTTTCTAATAACTATTAGTAATAACGGTTATTATAAATTATATTGTATTTATTTGTATATTAAAATGTATTTGTGTTAAAATGAAAATTTTGTGTATCAGTCTCATTTGCAAATACCATAAATTTGATACCTATTAACACTTACAATTCGTTCTAAACTTAAATTTAAGGTTTTTTGAAATAATAATACGTTAACATACAAGGTGTGTGAAAAAGTTAAAACCAAAGATAACAAAAGCTGATTACAATCTATTCAACACAGAAACAGAATGTATAGAAATATTAAGAAAACTACCAATATATAATGAATTAGTTGAGTTTTAAAATTATTCAAGTACGTCAATAGAACAAACTAAATTTGTTTTGGAATTTCGCACAAAGCTACTCGAGGGCTATCTGTGCTAGCCGTCCCTAATTTAGCAGTGTAAGACTAGAGGGAAGGCAGCTAGTCATCACCACCCACCGCCAACTCTTGGGCTACTCTTTTACCAACGAATAGTGGGATTGACCGTCACTTTATACACCCCCACGGCTGGGAGGGCGAGCATGTTTAGCGAGACGCGGGCGAGAACCCGCGAACCTCGGATTACGAGTGCACGCCTTAACGCGCTCGGCCATGCCAAGCCCGAACAAACTAAAGTAAAATATTATAGATAAAATTAATCGAGAGTAAAACTAATATTAAAAACAATGGGACATAATAAATGAAGTTGCAGGAATACATTCACATTGCACTGAAACATTTGAAAGATTCAGGAAAGAGTAAATATATTACGTTTTTCAATTATATGTAAATTTATTTAATTAAATTTTGTAAATACTGCAGAGAAACCTGTAAGTAAACATTGTTGTAACTGTTTGATGACAAATCAGTCAGATGAAGCAAGGTAAAAACTAATTTGTTTGCTAATTCAATCTATCTTATATCAATTGATAAAATGTGAAATAAAACCATAAATTCTTTAAACAATAAAAAAGTTGCAAAAAGGATGAAGTTACAGCAAAAATTATCAAAAATAATATTCAAAACCTGACACCAGTTAAAACTTATTTACTCAATAGGCTAATAGAAAAAGAGTTTTGTTTCTCAGATATTTTGACAGTGCTTCCACGGCCCAGCTACCTAGAGATTGGGCTGTATGGTATACCTTAATATATAGATTACATGGCCAAACATAATTGGACACCATTCTAATTAGTGGTTCGTCTAATTCAGCCACACCCATTGCTAACAGGTGCATAAAATCAAGCATACAGCCATGTAATCTCCACAGATTGGCAGTAGAGTGGGTCGTACTGAAGAGCTCAGTGACTTTCAACGTTGAACTGTCATAGGATGCCACCTTTCCAACACGTAAGTTCGTCAAATTCTGCTCTACTAAAGCTACCCGGTCAACTGTAATTGCTGTTATTGTGATGTGGAAACGTCTAGAAGTAGAAACAGCTCAGCCACGAAGCGGTAGACCACGCAAGCTCATAGATTGAAAAAATTAGGTTTCTGGCTTGTAAATGCACTGTTAAAACTTGCTGTCATTACACTAAAATTAGAAGGAGGAAATAAAAAACGATTCAAATAACTACATACCTATTGCTTTATTACCATTTATATAAAAGACACATGAGAAGATTGTTAAAAAGAATAATCAAATTCTTAGACTCAATACGTTTTTCTCAAATGGTCAGTTTAGATATCGTTAAACTGTAATTACGGAAGATGAACCTACTACAATGATTAATAAATTAATCAATTGATTAATGATGACAAAATAACGTGTTTGTTCTAGATATAACAAAATCTTTTGACACGATTTCACAATAGTTTTTACTAAATAAAACTTATAAAATTAGAATAACAAGTGTTGTTTTAAATTGGTCTATATGAAATATAAAACAAACAGTTAAACTAAATAATGATATTAATTTAGCCGTTAGAATACCTTAGGAATTAAGTATTAGTATTTTAGTATTTTCAATATATTTAAATGATTCCTGTGAAAATAGGTTTAATGAAAAAATAACAAATTTTGCAGATACCTCAGTTATTATTTATAGTAAGGAAATTCTGATAATGAGCTCATTAAAAATTAATGATGATACAAAATACATAAGAAGGCGACTGAATGAAAATTCATTGTGCTGAGATGTAAAGAGAATGGTTTACATAAGATTTTTTTCTAAATTTATATGGCCAAATAATTTTAAACAAGCCATTAATTTATGAGAATTGTATTTGTAAACATTTATCTATTAAAACTGATATGAAAATTTCAAGCATTGTGGAGTAATATTAGATTATAGATTAAAGTGGAAATAATACAAAAATAACAATGGAAAATTAAAGATATCAACAATAACAATTTATTATATATATATAAATATTTAATATGCTTGATTTGATTCAGTTTTACAATATGCTATCACCTGTTGAGAAGGTACTTATCTAACAAACATAAGAACCATAATATTGTTACATAAAAGAATACTATAAGATGCATATTATCAATATCACAACATGACCATACTAAATCACATTTTCAAAATTGAAAGATACTACCATTGCACAAATTATATACGTATAATTCAGTAAATAAATTCAGTAAAGGTATTTAATAGTCAAAATTAGGAAAAATAGAATTAATACACGAAATAAGGGCTGAAGCACATGGGAACTTAAAAGTTTCTAAAGTAAAGACGGAAATATTTAGAAACACGTTATTTGTATCATGCATAAAAATTAAATAATAATATTCCAAATGAAATAAGATCACTGTTCGATATAAAAATAAAAATATTAAGTTAGCATTAAAAATGGATAGTCAATATAGAAATACCAGAAAGTTTTATTTAAAGTTTATGTGAAATACAAAAAACAAAAATAGGTCAAAATGGAAATAATTTTGAAAAGGAAGTATTCATGATTCACCTGTTGCTTAATAATACATTTATTCGGGACTCAAGCATAAGAAATAATGTGGATTTTTTTTTTCTATTTTGTATGTTATTTGTATTTCTTGTATCGTGAGTACTTTGAATTTTGGATTGAATTGAAAAATTGAACTGAAAACAAATATTCGGGAAAATAAGTGATATCCAATACAAGCCTTCAGGTTATGCTTCGAATAGTTTGAAGAAAAATGTTTTAATAGAACAGGTCAAAATGTTCGTTTGAGAGATGATGCTTTGCCCATTGTATTTTCAATTCCTCAACATCTGCAATAAGTATATCATCATCATATTTTAGAGGTTTTCTGTGCTAATTATTTAAATACTTCCTTAATTTGTTGAAAATTAGGTTTTGGGTTTATTCTGTATTGTTATTCAGCTGTACAGTTTTATTTAAATTCGTCATTACATGAAGCATTTTAATTATTGAAAATGTAAAAATTAAGTTGCAGAACCAAAAAAATACAAGATAAATTATCTCTTTAAAAATGTTTAAGAGTTATTGTTGTTATGTATATGTGTAAATATTTTGTAAACGACAACATGTCGTGTTGTGTTTAAATTTTCATTTCTATTATTTATTTTTCCATATTGATATCATTGTTTCGAAGTTTAAATTAATATTTTGTTATTTATTTAGGGTAACATTTAGAATTTTCTTGAATTAAGTAGACCTATCATATGTTTGTAAATGAGTGCTGGTGACTTCGTGTCTAGACGTGTAGTCTCGTGCAAGAGCGGACACGCGCGGATTTCTCTGAAGTTGTATGGAAATTGCAAGATTGTTCGAGAAATAGGCCTACCGGTATAAAAGACGGTGACAAAAGATAGATTCAGTCATCAGTTTTTATTCGAAGAAAAAGAGTGAGATTCAGACATCAGTTTTATTTCAAAAGAAGAGAGTTAGTTATTTGAGAAAGATTAAGTGTTTGCTGTGAATATTCAACTTGGATTTGTGATTGAAGTTAGATCTACGGAAGCTGTGATTTTATTTCGTCAATCTCTACGATACATCTGAATTACTGCTTGTGCTGAGAGACGGCGAATTTATTGAACTGTGAACTGTTTCGGAATTTCTTCGTGGGACCAAATTTACATCCTAGACTGGAATTTGAGACTTTCATTTTAGAATATTATATTAGATACAGGCCAGTACCATTTTGTATTGTGATTAATTTTGAAGTTTGAAACTAGTATTATTTTGTTTTGTAATTAATTTCGAATGTTGTAACTTAATATCTGTCACTGTTATTATATAATCTATGTTATATCTGTTATATTTGTTAATAGTTTAGTGTAATAAATTATACAAGCTGTTATCTGCGTTTTTTTGTTGCGTTTAGTCTACAAAGAACATAAAACATTAAAAAATACGTAACAGTTGTAAAATATATCTATTAAATTATTAATTACTTGGTTATTTTCGTTGTTAATTAAAAATAAAAATATTACTCTTATAATTTTCATTTAGTGTTATAAAAAATATTAAATGCTGCAACATTTGTGCGTGTGTGTTTATTTTTCGTTTTGATTATTAATATTCATTTCCTGCCGGAGGTGACACACTTTGTGTTCGCATTTTCTCACTTTTTTTGCCTTTTTCCTCTCGGTAGACTCAACAGAGAGCTTGTTGTGGCTTTGCTATGAGAAAACACACACATACATACACACGCTTTTTTCCTCCTCTTTTCATACATTAGATTCATTAGTAATAAATATACAAGATTATTTCTTATGTAGAACGTACATTATTATCTAGTGCGTGAATAAAATTGAAATTCAATTCATAACCTTTTTATAGCAAAACTATATATGTAAATGAGATAAACTGGTGCCATACAAATGCTGTCAAGAAACTAATTAATTGGTAATTATTATTATATTTGATTTTTTCTTATTTTGTATTTGTTTAAGAACATAACATCTCTTTTGAGATCAATGAGTGTATATTTAAAACTTATAAAGTAGTATGATATCAATGATATTTTTACCAAGATTCATTTATCTTTGTAAGCCAAACCAATGATGCTCTAAATACATCTGCATGTTTAGAAGAATTACAATTTTCTTTTGAATGGCATAATATCATTCAGTGAGAGTTAGTAGTTAACAAGAAATATAATAATACATACAATAGTTGAGCAATAAAGCAGGTTGTCCATGTAGTGAGGCACTTAATGAAAAAAGGAGAAATATAAATGGCTGTACTAAAGTATTAATTCAATTATATTAACTGAGTCAATTACATATTATGCTTTATTTGTAGTTTGTCACAAAGATAAGTGAATTAAATGAAGCACAGCTGAAAATGTTGTTCCAGATACAGTTACTTCAAATACAGCACCTGTAGAGATCAAAGATCATGTACTTCTAAGCCACATAAGACTGATATTCCTGCAACCATAAGAAATGGACAAACAGTTGGTCACGTGAACTTAAATATGAATAAATTAAAATTTTCGCACCAAAATAACAGACATTTGATACGAACTGTTATTTAATTAACTATAATCATTCAAACCCTGAATATAGAAAATTCAATATCTATCAGTAGTTTTATTATGCTGGACAACACCTTTTCTAATACACCTTCAGAAATGTCTAAAACGACATTGCTTATTAATAGGCAAAAGAAATTGACTCGTAAGTATAAGCTCTACTTTTTCAGTCTTTTGATTATAAACACTGCAGTTTTACTCCACAAAAGGCAACAATTTTTTACTGCTTTACTTTAAATATTTTCAAAGCTGCTCTACTACTATTTTTCTATTATTCCAAAATGTTATCAAGACCTTAATGGCCGCCTGACTTTACACAAGAAGCATCTACGACATTATGACAAATGGCAAATGGAAAAGAATGAACCAGTAAAGCTATTTTTGATTTATTGCTAGATGAAATGGTCATAAGTATGAAAACATACTGAGTGAGATGGAAAGAAATGTCTTGGTTGTGTTGATGTTGGTGCAGGTACAGAAAACGATACTTCTCTTACCAGAGATGTATTGGTGTTTGTGGTTGTTCCTTCCTACAGTAACTAGAAAGTTACTGTTGATTATTTCTTTATTAATAGCATATCAATCAAATATTTTATTGTAACGTTAAACCATCTCCATAAAATTTACGTTTTTTCTGTTGATAATCGGTCAGTCGGTGGTTCAGTGGCAAGTCTGAGGGCTTTTAACGCTAAAAACCTGGTTTCGATACCTGTTTTAAGAAGAACACAGATATCCCTTGTTAATAAGGTTAGTTCTCAAAGAAAAAAATCTATGTTTTCATATTATAACAGAGTTATATGTAGCAATACATCTGGTCTTTTCGTGCCTAAAATGCATATTCAAGAACTCGCCTTAGTCACGTTTTGTAGTTATCGTAAAACAGAGTTAATCGAAACATTCTACACCCTATCACACACTGCAGTAACATTGAACGAAAAGATAATGGGAAGAAATGTCGTTATTAAAGGGTCAGCTCTAAGTAGGGGGATTATAACGCTAACATTCAGGGTTAGACTTCTGCAGTGATTACAGTACAGATAGCCCATTGTGCATTTCTTAGTTGAGAAACAAACAACTAAAAAAAACACGTCTTAATCATTCGTTTTGGAAAAGGTAAGGTAAATTAAAAAAATGATTGAAAATGATTATGAATTAATTACCCTTGAGTTCAGTGTGGTTAGACTTTGTTTACTGTCAGAATGCAAATTACAATGAGCTATATCGCATTATAATCAATACGATACGTATCCGGATAATGATGCCACGATACGATACAGATCTAGACACAAAAATTTTACCAACGGTTAGATTCGTTGTTTGATAGTCTTGTCTGTAATTTATTACCTGTATCACTAACATTGTCTTATTTAAGTACTTCACACTTTACTGTATTTTTTCAGATTCTCAGCTTTATTCAACTAAATAGCAGCTGGAAAGCGAAGTAAAATAAAATTAATATCTGCCTATGTATTTTGTTAATTTGTTGTGTTAGTTTACATGTTATGTTTTTGATCAAAGAAATGAAGACAACACTCATCTTTCTTTATTGAATCAATAATTTTTAATAAAAATTCCTTATTATAAATCCATATTTTTCATACAAAAGACTTAGAACGTTTACCGAAACTTTCTAAATTTCGTGAGGATACGTAAATCACGGCTTCATGACACGATACATTTGTCGTATCGGTGTATCGTCACACCTTTAAAGACGCAGTTTATTGACCACTAAGGCATAAAATTATTAAAGCATTAAAACACAGAATAATAAAATCGTAAAAGTGCAAAGGTATGAATTTAGGAAGTTACTGTCGAAAACACATTGTTTGATTTGCTATGACTCTTATGAATGTAAGTAAATAAACTTACTTCGGAAAGTCTTATGCCTAGAATTATTTATACGTAATCTCAACAAAATAGGACGAATATGTGAATCTAATGGCTTTTGTATGAAACTAGGAACTCAAATAAGCTAAGAGATATCAAGACTCAAGAGTTAAGAAGTGTTTACCCCCACAAATGTTGTAAATCTTCATAACACTAATGTAAAGGTTAAAAAAGTAACAGCAGATATTTGTTTTCAATTTTGGTGAATTAGAAACTCGTTTAGCTAGTTATTTTTGAGAAAAAAAAGGTGTATATTAACACTCCGAATATTCTTTAAATGAACCCTTTATTTATTTGAGTTTTTTGCTTCTATACAAAAAATATAGGCTTAGGTGGCAAAGTATCCTTTTAGTTTTAGCTGCATGTATATATCTTCTTTTAATAAATATCCTTTAAAATATGAAATACCCTTTTTTTAGTAAATCTTAAGGAAAGTCAACGACGAAATCAAGATTAATATTTATAAGTTATAGATTAGGAAATATAAATGATAAAGTTATATATAACAAACTATTTTTACTGGACTATCAAAATAGTAATAAGTGTTAGCCATCTTAGAAATTAAATGTGTATTTTTGTTTAACAGAAGTTATCAACATTTTTATAAGCAAAACAATGCAGTGAAAGTGTCAAATGAATTGTTTTGTTAAGACAAAATTGTAATCATAACAATAGATACCAGACTGTTACCATTTCTTTTAAAACTAGTAAACATATTAAATAACTTTTGTGAGGACATAATGGAACTTTCTTATATACTAATCCTTATTTTCAATGTGTTCACATCTTTCATTATAAAGAGTTATTTAATCTAAATAACAAGATCTTAGTTCCAAAAAGAATCTGTAAATCTATTTTTTAAAAAAGCCACGCGGGAAACGTGGAATTATATTCTTCCTCTTATTATTATTATTATTACTAGGAGAAACGCTGCATTACAGGCAGCTGTCTGTGCTAGTAATTGCTAATCGTAGCAATAATATATCGTTGAAAAATTTAGAAAAAGTTAATATTTTCTAAAAGATAGGATTTTTCTTGGAGATACTTCACGAGAAAATTGTTCGGGTTGTGTTGACATAAACTGTAATGTTTTAAATATTAAAAGTGGTATCCGTTATTATGAGGCCTGTAGAGTATATTTACAGATTACATCAGTCAAGATATAATCAAACCCTGATGTATAATCCTAGTGAAAGTTGTATTCCTGTAGTAAAGAGAGTACAATTGTGTTTTGTGATGAAAAAATGGTTGTCACATATACAAAAAAAAATTCTGTCTGAATCTTAATTACCTAAAGTGAGAAATATTTATGGATTTTTTTATTGTGGGGTCATTCAATACATAGCACCACAATATTTCAGCCATATACATATATACATGATATGTCCATGATAGTAAGGTTATTAGTTATATTATTATTACTGCTATTATTTATTCAGTTTTGCATGCCCTTATGTAAAGTAAGAATCTTTATTTTAAATATGATTTAGAAAGAGGTGTGAAGAGGTAGACCTGAAGTTGGTATTTTTATTATCGTGTTTATTGTAAGACAATATGCAGCACCAGGAAGATGTTGGTATTTATGCACAGAGAAAGAGAGAAAGAATGTGCAAGCAGAAATGCTAGTGATGAAAAGAAAAAATTATCAGTAGAACACAAACATCTGCTTACCGCAGAGACGTTTGAGGCAAAAACCAAAGAGTTAGGAGGGTCAGAAAGAAATTACTTTGGAAATGCCTAGCTTAAACCTGAATCCAAGTTCATTAAACACCAAAAGTTGACAGATAGGACTTTCATTTTCCAAAAAGCTTGTAAAAAGTATTTCTGGCTTCACTGCAGGAGAGAACGTATAACTAAAGCAATGTTTCACGTGTAAATGAGCATTTCTTTCTTGCACGATCATGCATCAGTGCGATCTATGACGAAAAGATAAATTCCAGATCATCAATTTGTTTTCCTAGGTAATAAAAATTCTAATGAACATGATCTATTAATTTCCATTAAAAGTATGTACAATATAATTAATTAAGTGCTATAAGATTAGAAACACCTTTGTGTTAAAATATAATTAATCTTACTATTGTTGTTTGGTAGCGAATGTACCCGGCTCAGCTCAGATTATTAAATTGATATATTCTAGATGAGCATTCTGAATATAATTATAAATGCTACTACAAGCAACATTATCTAATCGAAATAAAAGTCAGAGTGAATTACGTCACGCTTGATTTTAAACTTAAATATTTTCTGTTATATCACTAACGTTTTTTAATAAAAATAAATCTCTTCAATCAAAGGAGACTAAATTATGAAACCAAAAAATATTTTTCCATTTTCGTGATTTACATATTTTAGTTTATACTTTCAGAACAGAAACTAACAATAAAATTAGGTTATACTTTTGTTGCTAAGCGACATCACATAAAAGTCATTGTTTGAACGCATATTTGTCAAAACACATTGGCTTTTCGATATATTAGATGTTGGATAAGGAGCTAATTCTGTTCTGCTTGACGCGAGTTTGTCTCATTAAAAAGGTTCGCATGCGCTCACGCGCACCCACATACGTGCTTGTCTGTTTGTCTGTGATTTCTATTTGTAATATAAGGAGCCACTTTTTTTTATCTTTAAAAAGATGCATAAGGTGATAAGATTACTGATACACAGATGCACATCCTCAGGGTCTACTTATTATAAATGCAAAAATTCAGGTTTCTATGTTCTTTTTTCTTGGAACTATAGTGGGCATACTTCTTTTCTGTGTGGTTTTTTGCTGAGTTGCCTTATTTAAAAGATGCGCATGCACTCACGCCCGTGGATAGGATAAGTAACAATACCAAGGTGCACACCTTCAAAGTCCATTTAGTATGTGGCAAAATCATCGGTTTCGAGGTTTTTTCTCTTGGAGCTATGGCAGGCACATTTCTCTTCTATGTGCTTTAAGGCGAAAAAGATGCACATGCGCACACGCACGTAGATAAGTAATAATGCACATTGTCCACTTAGTATGGGTGTAAAATTTCAGGTTTATAGGCTCCTTGCTCTTGGTGCTATTGCGGTTACGTATTCCTTCCTATGTGTTTTTATACTTTAACCTCACAAAAAATGTACATGCACATAGATAAATAATAATACACTAGTGCACGTCCTCAGGGTCCACTTGGTATGGGTATAAAAATTTAGGTAAATATTATTTCCATTTGTAGCTGTAGCTGTGACACTTCTTTTCTATGAGGTGTTTCACTGGCGTGCCTCATTAAAAACTCCTCCAGTAGCAAAGCGGTATTTCAACGGACTTACAACACTAAAGACCGGTTTTCGATACCCGTGGTGGGTAGAGCACAGTAGCCCATTGTATAGTTTTGTGCTTAATTACAAAGAAACAAATAAATCATTAAAAAGATGCTCACTCATAAGGTTAGTAATACCCAAGTGCACACCCTCAGTATGAGTGAGAAACTTTAGGTTTATAAGCTCTTTCCTTTGAGAAATGTGGCGGTCACATATTCTTCTTTATGTGTTTTTTTTCTTACCTTGCTTCATAAAAGAATGTACTCGAACATGCACATAAATAAGTAATAATACTCAAAGGCACACCCTCAGGGTCTATTTCGTATGGGTACAAAATTTTAAATTTTTAGGTTCTTTACTCCTAGAGTCATGGCGGTCACACACACAGGCCAATAGATACGCCATTTTATTTATTTACATTACAATATACTTGATGAGTTACAATTACGTTTTAAATATAACAATACCAGAATGTAACAAGTACGTTTGGACTGTGTTTTAAGTGTCAAGATGATCGTATATAACTAGGTAAAACTAAAACAGTATTTGGTCTTAAATATTACCATATATTTTACATTTAATTCAGTTGATTTTCCACTACTTAGATTTTAACAGTTTATTTCTTCAATGAAGGCCGCTCGTAAATGGAACTATGGTATGTCTAAGGCATCACAGTACTTGAAACCGCGTTTCGATACCCGTAGTAGATAGACCACAGATATCTTTTTGTGTAACTTTATGTTTAATAACAAAAACTAACACAACAAATCTATTAAGACCATGCTTTTATACTTAATATTATTAAATTAACATTTGTATGATAACAGTTGTTTTGTTTTGCTAATGTATGTTATTACAATTTCTTAAGTTATATTGATACCTAAATATTAGGCAAAGTGTAGTATGACAACGAAGCATTAATACAGAAACTAGATATCTAGGAATGCTTTATTCGCAAAAGCAAAAATTAAAATTGCTTGCATTTAAATTGATTGAAAGTAAAAAAACTTATATCTCATAAAGATGTTTTAATAAACAATAAATAAAAGCTTAGCATATTACGAATGAACAAAAGATGAATATTGTGAAGTTATTTGATTACAAACTCGCAAAGCGTATCTTAATAACTTCAGGAATAGAAAACAATTGATGAAACGAATCTTTCAGTCATTCATAAGGATAGGCGTGGCTTATTATTTTGTGAGCCCTGAGTGTAAGTATGATGGTTCATGGCTCCCGCCCCAGTACCACGAAAACGTGCTACGCATTTTGAGGTTGTGGTTATAATGTAAAAGTGACTGTTAAGCCCTACTAATTGATCAAACAAGTCAAGCACAAATTCTGGCAAACTGAATTGTTGATAGCTGCTTTCCTTCTAAATATATCAATTCAAAATTGAACACTGCTATATTTAACTAACATGAATAGCTTCACTCAAGATTTCTCACAAAAAATATGAAAAAGACCGCTTGTGAAATAAAAACGTTCATCATGCTTTCAAAGGAATGTATTGAATTTAACTTCATTATTTTAAATTATGGCTACAATACTTTATAAATACATTACTTAATCTTCTCTCGTGGTACTATATAATCTTCATCAATATGTGTTTTTAATGGCATGATTTAAGTAGCATGCAGTAAGGTATTTTGTCTGTAAAAAAAAGTAGCATTTCAACTACATCAGACACAAAAATCTAAACCAAAACTGTATTTATATCAGTTCTTTATGGTATGATGTCAAGTATAAGGATATAAAACACCTTTATTTAATTCAACCACCCTTTTGTAACGAGTTACGGGTCATCGCGTTTGTTAACTTGAATTCAAAATTTTATTTAACTACTATTTTAGGAATTTATGTCAATAAGTTTGAAATTAAATTGTAGATTATAATTTAAACGTTAATATTGTATATGTATTTGTAGTTTCTTAATTTTAAGTAAATATTAAAAACACATCTGAATATAGATTTTAATGAGTCGAGTGATGTGTTGAACACATCACTATTTAAAATTAGATGTTTATGATGTCAAAATACTAAGTCTGTAGTTTCGTACAGATCATGAACTTAAATTATTTATATTAACTAGTTAGAATATAACTAGTACTGAATCGAATACAGTGACCCCTTCACTTCTTTCCATCTTTGGAAACGGTTCCTAAAGCACACTTAACTTCAATATATGACATGTGAATAACAAATCAATAGCTTAAAATGCTCTCTAGTGGTTTTCTCAGCTATCTTAAACTGTGAAAAGATTGCCAAGTTCTTTCCATCCAAGTTTTCAAGGAGGTAGGGTGTGTCTTAAATCTGCTCAAAGTTTCTTCTTTTTAAAACCTAAATAAATTTTAGTTGCTAAGCTTAATGAATTATGTCTCCCACGAGGACAACGGTAAGTCTACGGATTTACAAAGCTAAAATCAGGTGTGCGATTCCTGTCAGTGGACTCAACAGATAGACCGATGTGTTTTTTTTTTCTATAAGAAAAACACACGTACACACACACTAGATAAATTATAGTGTAATTCTATGTTATCAGTATAGTTATTTATGATTTTCTGGTTATTCAACTGCGCATATAAAACCTTAAAAAATTTTGAGATCCTCCACGTACGAAATTTTAAGAAGCTTAGCAACCTATGCCCGAAAGAAACTCAGTTCAAAGGTCGTAGCTAGAAAAGATAATTGTTCGCTTCACTTCTTGATTTATTGTTTTACATTCTAAGAAAAATAAATTTAATAATTTATTTCTAAATGGTCATAATTTATATGAATATATAATGTATAATAATTGAAATGTGATTGTATATTACAAAAACTAGCCCACTATAATCCAACCAAGACAGAGAAGACAAAGGTCAGTTTTATATTATAGGATACGTAATATAAATGCATGTGCACCGCATTAATGCAAGTTATGTAATGTCAATTAGTCATGGTTGTAAGGTTAATATAATAAAAAATAATAAATATATATATAGTGTTATGAGACATAAGCAATTTACACTAAACATTTGTATTTGTGTGTTATAATATGTAGTCTTTCTTGCACAAAATAAAAAACATAATTTTATTTATTTCATAATCTTTTATGATGGTTGCGAGGTTGGTCAAATGAAAGACCCCACATTGTTTGAGTAAGAAAAATAACACAAAATGTAAGCCTTACTGACAACCAAACATTTAGGAAGTTTTAAAGATTACTCAAATAATATCTGAGACTTTGGGGACTAAGAATGGTTTGTTAATAATAACAAGAAATCACCTTACACTCAGACAAGTAACGAAACAGACTCGTTTTTCACAAACAAATTTTTACAAAACTGTTTCATTACAAAAACCTTATAATCTTTACTAAATTTCTACCAAACGTAGATACTTGCTGTACCAAAAGTGATAATGCAAATGTGTAAATGAACTCGTGTATATTATACCGACCCAAATGCTGGTAGAGCATAGCTTTTAACAGTAATACGCATGTGAAATATCATCATGCTAAGACAGGTAGTAATTAAAATTATATCGCTTTATAGCTATTACCATTTCGTTGTTTTTTTACGTGCAGATCCAATTAATGTTTACTCACAAAAGATAAAACCGTTTATCGTCTTTCTGTGACTATTATTTAGCTACCCCCCCCCACACACACACACACAGACACACAAACCTCCAGTGGCTCAGCGGTAAAATTGAAAGCTTATAACGCCAAAACCGAGTTTTGATATCCATTGTGGGGACCGCGAAGATATTTCATTGTGTAGCGTTGCGCTTAACAACAAACTACTTTTCAGGTCAGAATTAGATCTATTATTGTTGTGTTAAAGAAACATAAAAGTGATTTGATTTTCTTATATTTTATTTTCTTGTTTAAGAATTGTAACGGATTTACTGTTATACATTTATTTTAATATCAGGTTAATGCATGTATCAAATAATGTCAAATGTGTATTGCACAAATCCCACCTATTTTCTAAATTTATAGAAGATTTCGAGAGTAAGAATCAACAATATATGTCTTATAAAAATACTAGCGTGTTTTCGAATATTTTTGGGCTAAGTGAATTTTTGAGAATTTCGCCTGAAGTTTATAAACTGACGCATTAAGAGACAGTTAAAGAATATTTTATGGTTGCTACAGTCAGTATATTACAAACTTTGGAAGCTATAACATGTGATTAACGTTATATTAATCGGAAAACTACAAATATTTGGCCAAGAACGTTTAAATATTTCGAACATTACAAACCTTTCAACTTCAGAGAATTAACTTCGGGCGTTAGTATTTCATTAGATACCTATCTTCCTCTGTGAAAGGTGAGTTTCTAAACCACGTTAGGCCAAACAAGAATAAAGCTAGTTAGCATTCCCGTCAAGATAAGTGTATCTGTGCATAAAAAAAAATTAAGTCGTTTGAACGTCGAAAAAGTGTTTATTTTCAGATTAGTTAGAGAACCCAGTATTGTTTGTAAGTTTGTAAAACTTTTGTATGTAAAGTATTATTTGTAATACCCATTATTATAAATTGTATTGCTGTTTGTATATTAAAATATATTTGTGTTAAGAAGGAAAATTGTTTGAATCAATCTTTTTGGCAAATATTATGAATTTCGTACTTATTGACATTCAATTAACTTCTAAATTAAAATTAAAGTTTCCGGTTATTTGAAATCGTAATACGTAATGTATGTAACATAATAAATTGGAGATTCGTTCAAGATAAATTATAATACGTAAAAATCCAGAAAAACTTACAAAAATACTATTTTCGCACAGTTATTCTTAATTTTAAACTGAGCGACTGGAAAAATTAAGCTGTTCAATAACAACTACGGCCAACTCTAGAACTACTCATGTTGCACAATAGTGGGCTATCGCTATTTTAAAGAGCGAACACTTTTTTGCTGCGTCGGGTTGTTAACTGTAAAATTTCTGTTTACCGCACGGGCAACTAATAACTGGCCCGCGTCCAACCCGTTTCGTCTATATGGGTTTAAAGTAGATATCCAACTTAATATTTTAGACTTCATAAGCTTTTTCCCACTTTATTTTTGTCTGGTCGATTCTGATAGATTTTTTTACAGTTCCATGTTGGCAGTATTGACAGTATCTTGTATTCGAACATTGTTAGTTATCTTGTACTTTTTAGTTTAAAGTAAATTTCAATATAATACAAGTGAATAGAAAGTATAATATATTGTATTTCAAATATGTAGTACCTTTTGAGATTCTTATTGTCGAAACCCTTCGTGAGTCAACAGAAAGTTTGCACATAGCACAACGTGGCTTTGCTCTAAAACAAATAAACAAGCTTAATATAAAAAAGTCATCACAATTTTTTTCTGAATTCTAACTGTCTACGTTTGACTTGTTTTTCTGAATTGGTAATAATGCTTATATGAAAAGAGAAACAAAAAGTATCACTTTTTTTTCAATAAAACGCAAACTAACGTGACAGGGGTTTAGTTTAGAGAGAGAGAAATCGTAAGAATTCTCTCTCCATCTGGGGCGTTCAGGAACGTTATGGTTCCTCTTCGTCCCCTTTTGTGAATTGTTATTAGGTTTAGTTTTATTTATTTATTTATTAAATAATTTTTTTGGTGGAGGATGTCATTCCTGGACAGAGGCAAAGGCAGCATCTGAGAGAATGCTCAGGTCCCGTCCCGAAAGGCAGAAGTCAAAGTAAATATGAACATGAATTCAATTCAAATGACCCGACTCAGGGTCTGGCAATAAAGTTGCCTAGGCTGGGATCTAAAAATCCAATGCCTAAGTTTTTGCTGTGGGGGGAAACGAGAGTGCCCCGAGAAAACCCACTTTCACGGGACAGGTGCCGAAAGTTTTGCCTGTCCTGTGCCCGATATCTGAAAAAAAGAATACATATTACTGACATGAATTTAGTTCTTTAGATACTTTGTTGTGTAAGTTGTGATTCTTGAAATATGTTGTAAGGTGAAATGTATTTTGTTGGTGCACTAGCTAATTTGTGCAGTGATGCCGTTAGTTTGTTTCTCTTTTCTGCTTTTAGATAATATTTGTGTGATATTTCCGTTAGTCTATCTCTTATTGTTGGTAAATTACTAATTTTATGTATATAATTTACTGGCGTGAATGACGGTAGACTGAATGCAGATCTTAGTATTCTGTTCTGTTGAACTTGGATTTTCTGGAGTGTGTTGTTTGACATATTGCATGTTACTTGACATCCATACTCTATTAGTGGACGGATGTAAGCCTTGTATATTTGTATAATGGTGGTTTGGTGAACATTTCGATTGTCTACTGGTTAGAGTCATTAGGTGTGATATCCGTTTTCTAATTGATGAGTGTATATTGTTTACATGTTTTTTTCCATGTCAGTTTTGTGTCGAAAGTGATACCAAGGAATGTGATGTTTTTGCTCATGTTAATGGTTGTATTTCCGAGTGATAATTTTATTTTTCTAGATTTTTTCTTTGCTTTTTTTAATTTCCTGTAGAAGGTGATTGCTTGTGTTTTTGTTGGATTTAACACAACTCTCCACTTGTTACTCCATGTTGAAACGTTGTTCAGTGATTCTTGTACGCGAGACATGGCCATCACTGGGTTTCTGGAGGTGCTCCAGATAGCGATGTCGTCTGCGTATTGTGAATTATGCGTGTATGTTAGATTTGGGAAAGGTATGTCACTGACGAAAATGGTATATAGAAGTGGAGAGGGGACTGATCCTTGGGGCACTCCTGCGGTTATATTAAATGATTTAGATATAGTTTTATTGACTTTTACTTGTGCTGTTCTATCTGTTAAGAAATTTGAAATCCATTTAACTATAGTGGGATTTATTTGCAGGTGTTTTAGTTTGCATTTGATGGCATTGTGCCATACGCTGTCGAATGCTTTTTTGACATCTAGGAATACCCCGATGGTTACTTGGTTGTTGTTGAAAGCTTTATAGATTGATTTGGTGAGTCGTGTGAGGTGATCTGTTGTTTGCCTGTTTTTCCTGGAAGCATTTTGAGATTCTGGAAGAATGTTATTTGATTCACAAAAGTGGAGAAGACGGTTGGAGATAATTCTCTCCATCAGTTTGCCGAGGCAGCTTAACAGACTGATAGGGCGGAAATTATCTGGATTGGTTCTGTTGGTTTGTTTCTTTGGGATCGTGGTTATGATGGCTTTTATCCAAGTGTCAGGGTAATATTCAGTTGCCAGTGAAATTTTTTTTTCAATCGCGTGAAGTTATTTCTTATAAATATTTTTGCTGTTTGGTCCAAGGTAACATTTTCACATTTTCTCTGATCCAGTAAACAAAGTCAAAAATCGCTCATTAAATACATATAGGTGTGATAACCAATGTATATCTAAATCTATTGTATCTTAATACGTTACAAATTAAAGACGCTATTAAAAACTATTGAATTACATTTTCTTAAATTTATGTTCAAAATTTGTATAAGGCTAATCACTTTAGAAAAAGTAGTGCTTTTAGAGCTTTAACCATTGATCAGTATTATATTACCACTAAATCAGTACTAGAACGAGCACATAAACCCTCTGACAAAAGCATCTCATAAATCTTAGATATAATCCTGTGACTCCAGAAGACATAATTGAAATTTACTAAAAGGATCATCGAAAGACAACAACATAGAAAATTAAAACTTTTAATAATTTTTTAAAATTCGATCTTAAGATTTATTAACCAGTGTAATGAGCTCTAATACGTAAAATTAACTTTTAAGGTATGTCATATTTCACCTAAAACTCCAATAACATTTTTCTTCATAATAAAACAAAAGTCATGACTTTTTTATTTTAATCGCTGCTATCTAACAAACAAATCGATTTTTTTGTAACTCAGTAATTACGGCTGAAATGATCGTTATCAGATGAGGTTCCCGACTGATGAAAGAGCATATTTTCATCTTTAAAAATAAAAGTGTAATAAAATAACGTATATAACTATCAGAATTCAGTTCACATGACAGTAAATTGTGATTTTTATTCTGAAAATTAACTCTAAATCAATGTTTTGTGGATATGTTTTATAAAAAATTAATAATAATAATAATATCTAAAATGAATATTTATCCTACTCTCGTAATTCACGAAAACAGGAATTTTTTTGTATATTTGGTCATCTTGTAAATAGTCGGTGCGTAGAACTTGTCTTATGTATATTTTTATGTTGGAATCTACTTCTTGATAAATCCTTGTAATTTGGACCATATGAAAACTGGTTTCAGATAAAATAATTCTACATGGTTAAATATCCGACCCTTTAATTTAATAATTATGATAACAGAAGGAAATTATTTGAGGCTGAATGCCCAAAATGTTTATAAATTTTTTTACTAAATCTTTAAAAGTATATTGGCGAAGCTGAAAAATATCAATAATAATATTGCACTGCAGCGTCGTCTAATGTGTTTAAAGATATTTAAGTTATGTTTGACACAGATAGACACTTATGTTTATATGGAATACCATATGATGCCTGATATGATGTATAAGTGTATTCGTATTTCTCCAAATCGTGAAGGAGTTTGCTCAAATTAGATAAATACCCAAAAATAAAAAAACAGAAAAAAAGTCGAATTGCGCAAAATCCTGTGGTGATTAGGACTTGAATGTGAGGCTTAAAATATGACAGACAAACACCGCACCGCAACTTCTGACTTGCCCACTCTTTGAAAGTAGGTGTTAATAAATATTTCTTGCCCCCCAGTGGCTCAGCGGTATGTCTGCGGACTTACACGCTAAAATCCGGGTTTCGATACCCGTGGTGGGCAGAGCACAGATAGCCCATTGTGTAGCTTTGTGCTTAATTCAAAACAACAACAACAACAATAAATATTTCGAAACCACAACTTAAACTATCGCATTATTTGTTGACTGACGGGGGAATGGAGATGTGAGCCCTCACACTGATACACTGGAAGCAAATAAATAAATGAAACTAAACAAAAGTTTAGTAAGTACAGTTTGTTTCAGAATAAGACGCTAGAAATTAAATTATATTCTAAATAAAGTAAATGTATAGTCACTTCTGTACCACTCTATCAGTTCTCTCTATTGATGCTATCTTCTCGATCATAACTTTTGTCACGCATTGACCAACCTGTTGTCACTTATTGTTGTTTTTTTAGATATATTTAATGCCAGATTCTAAATAGTCGCTGTTTTACTTTCTGTTATTTCATCAGATATATTTCTTAATAAATGTATGCTATATACATGTTCAACCGAAAATCGCGGAACCATTTCTAAGTAATAGAAATGTTCTAATTTACACTCTATGTTCATAATGTCATGGTTAAATTCAAAGCAAACTGCTTTACTGAATCTGACTATCGATAAAATAGGCCAACAAAAATTACTCCATGTGACAAGATGTCCTGAAACAGATTGTCAAACAGAATTAAAGTTCTAGCCCAATGGACCTACGTGAACATTTACTGCATCATCAGGAAGTAATAGCAATAGAGGTTTCAATTCTAATTGCTCGTAATAAAAATCAATACATTGGAATTAGGGATGTGAATGGCATAACAGCATTCACTGGTTTAACAATAAACGCCGCGCTACGAAAATTGTTCTAGCGTCAATTAACGAGCAAATAACAATGGGATTTTGAAAAGCAGATCTGATACATTTTTTTATAAGTATGTTATTCCTCCAACAGAAAGCATGCATGATAATAATAATAAATAATCCCTTCCAGTATTAATACCGAATTAAGTTTTTATATGGGTATGTGAAATATTACACGATCGAATGCGAGGACTTTAAAAACTTACACCATTATGTTAGACACTCATACAACTTCTGAAACTGTTATCACTGAAATTAAAATTAAGTAACTGAGAACAATTATTTGTACTTACAAAACTCTTTTAATGTATTCTTCTAAAGTAATAAATCTGTAATGAGTTTTATTTAAGTACTTTGATTTTATAATAACTTTAAAACTTCCACTGTTAGTACATTCGTTGTAAAACATTCATATAATAATTTTCATGCATGTGTGAAACTCAAAATAAAAATTAATCTCTAAAAAATTAACAGCAAACATCTCACTAGTTAACCCTAGGGATAATTTTTATTATTGCTCTTACGTTTTCTGTGATTATACTGGAACTTATACGTGAACGTCTTTTTAAAAGAAAACCTGATCTCTCCAAAACTAAAAATTAACGAAGTTACAGGGCGAACAATTTTAAGTTAAAATATGAATAGCTACAATATATAAAACTAAATGAAATGCAGATATATGTTCGAGTTGTGTAAGTCAGTTATATTTATGATAGTTAAAATATGTAATTGTACGAAAACATGCGAAACAATGATTTAATATTACAATACTGATTTTAATGAAAACATACATGCACACATATTTTTTTTTCAATTATTCACCCAAA
The DNA here is from genome assembly GCA_011833715.1 of Carcinoscorpius rotundicauda. NCBI lineage: Eukaryota > Metazoa > Arthropoda > Merostomata > Xiphosura > Limulidae > Carcinoscorpius > Carcinoscorpius rotundicauda. Next base: position 34,975,002 of record CM022405.1, on the reverse strand, counting down.
ATATTAATTTCAATCTTAAAGACCATCTTAAAACACCTTCATAGATACATGTATGACTGACGTTCATTCATTTATGGATTTATTTTGTTCCTTTATGTTAAGACTTCCACCTCGTAGGTTTGTTCTTTATATCTGGTTTACAGAACATTCCTCTTAAATACTACTACGTCTTATGAAACAATTATTACATAAAATGTTATTCAAATACGGTTTGTTTGTTTTTGACTTTCACGCAAAGCAAAACGAAGGCTGTTCACGTTAGCCATTCCTAAATTAACTATTCATCACCATCCACTACCAACTGTTGGGGTAATCTTTTACCAACGAATGGTGGGATTTGCCGTCACATTATAACACTCTAACGGCTGAAAGAGCGAGTATGTTTGGTGTGACGTAGATTCGAACCCGCGATCCTCAGGCTATGAGTCGAGTGCCTTATCCAGCTGGCCATGCTGGGCCTATTGAAATATATATTTGTTTCGTAATGTGCTGCAAAACAAGCACGCTGTGTAAGGAAGAAAACCCGGTTTTTCACTATCTCCTTAGTTTTGCTTGATGAAGTCTAGTCGATCCACGTCCGGAGGTGGATTCCCGTAGGTGCATTTTATATTTATTCTAATCATGAAAATTAGCAAAGCAAATTACAAGGAAGTTCAATTTAATCGTTCTTAGCTTACAACAAAATATTGGCCACGATGTTATGGTGAAATGCTTGGGTCTTTATTGAATTCTGGTATTGTTAAAAGTTTTAATGTATACAGAAGCACTACATTAATGTTTAGAAAAGGTTTCTGTTCCATTAGTCACGCCAGACTGTTTAACATTAGAAGTAAGAATGTGAAAATATCTTCTTAAGCACACTTTTTCAAATTATTTATGCACTAAGTTACTTGTGGGTCTTAATAACACGTGAATCAAACTCCAATAAATCCTATCAGTTAATGTCATATTCACCTATATATTTTATACATAAAAGGGGTGATTTCACCTAATTTCTTTAAGTTTTTTACATCGACAATCGCAACAAGCAAAACTAAAATGTAACTTTATGCAATATATGTGGGTCCATTAGTAAACCGTATAAAAGCTGTAATTTTAGAATTAATAGTGTACAACTCTTACAATGGAATGATCAGGGCACTTGTTATACCTTCTGAAGTAACAATTTATTTTCGTCTCCGAAGGGTAAACAATAATGTCACATATCTTGTTTTTATTCGATATTTTCTAGTACCTACATTTTATCATTACACTCAATATAAATCATTTTACGATTTTGTTAGTCCCTAATTTTCTTTCATAACATTGTTACTGTTGTATTAGTGATCATCCCTATTTCGGGCTTAGATACCCGAAGGCATCAGAGCATAAATATTTTATTGTGTAGCTATGTGGTTAACAATAAAAATCATTCTTTTAACCAAAATTTTTAAATACCAGTTTCAGTCTATAAAGTACGTTGTAATTCTAATACAGATGACTCGTTATACAACATATTTAAAATTATGTTTTAAATACACATTATGCTGGGATAAAATGTTACCAGGGGTCCACTAAGGATCACACGGAACTTTTGACATGGTATTCAACGTGTTTCAAAACAACACTACACAACTGAATCAATGTTCTCACAAACCATCGTTTTCATTTCTTTTATTTCTCCCTCTCTCCTTCAAGAATAAAGTGTTGGTACATTCATCAAAATGTGCGTCATTATACAGAACGTTGCGATGACTAGTGTATACCTTGTAAATATGTTTTCAAGAAAACTTCAATTAACGGTCACCGAGCCACTGTTTGTTTGTTTGTTTTTGAATTTCGCACAAAGCTATTTGAGGGCTATCTGTGCTATACGTCCATAATTTAGCAGTGTAAGACAAGAGGGAAGGCAGCTAGTCATCACCACCCACCACCAACTCTTGGGCTACTCTTTACCAACGAATAGTGGGATTGACCGTCACATTATAACGCCTCCACGGCTGAAAGGGGCGAGGATGTTTGATGTGACGGGGATGTAAACCCACGACTCTCAGATAACGAGTCGCACGCCTTAACACGCTTGACCATGCCGGGCCTACCGCATTAAATCTGCAAAAAAATTTTTTTTTTGCTATAGTGTGTAACGTGTATAAGGATAGATTTGCCATGCTGAGGAGTAATGTAACACGTAAAATTAACACATGTGACAGATTTTGGAGCGCTGTCATATCTAAACCTTCTTCAATTTAAAAATATTCTCATCGTGCAGTGTAGTTTAATTCTCGTAGCCATTTTTTAAAATACGATTATCTTAAATATCGAGTTTTCTTTATAACCACCATGTACATACAACATGTTTAAATACAATATAATGTTTGTCTCTTTAGCTACCCCCTCAGTGGCACAGCGGCATGTCTGCGGACTTACACCACCAAAAACCTTGTTTCGATAAGTGTGTGGTGCGCAGAGCACAAATAGCCCTTTGTGCAGCTTTGTGATTAACTACAAACACACCAAACTCTTTAACGATGTAGATACTGTAGCCACGCAACAGAAAGAAAAAGGATAAATTTATTGCTTCGTCATTAATAACAATCTGAGCATTGCTAACGAAACAAAACGGTTCATGAAAAGTTTTTGCGCCGTAATTAAAACTTCCCGACACCTTATTCAAATTTAAAATTATTTACTATTTTTTTAGCTTTGTATTTTATGCATAAAATATTTTGGTTTACATCGTGACCTTCGAATACTGTAATAATACAGGCTTAGTAAACGAGAGGACCTTTCAGACAAACTCATTCAAACTTAACAGCAAAACTCTATTACATGGCAGACACTAGAGTAGAACGGGTTCGGTTCCGACTGCTAGGGAACTTCAGGCTAAGCGCAGTCATAAACATACGTATTAGTTTTTAAAAGTACCATGGCTCTCAACACTTTCCAGAAACTGTCATTTTTCCGCTTGAACGAACTGACGTTGCATAACTTCAGCTAGGTTTGGGATCAGACTTTTCACCAGATAAGAAATGGTATAAGTTTTCGACTCTCGCCTGTATAAGCTGGTTGTTTAAATCTTAATGGAAAAAGAATAAAAGGCTCGACTAAAAGACAAAGGTACCTCGATAAATCAGCTTGTCTCCCTATACGTGCACGAGAATATTTCGTTCTTTGATTTTGTTTTAACATTCCACTTATAATTTTGTAAAGTGACGACAAAGATGAGAATTTTTTATAATGTTTTGAGAAAATTGCTATCATCGTGCAGTTTGAAGGATTCCAAACTCACAGAAGGTGGCATAGACTATACCACCTCGCTTGCTTCTAATGACAGTTTAGACATCCAGAATTCTAACGACAGTATTCTAAAGCAATAGGTAAATAACTTAGATTTTACGCCACAAACCTTCAATATAAATACAAAGAATAATTCTAAACAGTCACATTTGTCAACTTACAAAAGTTTTAGTCTAAGCCGTCACTCAGGAAGCGTATCTTCTTCTCCACTATACGTTATTGATAAGCCGTTAGGAGGCGCTACAAACAATATAATTCTGAAACATTCTGTATTTGCTCGTGAAGCAAAAACCAAAGTATGAATATATCAGCGGTCAGCTTCAAATAAAATTATAAACAATATCTGTAGAAGATTTAATAGCCAAGAATACTAGTTATAGTGATCTGCGTTCGTATCAGGATTATAGCATTGATAACAAAAATTGTCTCTTATGTCGCCATTAGTGGAATATTCAACCACATACTCGAAGAATGAGGTTTTCATGTTATTAGATTCTTGAATTAAATCTGCAAATAGGTTAACAGATCCTCGAAATGAAATCACATCAAAATTATCAAGTTCAGGGGCTCAAATTAAATCCTCACTACCTGGTCCTTGAAATTACCGTGCAACACAAAACTTGATGCAAAATATGAGATAACAAAACTTACATATACAAAATGGTACCCTATTGCAGCTACAAGTCTACAAGCTTTATTAAATTGAATAGTTTAATACTGCCAAGAATATCGCATTAAAGTAAATTTCCCTAAGGATCAATTACTAGTTTCTGCAAAACACACACACAAAAAAATACGCACGAGAACTTTGAATGGTACAATTCTTGGAACTAACATGATTATAAATTAGCGTGGATCAAACATTTAAACAATATAAAAAACAGAAAGTTTGGTAATGCACAAACCACGCCAGAAATCTAACGGTTAAAAACAGTGGAGTAATAGCTGATAACAATAAAATATATATACGTCTAGTGATTGAATAAGCATAACCTCCATGGATTAACAAAGTACCCAGACATATTAAAAACTAAAATGCAAACAATAAATAAACCATCACTTACAATTGCAAACAACGAACCAAGATCAACATCTTCAAAATTCATACGCAATTACGAAAACAGAAACGTTAACCCATAAACTCTTGCATAGTTCGCTAAATCATTTTGCTAAAAATTGTCCACCGCTGAGACAGCAGTAAGTGTACGGATTTAAAACGCTAAAATCATGGGTTCAATTATACTCGGTGGACACAGCAGATAGCTCGATGTGGCTTTGTTAAAAGAAAACACGATTCACATACCATTTGCAAAAAATTGTTACATACATACTTTATCGCTTCTGCATACGTTATGAAGAAACCCCAAAGTACCTCTCCCCAGTTAATAAAAATAAAGATCACTTAGTGCAAGATTACTTGATTCCCAGTTTTAATGTCAGAATTTGAAATGATATATACGTAAAAGCTCTCGTAGAATTTTAAAATTAATGGGAAGAATGCATCTTGAACTGTTAGAGATGTATATAACTCCACAAATGTTAATGTATTATTACTCTAATTACCAACATGAACAAGATTTTGGAAGGAGTTATGGTATGTCATGTACTAGTTAAACTCTTCACCCCCTTGCTTAGCAGAAAGACAGCTAGTCATCACCACCCACCGCCAACTCTTTTGCTAACGAATAGCGGAATTGTCATATGCAAACTTTACTTACAACATGGACACTTACAATTTATAATAAAAAAATCTGTGTCTAAAACTTTTAATTTTATTGATAAAGCTTCCTGTTCATACAATTATAATATGATACTGGAATTATTCATCGCATGTTGAAGAGAGGAAGAGGTTAGATTAATCTGACCCACACCGGTCGATAGGAGCAAGCCCCATAGACAGTTTTATACAATGAATTCGACTTCGTACTCTTGTTTTTCCAGTTATAGTAATATTAATATTGGCATATTTACCTTGATATACAGTATATCCATAGTTCGATATGTTGAGAATATTCATATCAAAACGTTGCTCAAAAGATACAGCTTTTTAAACCTTGAGGAATTCATATAACCGATAGACATCTCTTGTAGATACGTTTAAGTGTTATTAATGAAGTTTTCAGTTTTATATGTGTTAGTTCTTAATTTCGAATGTTTGAAATTTAATCTACGAATTTCCAAGTCACACATACCAATGATATTTTATTTCTAACACTAGATTCTAACTTTAACCCAAAGAATTCGTTCTGTATTTCAACGGAAACTCCCGTCTTTTATAATGTTTCTATTTATTTTTATATAGCTAAAATTTAACGTAGCTAGTTAAATCAATGAGACATAGAAAACAGTGTGCTGCAGTTTCTTTATTAGAACAATAGATAGGAACACCAAAGGACATGTTGCCTCGATAAAGGAACTTAATAATAAATGCATCGCTCCACCAAACTTTTGTGCTATGAAACACTCATCGGAACATCTTGAGTTGTAAACTTACTTGAGGACTACTTCTAATTAACAATACAATTATAAAATGAACGAACGCACAATACTTGAGCAATTCATTATTTCTGTTCTGTAACGGAACGAATAAAACAGATAAAATAATTATCACGATTTCATTCTGAGATTAGTTTGTCAAACAAAACAATATTTTATAATGGAAGTTAATGAAAAATAATGGTACACAATACTTAATACATAGTAGTAGTATTTTAATGTCACTCATAGTTAATTGATAAAAGTTATATTGATAAAATGTAAAAAATAAAACATACTTGTGCTTTTATTAGTTACGAAAACAAAATATTCATATTTTATAAATACCTTGATAAATTATTTAGTATGTGTATATAAATATATATAGATAGTCTTAGTGAAGGGTTGTACTTATTTAAACACCGGAAGTAAATAAAAATGACATGACACGTTATTGATTCATTCAATTCATAATTAAACACCTTTTACAAATAAATTTAAAATGACTTTCACCATGACTCTTCGGTCAGTACTTAAATTTTCTTTACAAAAAATGTACAATAGGTTTCTGGAAAAGTATCTGTTTAAACTCCACAACTTATAGGTTTCCCATACCATTGTTATTTTTTCATTACAAACTTACGTTTCTAAAACCCTTAACTTTATTGATAAACTCCCTGTTAACTATGAGTATGAATATATATGCTAGGTTATTCGAACTATTTGAAAAGTTTTGGTTTACATGCCAAGGCTATCGAAACACTATAAACCAATAAGTTTTAAATTTGCGACAGGAAATCACGTAAATTGCAGGTGTTTTTTCTTAAACATTGTTGTTAATTTGTACATTTTAGGTTCAAAGTCGGAGGCAATGTTTTTTTATTTTTTATTTAAATAGCGTTTAAAATTATCTTTTGTCTCCCACAAGTCGTACCCAAGAGACGTTTCGACCACTTCCATAACTTATCAGTTAGGCTTAAATGATATTTAAACAAACTGTTATATAAGATATAGGCACAAAATGAGAATGTGACAAAAATCATCTGCATTTTGTGATTTTTTTATCACAAATTTTAGACCTATTTAAAAATTGTTATTAATCATTAAGATATTCAAACCCTGTCAATATTTCTTTAAATGTCATACCTTTAGTTTCCAAAATGTATTTAATTCGTGCTGAATTCTTTATATATGCAACACTGTATTAACGAGTTATTAACGCCGCATGATACTTATTATTTCTCGTAGATAATTTCATGATAACATTATCGTACTTGTATAAACATTAACAAAGGTACATTTCATCTACATTTGGGAAATAATTTATAGTTAAAAATTCAAACAACACCCCAAATAAATGCTGATTATTAAACAACAAAATATTTTGAAAATCATGATAATATACAGTCTAAGATTTAATATAAATATGGCTAAAACATTTAAATACCACTGGAGGACTTCAGCCAGCACGTACACAAACGTTATACGTTAGGCATCATGGCAACAGTTCTTTAATTACTGTAACGTTAACTCCACGAGGGTTAGGAAAAAACAAATGTGAATTGTAAGCACAAAAATTCGTAACTTTTACCTGAAAAACATTTATAAAACTTAAATTTGAAAGCGTCAATACAATTTAAAGGGAGAAGGCAAAGCCAAATACACAAAACACAACATAACAACGGATAAAAATGACACAAAATACAGATTTTTAAAAAGGTTTACCAATCATTTAAAAGCAATTCTATTGGATGTAGCTTTGAGCTCAACTCAACAATCAGAATTAAAAAAAAAAGGATGACTACAGTTCCTCTACTAGTACGTTTACAGTGGTTCATATTCAACATTATTTTACTTAGGATTTCCTTAAAAACAACAACAACAGTGAACCAGAAAAACACAGTAATCTAACATGAAAATTATACTCCCAAACTCATTATATTTGTTGCAGTTTCCATAACCTCTTCTCCATTCCCAAAACTTGAATATAGAGTATGAATTTCAAACTCTGTAAATCTTCTCATGACTGAACCAGCTCAACATGGTACTGTTAACATTCCAATTTACACAAAAACTGATTATAACAGCACTAAGTCTTTACCACTTCTAACAATCGCTTGCATTTTAAATATGAAAATAAATAGGAATTATTCTAACAGGATAATAAATTGTGCAATGCAATTACCTTGCCACTTAATGTACAAATCAAAATTGAACACAAGAAAAAAAGAATTTTTGTCCCATTAACTATGATCTCTAAAAAGTTTGTTTTCTTTTCCATCATGTCTTACTGTGTTTCCACTTGAAATTTTTTTTCTAGTTTCTATACTTGAAAGTTAAAAAAATTCTGAGGATCTATTACTGTAATGGATCTAACATTTGAGCAAGAAATTATAGAAAATCAACTCCTTTCTGCATCACAAGCTTCAAATGAGTAATATAAAATTAAATATATACACAGAGAGAGAGAGAGAGAGAGAGAGAGAGAGTTAACAGTTATTTACCAAGTAAATATTTCAAATAAAATGTCTGTAAGATTGTACTAAAATCTCTTCAAATATTTAGGAATATAACACAAGTACTAAATATTTCTATAGACATTCTGCAGTGATACATTACATCATGATTCACACTGTGCAATATACACGTATATTTACGTATGACAATACACATCATTAGAAAGAAAACAATGCTTTCTTTAAATAACATTCTCAAGAAATAAAATCATTCTGTACAATATACATGAATGGCTAGTTAGAAATACACACAGAATAAATCCTAATACTCTTGTAACAACTGAAATATCAAGATTACAAATGCCAAGTAGAAAAATACACATATAGATCACACTATTGTCAAGAATACCTCACATTACTCTGTGCATTCAAACATCTATTACAGTGTATACATAGGTGTGGAGCCAAAATACTTAAGATTTAGGAACCAGATTGTTTTTGAAACATTCTAAAATGCTAACTTCATCATTTAGTGTCATTCTGACACCATTATAATAAACCTCAGATGATGCATATACATCCTACAAAGACTTACAAAAATAGACCAATTACCTGTCATACAGCTGACTTTTTCACTTAGTGTCACTGAGACATCAGAATAAAAAACCTTCAGTTCATGAGCTCATTGAAATGTTAACATGACAGTACTAACCAACTAAGAAAATGCTCAGAGTAGATACAACACATATAAATATTACAGCCAGGCATTCATCTCTTTTTTTTCCTTTTTTTTACATCACTATCAATCAGTGGCAGGCTGTAAGTGTTTGATGCAAATCTTGCATATCTTACAAAGTCCCAAATTAAAGCATGTTTAAAAAACTGATAGTGATATAAAAGAAAAGAAAAAATACTTGTTTTACAAATGATAACCTTACCACACAGTGAATTATAACACTATCAGTTTGATATTTATAACACTCACACTCTACCGTGCAGAGAAAAACACAACTTTTTTAAAACTTTTAAGTTTTTGTTTCCAGCAGTGTGCCTTATAAGTGTGAATGTAATACAAATGAGTTAGCTGAAGTTAGTATTCTCTGTCAGCAACATAAGAAACAAAGACTACTGTTTTCTTCTTACTTCAAAATACATTTAACACATAGCTTTGGAAATAAAATAAAGACATACTACATTAAATTTTCTCATTATATTCTACCACACATTTTAAATTTATAGTTTATAATTTCTACTTTAAGTTCCTATAATTCAAACAATCACAGCTGATTAATCAATCATAGGATGAATAATGATAAATTCTTTCACTTTTTTAATTCTTGTTCATGATACAATTTTATTATTTCATAGCCAACTACTTTCAAACACATTTAGATAATTATAATGTATATTTGGCAGGTATTACATAAAATAAAGATTTAGCATTCCAGTTTCTCAACATTCATACAAGTTTTTTAACTTTTAGTAAAAGTAATTTGTTCTAAAATTTCAAAATATTTTTTGTTAAACAAACACCAATTTCATGACTGCTGGCATTTAAGTGAACTATTAGTTTTTGTACCACAAGTTTTAGTAAGCCCAATTTTTTTCTTTTTAATTGTTCTATGCTCTCGTATATCAGAAATCTATTAATACAGCAAAATTTGACATGAAAAATGTTTCTTTGTCTGAAAGGTGTGCATTTCTTATTGCATTTTTCCTTCATGATTTGGTAGAGAATATTACAGTTTAACATAATTTATGTAAATATTTAGTTTTTGACACTCTACAATACAAAATTGTTTTGATACAAACACTAAGGTATATCATTACCATTAATATTTGGTTTCATACACACACTTAGTAGTATATATAGGAACATATAAACAGTAATCTAATAATATACATATAACCAACACTGTTTGACAATACAAAGCTGATAATAACATCAATGTGAATAAACATTTATGTATGAACACAAAATAGTGTATTTCACATGTTACATTCTATCTTCACTCATAAGTTCCTATAACTATAACAACACAAGTAATCATCCAAGATTACTCGAATGCAGAACTTTCAAAAATGTACAATGACAGTGTCAAATAAAATGTTCAAGTATTTTTCTTTGATTAAATAAAACATTTTTTCAGAGTATAACCGAGAAAAATGAAACATACTTTAGTAAATTTTTTTAATATAAAAAACTTATAGATGGCCTTAAAGGTCACAAAAAGGATGGTAATAACATTTTAAAACATTCACACTTTTTATTGTTACATTTAACAATTAAAATAAAATAACTACTGTTGACTGCATAGACATGAATGTCTAAACATTAATACTACAATTTTTAAAACACATGAAAGTTTTTAAATGATAATATACTACTTGAAATAATTAAAACAAAAACTGAATAAAATGGATAATATTTATGATTATCATACTTAACATTGTAAAACACAGAACCACTTTGATGCTGAGGCATAAACTCCTTAATATTTTAATGCAAAGGTGGAACTTAGCAGCCTTAGTTTTCAAATAGTAGTGTTAATGTTATAATTGTCAAGAACTTATGTTATCAATAACAATGTTGTTTTAAACATAGAAAATATGCACAAGTATATCATATTAACAATATATACACACACACACACATATATATATATAACTTAATCATGAATTTTCTTAGGAAACATTCATCTTGAGTCAACAGGCAACATTTGTATTTTTCTATCACTACACTAATGTTATTCACAATTACCAAGCATATCTAGAAAGTTAATATACAAAAAAAAAGTTTTTTAAAATCTAATCTGATATTATTTACTAGAAACATCAGCAAACTTACAAACTTTGTTGAATATAAAACAAATTATTTACTTTCCAGTTAGCAGTGCACCTCTAAGTAAGCTGACAATGATCTATCCTTGAACAAGTAAGTTATAATGAAGAATCCTAGATAATAAATTAAAACTGACTTTAAAATGCTACTACAAGCAGAATGTTTTGGATACTGCATCTTAAATAACTCTGGAAAAGACATTTAAAAAAAGCATACATTTATGCTTTTATGCAATATGACACAGGATATAATATTTATTTTAGCAGATCTTTATGGAACTCTGGCCCATTACCAGTCAGAGACTCTTTTTTTCTACAAGTAACACAGGTGCCAGTTTAAAAATTACCTAATCCTATCAACTAAGAAACACAAGAAGAGAACACGAACAAGAAGAGATGTCAAAATTTTTGGAATATTCTAATTTCCAAAAAACAAGTTTCTTATAGCAAGATTCTTTATTCTACAAAATGTAAAGGAAAAATTTTTATTATCCCATCTGTATTCTTCCTCCATGATATTCTTCAATACACAAATGGCAGCTCCAAGACCCTGTAAAACAAATAGTATATGATAAATAATCAAAACTAGTATCTAAACTAACAAACATTCTTGTTGTTTATTTATTTTAAAAATTACTAATTCGTTTTTTACTGAAGGAAATTGTAATATACTTGCAAATGTTACAATAATACTCTTTGAATTACTTTGTAAAATAAATATATATATATCACTTGTACACATCTTTTAATTTTTTTATTTATTTTGTAGAATAAAATGAATGACAAAGCAAAGAATTTCATATTTAAATGTATGTTTCATAAATTTCACGTGTCAGTATCATGGACTAGAACCATATAACTTCAAGAATAAGCCAGACATACACATACAAATCATTTTTAAACACCTTTACGAGCCAGACAAACCACAAACTTTTAGATATTTACTGTCAGTCAGCTTCAAAACAAAATAATCAGTACATGATTCAAATGTCCCAAAACTATGTCATAATTTATGTAGTATGGTTCTTTATTGCAAATACATAATTCTGAAATAAAACTGGTTTCTTTAATGTATCCAGAAAGAAATGAAATTTTATTTCATATATACACAATTCATGTCAGATTATAGCCAACAGACACTGTTAAAAATGTGGATGTGGCAAACCAAATATCACTTCACAACACAGTCTGGTTAGCCCTTTCACAATGGGTCAGGATTCAAAAGCAATATCCCCTTTGTTGACTCGCACTCAAAATTTTATTGAACTATTATTTTATGAACTTTTGTCAAGTTTGAAATCAAACTAAGATTATAATTCAAACTTTATTATATTAGATATGAGTTAATTTCTTAATTTAAAAATAAATATTATAATAATCCACCTACATTTAGATTCTAGTAAGTCATGTGGTGTATTAAATGCAGCTCCACTTAAAATTAAATGTTTGTGATGTCAAAATAATAAATCTGTAGTTTCATACAAATTAGGAACTGAAACTACTAATATTATCAAGTTAGAATATATAATGAGAACCTCATATCTTTTTATTTTGCTGAGTTAGACTTGTGTACTGAATCATAAACAGCAGCCCTGTTCAGTTCTTTTCATTTTATGAAATGGTCCCGTATATACACTTATTGCATGACATGTGAATAACCAATCAGCAGCTTAAAATGTTCCAAGAGTAGTTTTCCCCACCATTTTAATCTTTGAAAATCCTACAGTGTTCTTTCAATCCAAGATTTCAATGAGGCATGTGTTGTCTTTAGTCTGCTCAAAGTTTCACATTTTTTTAAAAATCGGAATAAATTTCAGTTACTGAGCTTAATAAATTATAGTGGAATTCTATGGTATAAGAGCAATTATTTGAATTTTTTGGTTATTCAACCACACATATAACACCTAAACAATTTTTTTATATCCTCCATATGTGAAATTTTAAAAGGCTTAGCAACCTATGTCCAACAGCAACCAAGTACAAAAGTCATAATGAAAAGAGATAATTGTTTGCTTTAATTCTTAATTTATTGTTCTACATTTTAAGAAAAATAAGTTTAATAATTTATTTCTAAATATTAATAACCTATATACATATACATAGTGTATATTAATTGAAATATGACTGTACATTACAAAATACTAGTCCACTAGAACATAGCCAACACAGGGAAAACTAAAGGTCAGTTTTATATTACCGGATACTGACCTGAGTGTATGTGCACTGCGTCAATACAAGCTATTTAATATTATGTAGGAATGACTGGTAGGTCAATATAATAAAAAAATGTATATGTAAATATGTAGCGTTATGACACTTAAGCTACTTAGACTAAACCTCTTTTTTGTGTGATATAATATGTGGTCATTCTAGCACAAAAGAAAAAAATTTTATTTGTTTCCTAATTTTTTATGATGGATACAAGTTTGGTCAAGTGAGAGACCCCACATAAAGTATAGAAAATAACAAAATATACAGCTTTGCTAAAAACAAATGTTTGAAATGTAGTAAGGAGGTTTTAGATATTTTTGAGACCACGTTTTTAATCGTAACATGAAATCACTTTGTACTCAGACTAGTAATGAAACACACTATTTTCACAAACAAATCTTCAGTGAAATATTTCACTAAAACATATGATTTTTCTGAATACAAAATACCTTTAATATTTACTAAAAGTCTACAAAATGCTGTATCAAAAGTTATAGTTCAAATACTTAAGATGTGGAAATGTGTAGACGAATTAGTGTATATTATACCAAGCCTGAAGCAAAGGGGTTAAATACAATGTTTCCTTTATCATTGTATGAGCATCATACCAGTTCCAAGGGACAAAATAGTTTGGTGAATTTGATTAATAAAAACTGCTATACAATATTGAATTTGATTAGCAATTAGCAAACATTTTAGCATTTTTTTAACATTTATCATTTTAACACATTAAAGCAACTAAATCCAACACTAAAAATCTTAACTCTTTGTAAAGATAACCATTAATAAAAGAACTGTAGATGGTATGTTTTTAATCTAATAGAACTTTTATTCAGCTTCAAATCCTAATATTTAATTGTACCATACATTTAATTTATATAAAAAACAACTTCAAAACTGCAAGAAATACAAAAATATCAAACACCTCAGCCACCACAAACTAATGCAACAATTATTAACCTAAAAAAGAAGTGACCTGCAGATACTGCAATTGAACAAGATTTCCACAAATTGTTTTTCAAATTAATCTAATTTATTTTTATTTTTTGGTGAGACCTCATCACTCCCTTCACAAAGTGGATTATATGATTATTTGAAGAAGAAAAATGCCTAGTGACTTTTCAGCAGTAGTTATCCCTCTCACTATGGGCATCATATACTTTGCTTGTCACAAAGTTTTTAGCGAGTTACATTCAAGATTTAATAATACCAATTAGTATAGCATAAAATAATACATAATAATTTATATTTTAATAGTATACAAGTTTTAATTTTTTATAAGGCAATATTTAAAAAAAGATTAAATTTCCCCTAGTGTGAGAAATGAGACATTTCTTTCTCTAGACATCCACACTTTTCTATATTATTTACCTTCAAGAAGTAGAAAATTTAAATAACTTATAATTTTTACATCATTTAGATAAAGCATAATTTTTATAGCTTCAATTTTATTTACTTACATAACTATCAAATAGAAGATCAGATCCATCTTGCCACACCTATCTGTCGCATCTTTTCTTTTAGGATTTGTCAGTAGTTGTCTCTTATGTTTAATACAATATTATTTTAACCAATAGAAAACCAAGGTTTCATCAATCAAATGACATATTACATTATGTTGTTTTCTGTACAGAAAGATGATGATTCCTCTTTCGGTACAAGTTTTGTTCAAACACACTGACTGCTTGGATGAATTTGTAACAGTCTCATAGCAAAGTTGGAAAACCAAAAGAACTAGGATAGTTATCAGACATTGTCTACTTTTTGCCTGTTATTATTCTATTTTCTTTGGTGCATTAATATAAAAAATGCATGGTTAAGTGTCACCGAGTCAATACAAAATAAAAAAAAGGCTGAGGTAAGTACATTATTTCCTGTTTTTCATATTTATTTGTTTAAGTTAGTTCAAGTTAGATTAAGTAAAATAAATAACAGTAATATAATAAAAATTTTACAATATATGCATGCAAGCTACTCAGAGTAGCTCATGGGTCGTGTAATTTAATAGTCTAATGTTGTTAGCCACATGTTCCCCAGGTGATTTACTACTTATAATGGGGAAAATAGTACTAGTAGTTAGACATGATTCAAAATATTTCCAACTTCAATGTAGAAATGTGTCATACACAGAGCATGTACAAGCTTTGTCAATGTCATAGTGTAGTAAACAGGCACAGCTTTTCCATTAAGAAACTGACAAAAACAAGGTAGTCATAACCGAAGTCCCTTACAGTTGCCATTTTGTATTTTTGTGTTATTTTCAGTGCATTAAGGAAGGTTATACATCTAAAAAAACCAAAAAAACAACCATTTTTTAACATATATTATTTTCTATACAAGTGGGTTTTTCATCATCACGCATCAAGGAAGAATACTACATTTGATAACACTGATAAGGACACATATTGAACTATGAACTATATTATCCAGTGCACACAAAATAAACTCCTATTTCTTTTTTTTAACACACTTCATACATCAACTTTTATAGGCATGTCAGCGTTTTTCTGTGGTGAAAAGTAAACTATGTCTAATCTTTGTAATTTTCACTCACAATCTTTCACCAACATATGCACAATCACAGTTTGTTTTGTTTACTGTTAAGAAACAAACATTTTAAAGCCATACAAATAAGTTTGTGTTTTTTAAACACACATCAGTGTAACAAATTTGTTTCTTTGTTACAGAGAAAAACTGCTTTGCACATTGGGCATTGCTAATCTGTACACTTCATGTTGCTAGTCCAACAGTATCAGTAGTAGGCATTGTCTTGTTAAAAAAATATGAAACACAATTTGTGATAATGCAAAAGCCATAACTTTACAACATTAATTTTCCATTAATGCTTACCTAAAATACAAATTACCCAATTAATGTAACCTTAGACTTTTTTGTTACACATAAAGAAAATTATGTCGAAATAAACTAACTAAATTTCTTGTTCATGTAATAACAGTACATAATGTACCAGTTACACTTTGTACTGCTGTAGCTCAAATTCAATAACACACATACAAGTACATTTATGACTAAAAACAATAACAAAAACTTTCTCACACACATACACCAGAAGCAGCATTTCTTTGCTTACAATACTCTAAGTAGAGGGATATTTGTTTTTGTTAAATCTAAATTGACCTGGATTTTAAAAAAATCATTACCCTTGATATTATTTCTAGCTGCAATACTTACAAGAAACCCTAAAGTACAAGTTTTCAACAGAGTGTTTGAAAGGGACTCTAAAATACAACTTATCTTAAATTCTTTTCATTATTGACTGCTGGTCTACCCAGAATCAACCTCAACTTCTGACTTTTATGCCACATTAACCCATACTTCAGGGTTTTGATCTCAACACTTTCAAAGACCAGAAAGTTATGTATTTATTAACCTGCTATTTCTATTATTTGCAAGTTGCTCTTTTTATGCCCCCTCGTACTAAAACACAGAATAATGAAGACAGTGTTTAAGAATACAGTACAAATTTATGGTTAAAATATTCACTCAATATTCATCCTCTGCCTTGAAACTCCAAGTGCACAATACTGAATCTTTTTAAGTGAGAAAATGTGTAGTGTTTTCATTTTACATAATAAAACATAATTAATCAAAATACAAGTCATTTTGGCACTAATCATATCACCATGTGACATCAAACCACAGTCATCTTGTGCAGAAAATACAAGCACCAATAAACACAAAACAGTGTTATACATTTTACCTCAAAAGTTGATCTTGAAGAGCTCAGTGCAAGGACCCCTAACTTTTCAGTTGGATTCCCAAAACTGTATAATAAATGGTCTCTTAGACTAAACTTTGAAGCATTGAGAAAACACTGAACATACATAAAATACAGCAGGAACTGACTTACCTTCTGGAGGATTTGACAAAGGAGGATTCAAGCAGTACATATGGTATCCTCTGTCACAGTCATCACAAAACAATAGCTGGTCCTACCAAAAATAGTAGTCATCTGCTTTAAAATTACAAGTGTTTACATAAAAATATTACATGAAAAATATACTCAAAAGTTAAATTTATTAACTTTATTGATTATTTTTATATACCAAACCCATAGCAACTTGAACAACACGACAAGATGTCCATAAAGTCTAGAAAAACAGGAAAATGACCTAAAGTTGTTATTTATTATGACTTAAGTACAATTATTTATTAATGATATTTATAACGCCCAAATTTATTTTTTTTAATTACAGGTAGAAATCTTAAGGGGTAAAAGTAGTACTGACAAAACTGTTCAAACTTTATGCAAACCCTGTACTAAACATTACGAGAAATCTAAAATACTGAGATGAATATTGTAAAAAAATTAAAATACTTTCCACATGCTGATCAACATAACATTATTTACAACAACAACAAAATTATTTTTGCAATAATTCTAGTAAAGCACGCTTATATCTCAACAAAATGTTGTGTTTAATAAACAGGATTACCTTTGCAATTAACAGTTTTCTTAATCTGACTATTCAGTTGCAAATTATCATGGGAAGCATTTTATATTTCTTTACAATTTGGAAAAATTGTATCACATTTTGTGATATAAAATTTTTTTTTTGCACCACAGCCAATTGATCGTGGTTTTCTTCTCTTCCTCTATTTTCCTTTAAATGGACATGGACTAAGACAGCATCTTATTGAAGTTTTTCATATTTAAATACAGGTTTTTTAAGTTTAATACTAAAAAATCATTTTGAAATTTTTGCTGTTTACAGACCATTTCTATTAATTAAATAATATAACATGATAAAAAAAACATAAACATACAGTACTATGCAAAAGTGTTAGGACTGTCAAAATTTAGATTTCAGACTGCTTTTCAAGAACAATGGGAGGTAAACCACAGGTGAAATGTCAAAATTTTGTTAATCTTCATATTTAGTACAACAGAAACTTAGTGGAAGTGCTTGAGTTTAGCAAACAGTTAATATTTTGTGTGTCCCCTTTTGCTTTAATAACTGCAGATAGTCCTTTCAGGCATTGTTGTAACATATTTAATTAAAGCATCCTTTGGAGTTGACTCCAAGTATCTTTCACACACTCCCATAATTTTAATTTGGAAGTAATTATGGATTTGTCAAGTTTTTAAGCTATCAAATCCCAGATCTTCTCAATGGGATTGAAATTATTGCATCATTTGAATGACTCCAGCAGTTTCTTTCTTAGCTAAGTAACTTCTACATAAGTTGGATAAGTGCTTGAGGTCATTACCTTCTTGGAAATAAAATTCTTTACCAATAACACACAAATCACTGGGTAAACCATGGCAGATCAGTATCTGCTATTACTTGCATTAATCCACTATTCCATCTATTTTGTTAATATTTCCTGTCACCTTAGCACAAAAACAATCTCAAGCCATCACACTGTTTCCCTCCTGCTTTATGGTAAGTGTTATGAATCAAGCCATCTTTCACCTTTCTTCTGTCAGACATACAACTTATGCTTTGAACTAAATATTTCAAACTTAGACTCATCCACCCATTACACCCTTTTCCAACCATCCATTGTCCAGTTTTGTACTTTTTAACTAATTTAAGTCTCTTGACAATATCTGGAGATCAAAGTAAAGGTTCTTTAACTGCTACACATGAAATATTCCATTCTCATAGAGTTGTTTTGGTACCACAGATCTGGACACTTCTCTGTCATTTGGTACATAGTCATTTTTCTCATGCTTGAGATCAGTGGTAGTCTTACTTCTCTACTGAAGACTGCATAAATGAAGAAACTTAACATTAGTATCACCGAGTTAAAATGTTATGCCTTTTCCTTTCCTATTTTCATATTTACCTGTCTCATTCTGTCACATAATTGGTACAAGTATACAAAAATTCTAAAGGATTTTGAATATTCTCACATTGGCTCATTCGTCAACAGCAATCAGTGAAACATTACCATAGTGTTAAAATTTACATTCTGTAATGGTAAGGAAGAATTGGCAACCTAAAATGGAAAGAATGACAAAACATTTTATTCTCCTAAAAACTTGTGCACAATGCTGTAAAAAAATATGCAATAAAACTTTTGTAATTAAACTTATAAAAGTATGAATTACAAATATGTAAAATACAAACATGGCAAGATATCATGTACAGATTACTAAAAACTGCTAAATAGCATGTATGATAAACACTTACATCATTGTCTGAGGTTCCACACAAACCACATGATTTGCATTCAATGCACTGCCAACGATACTGTTTCACTGAAGCTGTCATGTTGGGAGTGAATTGCAGACAAGTGGGGTGAGCTAATGAACCAAAGATCAAATGAATACATAAAGTCATTTCTCAATGTTAGCAACTAGAATGAAAGAAGCACAAAGTACAAGTTTCTTCTGGTGACCTTTCTCAAATACTAAATTTTTATATTGAAGTTTTTTTAATAAAAAGTAATACTTCAGGATAAGTCTATGATAAGTGATTATTACTTCCAATTAGCAAGTTTAAAAACCTTAATCTGAATAGTATTTAATATAAACCATGAATGAAATGGTCACATCAGATACCCCTATGATTCAGGTATGGTTAACCATGATTTTGAACTGAAGAAAGTTAAGCTTACCATCAGAAGTAACTGCTACCTCAAGTGGTTACTCTAAACCAAACAGTAAGATTGACTGTCATTCTTATACATACCCACATATTAAATATGAAAACTTCAAGGACCCAGTTTAATACGCTAAATACCAAAATACATTCAGGCCTATCCAAAAACAGTCTATTACAGGAACTCACACACCCATTATTTTGAAGAAAACGTAATTAAACCAGATATTTTTACACTGGTTTACAACTTTAATGGGCAAAATTTTGTACTGTTTTGTTAAAATTACAGTTTTTCTTTGATTCTCTTAAACAAAATAATAATAATAAAAACATTTAGTTCATTAACAAAATACAAAAGATTTTTATTGTATATGTAAATACACATACAACAGATGTGTAGATAGAAGTCAAAAATAAACTGGCTTACCAGTACCAAATATCAACAACCCACAAAATCAATATGGAATTATCTAAGGTTTAACACTTCACTCATACATTCATGTATCACCATATAATGTTCTAATTTAATAATAAACCTTGACTTCATCCATTCCATTTTTGTAGACTTTCATTTCAACCAATCTCATTCAGATACACCAGTCATTATATGCACTCTCCAATCAATCCCAATGGTCATAGTGAGTAGTGCTGTATCACTTAAATTAGTTTATTCATTAAAAAGTTAATACTGCATTTCTTTCTATTCACAAGCTTTCAATGAAATGAAACATGTATATCATACACTAATATCATGATACATAAAAATCTAACATGAACATTTTCAAAAAGTGGACTTTTCTTCATCAAGGGTAAAATAACTACTATAAATATGTTGATCAGTTACGATGTCAACATACCATAAGTGAGAGATCACCCATTCACATGAGTATGATCAATATTGTAAAATAACAATGAGTGTGTATATGTGTCTATATTGAGAAACAAAGATGTAAGATAGTCTTGAAATAAAAACAGCTTATGAGAATATGCATTTTTGGAAAAGTAATGTCCCAGAACAATTGAAAGATTTATCAACAACAGCATTTAACGACATAGGAAATATGAAATATTAACAACAAATTTAAGAAATGAAAGTTATTTTCATATACTAAAAATATGTTTCCAATAGGTTCTTACCTCCACTCACAAGGATAGCTATTCTCATTTAGTCCTGCCCTCAATGAAGTGCCTCAGAAAGTACATATTTATCGGAGAAGTGCTGTAGGAGATTTGTAAGAGTAAGACAAAAATATGAAAATTGGATTGGGAGAAAATAATAGGGTTTTCATAGACAGCCCCAACTTTGGCAAAAGTGACTCCAATTGCTAGGAGTCAAAAAGGGTTGATCATCCAACTGACAAGCCAATGCACAAATGATCATAATCCCATGTAGGACAAAGTATGCTAACATCAGCATTAAGCTAAGAAAAGAAATGCTCAACATCAACTCTGATATGAAGGAGAAGAAGAAAAATAAGGTGTTCTAAAGATGGGTGTCATGTAACATGGAAGAAACAGTATTATATGAAATCAATAACAATGAAAAAAAACAAAATACATGAGAAAATATATCCAAAGAGGCAGAATTTGGCCTCATAAATTCTGTAGGAGAGGCATGGTAAGGCACAGTAGTCATAGCAGAAAGAAGGTTATCAAATTCCTCCCTGTTCAAACAGTGTAGAAGGAACTTGAACATTTCTGGAGAAAGAATGACACATAATAATCAATTTCCCAAAAACGATAACCAAAAAAATCATCAGTTGAGACCCCCACACCAGGAAGCCTAGAAATAGCACTATCTAGTGGTAAAAATATCAGTAGCTGTAAAACATAAACTTCAGAATTCATCTTAAACTGTGAAAAAGTTAAAGTGAGAAAATAAATCAATAAACAAGACTGAGTTATTGTGGGAAACTGTCACAGAAAACTGTTGTAAATTATAAATCAAGACTTCACAAAGAAAAATAAATTAAATGAGCATGTGAAAAGAATGCAATTGAAAAATGTCTGCACTTGATCATCACATAAAGTGACACAGCTTGGTAGAATCAAATATGAGGAGTCACATGCATCAGGTGGATGGTTCTTGCATAATGATATGCTTGTGAAATCCAGTGGAACAAATTAATCATGGAGTATGTGGGAGTTCAAGGCTTCTATGGCATGCAAAAAACTTTTTGCATATAGTGGACAGGATTGAACAAGAATAGCTATCCATGTGAGCAAAGGTAATGTACGATATTGGAGTCCAATAATAACACGCACATATATGGAATTGACATATTTTTTTAAAAATCATAATTCTGAAGTAATAATTATAATTGAGAAATAAGAATTAAAATATTCTTAAACATGTGATACTTTACTGGCTAAAATAATGATTAGGCAACTAATTTTAACTCTAAATTTCAATAAAATATTTGAGGAAAAAATCCCCTCCAAATGAACTGTGTGGTCTGATTATCCAATCATTTAGTAGGTGTGTTTCATTTCTATCTTAGCAAAAAGTTGTATAAGGGCTATCTGTACTAACCATTTCTAATTTTGAACTCACAGAGTGAAAAAAATGCATGTAGTCAACATCACCAACTGTGAACTCTTGTTTGACCATCATTCTTATAGCGTACATACAGTCCCAAAGTAATGAATGTGATTTTGCAACAATGGCAGGCAGACAAACCATGGACTCTCAGATTCATAGTTCACTTTGTATTAACTAAAATCAACAATCTTTCATATAAATCAAAAGAAAATAATAATTGAAGTGTAAATGACATGCTATTTATTTATCTTGCTTCACACCTTCCCAACAAGATATGTCTGCAGTAGTGTCACTAAGATTTTTGGTCAAGGGAGTTGATTAGTATTCCTTAGGAGATTCCTTTTCAATAATAACTGAAACAAACAAAATTTCCCATTGCTTGGCTAAACAATGTTAAACATGGAAAGTAATTACTCTAGAATCACACTAGATGGCTCATGCTACTTTTTCTATAATCAGCAAGCCTAACGTTTTGGAGATACAAAAATACTAGTACTTTGTCATCACTTGCAATTTCCATATTTTCAGGGAAAATATTCCTTACATGGACACATCAATAGCTGTTTGATATTTCTAACTATACATTAATAATAAAACTATAACATTTCTTTGACACGTATGAAGTAATCAAACTGAAAAAACAACACTCACTACTTGGGGTAATAAACTTAATGTTTTTGCAATTTGTGTTTGTTCTTTGTAATTTAATTTATGACTACAAAACTGTTAATCTTTACAACCTTTGTACATAGCACAAAGTACTACTAACCCTACTGACATGGGTCAAAGCTCAAAGCCAAGTCATCATATCTGTTAACCCAAATTCAATATTTTATTGGACTACTATTTTATAAAGTTACATTAATAAATTTAGTTTAGTATCAAATTGTAAACTATAATTCAAGTTTTAGTATTATACATTAATTTCTTAACTTAAAAATACATAAAAAAACATCTAGATATCAATTTTTGTGTGTCAAGTAGTATGCTAAATGTGGCATTGGTTCAGATTAGATGTATCTGATGTCTAAATACAAAGTCTATAATTTCTTAAAAATTTGAAAATCAAATTACTAACACTGAAAAGTTAAAATATGAAATAAATATCTTCTATACTTTCTATTTGCTGAGATATCACACTTTTATTGAATCAAACACAATGGCCACCCTCCCTCCTTTCATGTTCACATATGAATAAATAAACAAAAGCTCAGAATGTCAACCTAGCAGTTTTCTCAGCATCTTTGAAGTATTTGACAGGAAATTCTTTATTTTCATTCTAAATTCCAACTGATGAAGTAGGACTCAAAGTGAAGAGAGCTCAAAATTTCAAATATTTTTAAACCCAAATACAGCTTAGTTATGCTGTTTGATAAATTACAGTGTAATTTTATGGTATTGATATAGTAATTTATGATTTTTGGTTATTTCAACATATATGTATATAAAACCTAAAAAAATTATTTCATTTCACATTCTTCACATGCAAAATTTGGTAAGGCGTAACAATAATGGAAAGCAACAAATGAGTAAGAAGTTTGTGACTAGAATAAATAATTGTTTGCTATACTTCTTTATTTACTGTTCTATGTTTTAAGAAAAATAAGTTTAAGAACTTTGTAAATAATAAAAATGTGTGATCATATATAATGTATTATAACTGAAATATGACAATTTTACAAAATACTAATCTACTCAAACACAACCAAGAAAGGTCACTTTGTAAAGACCTGTTTTACTTTCTTGGATAAGGCAACATGACTGCATGTACTCCATATCACTGCAATTTCTGTAATGTTAGCCAAGCATGGCTGGAAGGTCAATATAATAAAACTAATAAACAGATACACATGTATAACGTTATAAAGTTATTTAGATTTAACATTTGTGTTTTTGTGTTATAATTTGTTGCCATTCTAGAATGAAAAAACATAATTTATATTTATTTCGTAGTATTTATGGTGGTTACAAGGTTAGTCAAAATGACAGACACCCCTACAGTTAGGGTAGAAAAAATAACAGACAAAATACAAAGCTTTACTGAAAACAAACATCTGTAACATATTTAAGAGGTTTTAGATAGGATCTAAATGATATTTGATATTTTTGGGGTAAAAAATAATTTTTTTAATCATAACATGAAACATCACTTCACACTTGAACTAGCAATAAAACAGACTCGATATATTCACAAACAAAGCTTTAGTAAAAATATTTCATTTAAAAATTTGATTTTTTGTGTACAAAAGACTTAGAGTATATTAAAAGTCTACCACATTTTGCATTGAAAAGTGCATCTCAATGGTCAACTGAAATCTGCTGAATCAAACAAAAAGTTGTTTGAACAATAATTTTTCATCTAGTTAAGCTTAGAATACTAAATTTTGCAAACTTACCAACCACCGATTTTATGAAAGATCAACTTACCTGAACGACCACAATCAGCACAAGAAACCAATTCTTCTGCCAGTCTGGTTTTTTTGTTTTCATTACTATCTCCAAGACAGAAGTCACAGTAAGGACTAGGAGCAGCTAGTGGTTTCCCTGATGCACTTCGCTGACCTGAAATAAAATAATTCTAAGCTACTCTATGTGCACACAATAAATATAGATTAATATACTTAAAAAAAAATCATGATTGAAATGGAGTTTAAAAATAGTTATAAATACACAATAAGCTATATCACTCATTAGTTCTATGCACTTTCTTCCGGTCTCTTCTTGTGACACAAAATGTTTCAAACCTTCTCACAATATATCCAGCTCTACATACACACCCAGTAGAACATGAACTGTAATAGCTCATTTCTGAGAGAGGAAGGAAGAATAAGTGCTTATCTTGGGGAAAAAAGTGCATTCCATCTTAATTTTGAAATTACGGATTTCATACTGTGCCAGAATCATAAAACCAAACATGGATAGTTAGGTATACAGGGAAACACAGTTTTCATCTTAAAATTAGTGGAAGCACCTACAGGGTTTTGGTCATGTAAACCTACCCTCGTGTCAAAAAGATAAGAGACACATGACATTTCAATGGAATGAAGGGTGTTAAAAACTAGTGGTATGGAACAAAACTTGCAATCTAACTGCACAATAATAGAGGAAAAAGAGAATGACTTTTTTGTTTAAATATTAATACACATTTATATAAAAAAGTTATAATTTTCTCAAAAAAGTCCATATTCTTGCATACAAAGAAATTAAGTGAATGGATTTTGTGTGACACAATTGGGAAAACTAACCAACCAACAAGAAAAAAGTTATTCTGAAGAATATGAAGAAAAAAAAAGGAAATTTAATTCAAATGATATGACTTAAGAAAAACAAGCAAGACCAAACAGAATAAACAGATAAAGTACATTACAAAACACTGGAAAAAAAAAAAAAAAAGTCAAACCTTAAATAGTTTCCCACATGCAAACAAACAGAAAAAAAGAGAAATGGAAAATCTTTTTAATTTAATATCTTCTTGAGTTATGTAGAAAAAATCTAGAATAAAAAATACAGCTAATAGGTAAAAATAAGAAAAACATCTTTAAAAATGTGCCTAAAATATTACATCAGAAAGCTTTATACATAAGAATTATTCCTTACTAAGAAGCAAAAAATGCAAAAGAAGCCAATGACCTCACAGTGTGTAGGACAAAAGCAATAAAGAGCTAACAAAATAATTGATTCTTGAGGGTGGCACCTATGAATAACACAAGTGAAAAAACAAAAACCAATTTCATAGGTGATCACAATGACTGTAGTAGCAGTTCAAAAACCCTTCACCAATCTCATTGGCTGCTAGAGCAATTTAAAAAAACTTCTAACAAAAGGAGGTGGGATACGCAATAGTGATTCAACAAAGAACACCTGGAACAAATTACTATCTTCATGCAAAAACACAGAAGGAAAGAGTTTCAATTACCATTTAATCACCAGATTAAACAGTAAAAACAATCAGAAGTGACTTGTGTTCCATATTTATATTTAAGTTTATTACATAAACACTGTAATGATATACACACACACACAAAATGGGTAGGACTCCAAAATAAGTAAAACCTTCAAGTATGAGCAATGGAGAGATCAGTCATTCTAAACTTTCAT
This sequence comes from Carcinoscorpius rotundicauda, assembly GCA_011833715.1. Classification (NCBI taxonomy): domain Eukaryota; kingdom Metazoa; phylum Arthropoda; class Merostomata; order Xiphosura; family Limulidae; genus Carcinoscorpius; species Carcinoscorpius rotundicauda. Next base: position 34,948,531 of record CM022405.1, on the reverse strand, counting down.
TTATAAATTCTTTTCTATCTAATACAGCGACAATAAAAGCATGATATTCAGTATTACATGTCGTAGTAAATTGGCAATTTAAAATGAGACTTAAGACTTGTAATTTAGCAAACAAACCCAGAAACTACGGCATAAGGAAAAGACAAGGTTACATTTAGAGAAATGAATGTGTCTGTTTTCTTATAGCAAAGCCACATCAGGCTATCTGCTGAGCCAATGAGGGGAATTGAATCCCTGATTTTAGCATTGTAAATCTATGTACTTACCATTGTACTGGCAGGGGACTACACTTAGAGAAAGAGGGTGAACTCATGCAACTCGAGGGCAGCAATTTATAGTTTAAAAGGTATGGGGAATGTCAACTGTTTATGAGTCTGGACATCTACACCAACTACTCAGTTTACTGAGTTAAACCAGGAAAATCAGATAGATGGTAAACACCAACCATCACTTTAATTCAATTATATCATGAAGCCAAGATTTAAAAAAAATGAAAAAGCAGGAAGTTCAAATAAAAACAGTACGGTCCACACTAGTCATCCACTTCAACTGAATTAACACATTTTATGCCTTGTAAGATGCTATATTGTGGAAGAGACACCACAAATCTGGAAAGACAACCATAAGAAAAAAGTATTTTGACTTAGCAACCAACACCTTGATGCAACCTTGACTTTTTTCAACCTACTGAGTAAATAAGGTCAAAAACATCATTTTCTTAACAGTATATTGGCAATACTAGTTAAATCAAATGTTTTATGCTATTGAAAATACTTGTATTTCATAAGTAATGAGATTACAATTTCTGTGAGAGGCCATTTTAAGTAGACCCTAAGCTAACCTCTTTCCTTAAGCCATCACTTTTGTCTTGGAAGATGCATGGAGAATTTAAGGTATTTTTAAAGAAAAATGTGCAACTTACAAGGCGTAAAATATGATACATCATGAAGTCAAGATAAAAAAATTACAAACAAAAAACAGTTATCTATTTGACTCATTAAATAAGGAGGATGAGGAAAAAAGACAACAGTCTCCACACCTATTTACGTTTCTTAGTATTCCTTGAGTCTTATCACGTCTCTAAAAAATTAACATATGTTGCAATTGTTTTGAGTCTTAACAACGAAGAGCAAAAACATCTAACAACTCTTGTCATATCAATTTAAACAAAAAAAAGACTATGAAAATACAGTGAAGCCAGAGAATGAGTCAACATCTCAGAGACACTCAGATAAATTTTGCACCAATTTTGGACAAAAGAGAATGAATATTATTTGCAAATACCACAGAAATCTTAAGCTAATCTGATAGAAGCCACATGAAAGGATATAAACTGAACATGACCATGAGAATGCAGAATCACTCAGCAGTTAGTGAAAAGAAAGAAAAAGCTTGTTTAATATAGAAAGTATTGGCAAATCAAGTATCCAAGGAATATTCAGCTCAAAACAAAGAACAACTGTCACATTAGAAATTATACATTTGAATAATAATGTAAAAAGAAAAACTATTAACTCCTCAGGAGAAGTAGAAACCCCTCTAAATTGTATTTTTTGAACAAGAAAGACCTAGATAGAGCTCACAAAGGAAACTAGCTTAACAGCAAGGTTATTCAAAAGAACTTCCCAGCTATACTGAAGAGGAGATTCACATGAAAGTACTTCTTAACTTGGAAAGCTAAAACAAAAGTTTCAAGAAAAATATGAATCTTTTCAAAGAATTGTTATCAACATAATTTTTTTCTGTTCACAAAAGCACAAAAAAAAGCTTTACAAATTTTAAATTGGGAAGAAAAAAGGATGAATGTTGTATCAAACATCCTAGACATAATAAAAACGTCCTAAATAGTGCCAGAATCTGAAGTACATGATGATGCACATAGCTTGAAAGATTATTTGTTTGTTTTTTGAATTTCGCACAAAGCTACAAGGGCTATCTGTGCTAGCCTTCCCTAATTTTGCAGCATAAGACTAGAGGAAAGGCAGCTAGTCATCACCACCCACTGCCAACTCTTGGGCTATGCTTTTACCAATGAATAGTGGGATTGACCATCACATTATAATACCCCCACGGCTGAAAGGGCGAGCATGTTTGGCATCTCAAATGTGTGGAGTTGAGCTTCAGACAATAGCTGAAAGATATTTTTTGTTTATAATTCTTAGCTACATTAAAAAATAACCAATTAAGACAAATATGATCACACAAAAATTCCTTTTGTTACTTTACTGTGACATATGGGAATTTTAATAGCTGTGATAACTGAATATGTAATCATATATTGAGCAATGTTTGTAATGTACTACTTCATATTTAAACCAATTCTCTTCATATTTCTCAAAAACTTTAAAAATGGCCATTAGATAAGTTTTTGATACCACATTTAAGTCTTTACAAATTAATATTACAATATTTTCATGTGAGTTGAAACATACCATTTGCTTGCCATTTTTTTAGCAAACCATAAAATTTTTAATGTCGCAACTAAGGAAGAGTAAAATACAGTATTTAGCTATTTATGTACAGAAATTCATGAATCAGATTTGGCAAGCATTTAGTAAATCCTAAAATTCTTTTGTACACAAAAAAAATCACATATATTATAGAAGTAAATATTTGTACTCGAGTTATGTCTGTGAATCAACATTGATCTAAGACTTTGACAAATCAGACTATCTTACAGTTTGTATATACATATGCATAACCTCTAGAACTTTCAAAATACTTATCTATAGTTCTTTCAGTATCCTTGTATACTGTATCTGGTAATTATACTCTATCATGAACTGTCATTACTAAATCAGTAATTTAGGGTAAAAAATCAATAGCTGATAACTTTGACATCAAATGCATAATGACATGTTGAATGACATCCACATTTAATTACATAATATCCATTATAATTTCTGTATAAAAACTTTATACAGGGTGTCGTTACAGAATCATAGATATATTTCCAAACTTTTCAATCCCACGACCCACCCGAATTTGTTTCTAGTGAAGCATAAAGCTACATAATAGGCTATCTCTGCTCTGCCCACCACAGCTATCAAAACCTGATTTCTATTGTTGTAAGTCTGCAAATATACCACTGTGCTACTGAAGGGCATGAGTAGCTAGGCAATTTCTGGGATCCATATTCAATTGTAGAAGAGGGTTATTGTTCTAATATATTTTAATAAAGTCTTGTGGCGCTGTTATTTGTAATACTTTTTTGCTTAATTTTTTCAGAAACATGTTAAAGTTATACAAATTATATTATATAAAGTATCTTATACATAATTATTTTGAATTTAAAATATATTGACATTATAGAGTCTTGTTCTATAATGCATTTTTTGGATCTTGCAACCCACCAGTGGGTGGGAACCCACAATTTGGGAACAACTTCTATAGTGAATATGGCAAACTATTCATAGATTTATAATCACACTACATCTGAGTAATATGTCTCCAGTTCTTTGCCCATGAAACTCACTGTTTCTTTTATATTGACTGAAATCATCAAAAAATGATAAGAACCAAACTTTCTAAATTTTTAAAATCCAATACAAGCCCACAAAAATTTTATTTCTCTTTCAGATAATACTTCTTGATACAGTTGAAGCTTTGTCTCTCTCTACAGAAACTATTATGAAAGGGTGTTTAGAAAACCTTTATTTAAAATTGTCTCGGTATCACATAAATGCCAACTACAAATATTGAGTATGTTATATTAAAATGATTTTGGAGCCTCACCATATATTTTCATTTCCAATGCCACTAAGTATAACAGATGGCCTACTACTGGAAATTTAAAATTTCCAAACTGAAAACATCATAATCTTAGTGTACAAATATTTTCCTTCAAAAACAGCCTTTACATATTCTTCCCAAAATGCTGTTCTACAGATACAGGCTTTGTTCTTTTAAAATTGTTAGGGGTTTCTTCTCAATCATATAAAGACATATTAATATTATAAATGTTCATATTAAATATTTATGATGTTGGAAAAACACTTAGGTACAAGAATTCTTAACAAAAATGAATAAAAACATTATAATCAGAGCACTTTATAAAGCTCAACCTTTTTTCTTCAGAAGAAGGAAGAAGAAAGGTCCATTTTTTTAATAGCACTTGGGTTATAGTGGTTTTATTCATATTAAATATTTAAAATTCAAGGTACATGTACAAATTCTTTGTCAATAAATGATCAAAATTACATCATAAAGAACACAAAACAGAAGACAGATATATTTTTAATATATTTTGGAATTAACAAAAAAGACAATGTTGAAAGATTAGTCAAAGTCCAACTATTATTTCAAATTTTCAAGTGTCTTAACATGACTAACACTTTGTGTCATTGCATGATTAAAACAAAACTGGAAGAGTTCTATGTATACGGGAAGAGAATTAATTTAGTTTTAGAAGTGCAGAAAATATAGTAATATAATATAACATAATACTCATGTATTAGTTTAAGGGGACAAAATAAAGGTTTTTAAATCAAATACTGACTTAAAACAAACTGTATGTTAGCATCATATACAGAAAAAAAAGGTTATAATAAAAATAGAATACAGTTTCATATTGTTTAACTTTTGACTTAAGTATAAAGCACATACACATAATTTTGAAGCATTTCTAAGTGTTTAATTCTTCAAATGACACATTTTAGTATTGTAACTCCTTAATTGAAATAAAAACTACTGCCACAAAATGTGTCAATCACAACTTATTTTTCTCAAACAAATTTACTAGTTAAGCCTTACAAACATGTTCACTTTAACAAATAAAAAATATACAGTTTAAATGTTAATAGCATCATAAATTAACTCCAAAACTGATAAATCATAAAATCAGATATTTTTGTGATATTTTATATAGCATTCCAAAGTCAGTTCTTTACTGCATATAAACCTTTTATCCAATACACCTCTGTGAGATTTAATAAAAAAACAAAGAGATTGTGCTTATAACTAACTTTCAATCATATTAGCTTTACCTACATATTAAAATTTAACATTTAAAACAATATTCTGCAATCTATGAAAATAAGCTAAACCTCAAAAAATAACCTGCATACACAAAAAGTAAAAGTAATCATAATCTAATTTGTCAAACCAATGTATTATAAAGCTGATGCTACCACAGTTAAACAGCACAAAACAAGCATGAATTGAATAGTGCTGGCATAATGTGTTGCAAGGCATGAACATAACATGAAATACATATAAAACACAGGAACAAAAGCACAAAGTAGTACATAGTGTAAAATAAAACAAGAATTTTCCATCATAAATACAGAATGGGATTAAGGAGAAAAATCATTATTACTTATACAATGTTTAACAAAACAACAAATTACTATTAGAAACACAAGCCACAGAAAAAAGTGAAGTAAAAACCAGATAAATGGTTGTGTGCAAGACAAGAAAGTATACATTTATGTTCTTTGGTACTGGGCAGACATTCACTTCCGTTTCTAACTTAACAGGATTATTATCCAAGTCCAGCATCCCCTAAAGAGCTCATTTAGGTTTTTAAAAAGAAAAATTTAAGTAATTTCACAGCCAAAGAGAAACTTGATTTATCTGATCCTAAGTATTGTATGTTCAAAATGTGCAGGTAAGGTTTGTTTCTTACTTTCAAAGCTAGTTCTTTTGAAAGTAGTTAAAAACTGGCAATTTAACATTCTGAAAAGAAAAAAAAACAACAAATATTTTGAAAACAGGAATCACAAACAAGAACTATTAAAACTGGATTTGAAATAATAACAATAATACATGCAAATATGTACCTATGTTAACATGCATTAGTGCTATGTCAACATTCTTCATGAAAACAAAATCAAGCATACAGTAGGCTTAACTCGTGTTATGTCTATCTTGTATGCATTAATGTAAAAATAGTCACTTCACTCACTAACACATACCAGAAAACCAAGTGTTTATTTAAACATCATTTATAAATAACAAAATGAATTTCAAAACCAATCTAAAATTATGCTGCAACATCACAACACAATGAAGTAACATGCTTGTACTTACAGACCTTGTTTCCTTATTCAAAAACATTTTTAAAAAGGAAAAAGAAAGCCAATCAACAATATGCCAAGTTTTACAAAATAATACACCAACAGTACCTTCAATAATGTATGACAGAATTAATGTTTATGCAATTGTCTAAACAAGAATTATCAACATAAAGTATCTTTTTAAAAATATGTATAAAATTCAAAGTAAAGTTTTATTACAAAACAGCAATGTACTCAAAGCATTCTGTTGGTTATAACAGATCTAGTTCTAAACATATTTTTTCCATGTGTCGGAGAAACCTTCCATAGTTTTTATACTGTATATTTTTGTTTGATATGAAGTTACTTATTTCTCTTCAATTCCCCATTTGTAAATCTACACGAAACAAGTTTTTCTAAGTGATTATATTCTAAAAGTTCTTTACTAATGCTTGTAGTTTTTGTAAGTTTGCTTATTTACACTGTTTGTTTGTTTTCTAACTGGAATTTAACTTCTCATTCAAAATTCTAACTTTATAATAAAATACATTTTTGAATGGAAGATTTATCACAAGAGTTAATACAATAAAGACGTTCCATAGAATTTTTCAATTTTGTGTAGTAATTAAAACTGCAAGCTTTCTTAAGGTTAAAAAGACTTATTGATAGCTTCTTGAAACAATAAGTCAAACAATTATGCATTCCAATAAATTTCTTTCTAGCCAAATGAATGAAAAACTAAATATACCATGCTACTCTCTTGCTATATCACTAACTTAGAAGTTTATGAAAAAAATAAATACTTAAACCAAATTCATTCAAAGTGAGGTTATCCAATCTTTAAATCATTTATACAATTATGTTAAGAATAGCAAATTAACTAGTTTGTTAAGAACTACTGGTAATATTAACTACTTTTTCAAAATGAAGGATCAAAATTGCTTCCAAAAACTTAGGTTTAAAAATTGAATGAAACAAGTTTGTAAAACCTCTATTATCCAATCTGTCATGTTTAGTGTTAAAATATTTCAAATAATCAAATATTCTTTGTTGACACCAAATGTAAAACTTGGCACAAAAAAGCCAATTAATGTAATCAATGGCTATGACAGGCTACAACAGTAAAATATGCAAAGTGAAGTTATATGGACAAGTAGCCAGGTAATTTACATTGAACGACATTTTGGATGATTTTTATCTTCATTATATCAGTATGATATGGTAATATATGGAGTTTGTTCAAGAAGAAAGTTTTCAATAAGTATTTGAATTTTATTGATCAAGAAGCTTGGCTTTTATTTATTAGTTGAAGACATTTTATATGACTGGTTGACTTTGTCATCAGTGTTATCAGTTTCCATTTCTGAATTTCAGTTCAATATTACTTTCAGGTTTTTAATCAATACATCTTTTATTTTCATTTTTTCAAGTTTTTCTTTGTTTTCGTTTTTTCTGCCAGTAACAATGCATTTATCCGACCATATTTTATTTCCCTTGTTAACAGCATGCTCTGAATTGGTAGTGTTGGTTTTCATTAAAAGAACAGCATTTTGGTGTTCTTTTAATTATTGTTTTAACTATCTGCCTGTTTCTCCTATGTATATTTCTTCACAGGTGCATGTATTACATCTTCAGTTGTGAATTTATCTTCAGATCATCATGGGTTAAGAGGTTACTAAAGGTTTTGCAAGACTCGAGTCAAATTTGCACAAGATATTTCTAACATATTCTTTGCACTATAAAACTGAATCTTTGTATAAAATGAACGGTGCAATTTTTCTTGGTTTTTGGATAAATATTTCAAGATTCTCATGGTTTGTACAGCTTATCTAATCATGATTTTTAGGTACCCAATGGATTGAAAGATGGTTTTAATATATCTACTCTATGAGCACTGAGATGTATCATCACATGCTCTGTTGTAAAGTGACAACATATGATGGCTAATAGAAGGTTAGATTTGTAGTTGAGGTACTTATCATTTTGCACTGATGTTTTGTAAATAGCAGTTGAAAGGTGAATATCCTAATCATGGCATTCAGGAAAGGAAGAAAACCTCTGACACAACTAAAATAACAAAAGCAATACCACATAATATGAAACACATTATCCTATTATGACACACTATATAATCTAGTTCAAAATGTAAAATATGGAAAACTGAATCAATACTCTATATTAAACATAGAAAAATGGGCCATTTATTAATCTGATGTGCTTCTAAGAACCATAGTCACCACTATTTATTTGATCATCTTGTCATTACATCAAGTTCCTAGTCCCAATTCTTGATCCTGTAAAAGCAGTAACAAGCAGCAGTTTTAAAAGTTTTGTTTAAAAAATAACCAAAACCCCTGTGCAACTCAGTGATATACTTGCCAATATTGACATACAAGATATGTTTTCCTAGCATTCCAATATGTAAAATTCTTCTCTAAGTCTCCAATAGATTAGAAGATGTATTCTTAACCACCTGGATAGTGATATCTCCTGATACCATTATGGAGTTTTTGATCTTGTGTACAAATACAATATACTTTCATCTTTAAGACTCATTTTAAGAACAAAATAATGATTTAGCAAATATCCTCTGTATCTTCTCCATTCTTGGTAAAGAAGTTTAGAAATGAGGTCCTGTGTCCAACTGAGAGCCTCCAAATCTTTTAAAATTACGTGTAAAAATACATTTGTCATTTGGTCCAATTATTTAGACATAATAGGTCTTTTTATTTCATAAAATCACTAAGTACATCAATAAGATCATCTTTCAACTTGAAGAAAACATACTTCTCCTTCCTGGACATCATGATTTACTGTCAAGACGGTCACCTTAAAATTATCACTTTGAGAAAAACCAATAAGTACTTCAACGATAGGTCCAACTATCTTCTAGCCATTAAATGAAGTATTAATCATATTTACAACCAAGCAATTAAAGTATGAAAATTATGAAGACCAAAAAAAAAGCTATGCAAACTAAAACAACTTCAAAAGAACCATACAGAAAATGAAGAATAAGCATAATCTTTTTTTGTTACTAAAATTCAATTATAATTCAGTTGTAAAGAATATGCTCTTAAAATATCAATTTCAACTGTAAGTTCAATTTAAGTCCAGTAAATACCTCAGTAATCTCTTACAGCATAAATTGACTAGGAAAATAAATAAAATTTCTTGCAGCCATGGATACAAAAACATAGGAGAAACAGGCATACAACTTGGACAGCAACTAAGAAAACATCAAGACATTGTTCAATTAATAAAAAAACAAAATCTCCACTATTTCAGAACATGCTGATGTTGGGACATGAAACAGACTAGAATAAATGCAGTGTTATCACAGAAAAAAAATTGAAGAAATTAAAATTAAAAAAGAATATATACTAACAACATCTGAATTTCAGATAATACATACATATATATAACAAGATCTTTAATCAATAAGAATTAACAGCCATCTTGTAACAGGCATTTCAACCAATGAGATTAAAAGTGTTAATAAGAAATTCTTTTGCTCTTGGACAAATTCCATAAATTACTACACCTTCCCTAAACTAAAATTACCTTGTAAGTTGTCAGTACAGTTTCACTTCACATATTTTTTTCTTAAGTTCTAATTGCAAATAATGTCTCTAAAAAATTCAATGTTTAAATGCATGTGAATACATGCACTTTATTCGATATGTAGCTCAATTTAACTTTAATTTTAAACTACAAAAAGTGACAAAACAAATACAACTGACTTGTTCTAGTTATTATACAAAGCTGATTTCCATATACATTCATTTTCATTACAGAAATACCCAATATTTTCTCCTTTCCAATACAATGATACTTAAATACCATGGTTGTGGAAAAAACAGACACGAAAAAGCCAGAAGCTTATGACAGTTGTATAAAGTACAGTGACATGCAAGTGAAACAATTAGAGAAAAAACACTTTATACAAGCCAAGTTTAAGCAGACTAATACTGTCCTATGTTCTATTGATGAGTTTAAAAGCAAGGTATGACTGATCATTTTCTGTATTTACCCTAGTTATTCACTATTTGTTCAGTGACAATATTATTATTCTGACAAACAATGATTGATTTTGTATTAAGCTAAAAACCTTCCCTCAAGTCTGTGATGTAGTATTATACTCATTAACATCAAACCTTTTATCCCCTTTCCAACAATACAGTTGATGAGCAAAAGGTAGAGAGAAAAGAAAACAGCATACATGTAGTGTAATAACTTCAGAATACCATATAAAGATTATAGCTAAAAGTTATTTGAATATTTACAAAATGAGAGTATATAAGATGTTGACTATTCATAGCAGCTGACGAGATACTTCCACCAACTGTTCATGTTATTAACAAAATGCACACATATTTCAAACACAAAGCAGAACCTTTTCATCCCAAATAACTTCGTAAAACATGTTCTGACTTCTCATTCAAAAGGTAAGTCTACTTTTACATTTACCTACTAAAAATCAATTTCTACTGATTCAGACAACAAACAAAGCAAGTCAATAAAAGGAAATGTATTCAAACTAGGCACCATAGTTGTTTTTTATATATTTGTTTCACTATATTGGCTGTGGGTTTTTAATTACAGATACTACAATAACAACATTAACTTGTAATTATAGCAAAGCAAGCACCATCAAGAACATTGGCTTTGGTTGTGAAAAGATATCTTTCATATGACAAAAAAAATAAAGATATAAATACTTATCTAAAAATAGAAAGTTACTTGAAACTACTAAGATTCTGTGATAACTAACAAGAAAAATACAAAATGTGACAGTAGAATTAAGATAATTTTGATTATCTTAATTCTGTATATACTTATAAAATACAGTGTACTTAAAACTCAAAACATTTTATAATTTCAACATTTGGTGTACATAACATAAATTTTGTAAGAATGAAAAATGTAAAATGTTGTACATGAAACAGTGTTTCTAATATTTTCTCCATATCTGTTAATCCAAAAGTGTTACGTTACCTTTGTTTTGAACTTCTAACATAATACTCCTACCTTAGGTAAGTAAAATTGCGTTGAAAATACCAGAGTTGCTAAAATTTAAGAAAGATGCAAGTTATTTTATTAAAGAAAGAAAAAAATGCAAACACAAGATAAATTTACAATTAGGTAATTTCAAAATCATTCAGGTTTCAATTAATGTACATTATTTGTAAATATTGAATAGTTTTCTTATAAAAGATATATCTGAACATAAACATTAGGCATGAATTTTAACAAATTGTTATAACAAAAGCATATGGTACCTCTACACAATCAAAAGAAAAATTAATTGGTGCAGAAAAAAGAAAAATTTATGCTCATGTACCAAAAAAAATAAATCAGCAAGAAATACCTAACCAAACAGAGGTCAAGATGCTGAAAAGGGGAGGAGAAATGGGAAGCGAATGTCTGTCGTACCATTACTTGGGCTGTTTAGGAAGGACAAGAAGCTGTCCTGAAATTTCCTCAAACCTGCCAGCGGGTCATCTGCTGGTGTTCCTGTAGAGGAAGATGGAGAGTGGGAAAGAGAAGAAGACAGTGCTGTTTTTGGAGGAACATAGCTTGGTTCTTCTTCTGCAGTGTCAGAGCTGTTGTTGTGGCTATGTGTATAATGATAAGACAATCCAGGTCTTGTCTTATAGCGGGCACCACAAACTAAAATAAAAATTGAATCTTTTCAACCTCCAGACATTACAAATACTAAATTATTGTAATGGTAAACTGGCATGTGACACCCCACATCTTCAAAAAAAAAATTTGTTGTTATTAAAATTTTTATTATGCAAAAGTTACAATGTTCTACTACAATTTTATAAAAATCAGTTAATTAATGTTCACGTTTTCACTTTCTACTGTGACAAAAATTGCCTTTGTTAATTTTAATAATATGCTATTGATATTCTATTGATAAAAATTTTTTCTTTTCTTAGAGAACAAAACCATAATTTTCATAATCTACAGCTCTCCAACATTACACCAATAACTGAATTTTTGTGAAGTAGAAAAACTAAATAAATAGTTTTTAGGACTTTTAAATATATAATTTTACTTTATGCTAAATATAAATTTGTAAAAATGCAATACTATAATTAAGCATCAATTGTTAATGCTTCCCAACCATCAGTTCAGTATTCACCAACTATCAAGAGAGGGAGAGATGAGTAATCATATACAGCAATACTGTTTATCAGGAGTACAATATAAAATTTAGTCATACAGTTAACAAGTACTGTGAACTATTTACTTAAAATGCACAACATTAAACAGATAAAACCAATTTTTTTGTCTGTACATCCATTTCTTCATGAAGCATATACTGAAACAAACAAGCACTTGGTTTCTCATAGATTACGTTTATTAATCAGAACAGCATAGTATTTAACAAAAAATTATACAGAAATGAAACTAAACATATAATATTAAAACAAAAAAAATAAATCAAGATATATATTAAACAATAAATAAAATATCCACATCCAATTTACAACACAGTTAAATAAATGTTAATTCATGAGCTTTGCCTATAGTAATAAACAAAGTTTCAAATATAAAGAGTACATTGTATTAAGATGATTTTCAATACTCAAATAAACAAGCCATGTGACAACAACAGGTAAAATAAAGTTGCAGTGGAATAGGATGTACAAAACTACATTTTGACACTGTTTGCATTTTGTAGATACAGCAACCACTGCAAAAGTATCACTTTTGGAAAAGGTATGTAATAGCCTTTTCCAATGGAAAATACCTGTACTCTGAGGCCATAAATATATGTTTAAATAAAGGATTTATGACTTTTAGAATAAGACTATCTCTTGAATTTAATGCCATTGGAAAACAAAAGAATATAGATCAACTCTGGAAACCAGGGCCATCCACAAAGACACATACAATAAGTCATACAGTGCACCCACTGTAGCAAACAGTGTGATGTCTTATAATATTTGAGTATTCATAAACAAAAAGGCAAAAAGCTATCCATGTGTCTCAAGCAACAGTATACAATACAACCAAAATAGGATCTCTGCCTGAAAAAGCAACACTGGTTATGTGTATACAAATTTGTTTCCACAACAGGCAGAGAACAAAACAGGTATTCATCTTATCCCACATGAAACATACCAGCCATGTTGCCAGATGTAGCATATTTCTATGCAATCGGTCTACTGAAATAAACCGATCAGTAGACAATCATCCTTTTATACGAGTTGGTTTATGGAAAGTACATCACAAAAAAATGGTGTATATTGGACATGACAGCCATATTAAAGTTTTTTACATTGGAAGCTACATTGCAAAGTTATTGTCATGATGCATAGCCATCAGTTAGACCACGACTAGATAGGGCAACATAAACTGTAACGAATGACATGATAAGCCTCAAATCACTTCAATATAATGTACTCAAATTATGTATAGCATACTTTCATAAGCCTAGCACTAGAATAAAAGTTTATAGAAAATATATTTTTCAAATATTTTATTAAGTACAATTACAACTGATAGTGATTGTATATTCACAAGATAACAGTATGTGTAATTACAGTGTATCATTTAATTTGAAAAAAAAACATAACTGCTTGCCAATTTAGTGACATTTTAATAAAAAAATCAGTGATCATCTCAAAGTGGTTACATCCCAAAATTTTATGCAGAATGTTACTCAAGAACACCTCTATTCATGATTGACATGAAATCAATTATATAATAAATGACAAATATGGCAATAGATTTTACACACATATTATGCATAAATATGCTAATAAAAGCTACAATGAAACCTTAATATGTATTTTGTTGCTTGCTAGCAATGAAGTTGGCAAAACCTAAGTGCTCATTTTGCCAGCACTGAAGTAGTTCAAGTTTTAATAGGCATACCAGCCTTTCTAACATGGACTCAAGACTTAGTGAATCAACACCCATTTGAATCTGTAAATCATTATTAAGTATATTCAACTTAGAATTTTCAGCATCTTTACTCTAAATATAGAATTAACATTTCATTGCCCACTCAAGCTCAGAAAAGATTTTGTTTTGAATTAAGCATAAAGCTACACAATGGGCTATCTGTTCTCTGCCCACCACAGGTATCGAAACCCGGATTTTAGCGTGTAAGTCCGCAGACATACCGCTGAGCCACTGGGGGGCGCTCAGAAAAGAAGTACAAAATAGTTGAAAGTTTAAGAACATCAAGGTTCAGACAATTAAAAAAGAACTGTCTTTAGATTCTGAAGACTAAAATTTGTCTCTGCAGAAATTTAACTGACATATTATGTACACTCATAACAAAAGGTGCATTCTGACTTTTGGAGGATTGGAACACATTATGGAACATATACTAAACCTTCAACATTACTAATTTGTATAATCTAAATATGATCATTATCACAGAAACAAGTTAATTTTTAGTTCAAAATCCACTTTAGCTAACAAGTAATAAAAATATAAAATAAAATGTTCACATGTAGGTTCAAAATAAATTATGTATATGAATTATCATGGTTTCAAAATTTAAATTCATAAATTTGTATGCATGAGGAAAGTTTCTCAAAAGTTCAGCTTACACAATAATATAAACAATACACCAATGTTTATGTACATGCATATGTTGTTGATTCTTTCTTTTGAAAATTTTCTACAATTATAATGGAGAGATGGGAATTTCATAATATAGACTTAATATACAAGTTATGTAAATTTCTAAATATATACTCAAGTTAAACAAACATTATTATTAAAAGGGATATATGATAGTCACTCATCCAACTGGAAAGAATTGCATAGAAGGTAAAGGTCTCTGAAAACAAACATATTTAATGATCACTCCATGAGACAGATTCAATGCAGGCATGAAAGACAATTCATTGCTAGATTGAAAGCACCTGGCATATAAAATATAATAAGATAAACATGAAGCACATTGGCCCTGTATAGAAAATCCAAAGTCCAAAAACAGAGATCTGTTGGATGGGGTGTTCCTCTTGGTGACTGATATCGGCCAATACTAAAGACCTGTCTGAACAAACTATCACCAAATGGTGATGGGCAAGAGAAAGGAAGTGATGTTATGCCAAGTGACCCACTAGAACTTCAAGAACATTGATACTCAAGACAGTTTTCTCTGCAGACTAATGGCCCAAAGTTTCATAGTAACTGACTCAAACCTACCATCCCTGAAGAGAAGCATCAATGAACACATGTATATCCCGATATAGAGAAAAAAGTGGCCCACCTATAGACACATGGCTTTATATTACTAGTTACCATTACAAATCATCCCTCAGGAAAGAAGGAAGGAAAAAAAATGGCAGAAAGCAAATTCCTTGCAAAGGTTCCATTGTTCATAAAATATCCACTGCAGGGATCTCAAATAGACATAACCAAGAGGGGCCAATGCAGTCATGCAGAGCTACATCCCCACAATGGGTGATGTCAGGGAACAAAAGTTAACCAATGTAATGTTAAATCTCCAAAAATACAAAAACAGAAAGATCCATCATCTTGTTGCCCACACAAGTCCTAAAACAAAACACTAGTAATTGGCGTGACCCCCAAAGTAGTAACGCTGACTTTGGAATTCATAATTCACAAAATATGTTGTCATACAGAAAACACTAAGCACAAAACAAAATATCTGCACTCAAAAGCTGCCAAATGAGAAGCAAAAGTTTGACAGAGGAGTGCAGAGGGTGTCACATGCATCATGTGAGTATGCTATGCTACAATTGGTCAATAGATGACACATGATAATTTGCATGAGATACATATTGAAATATAATAATCTTCACAAGAGGCATGCAAAGATTCTGACATGAAAAAGTTTGCATATAGAGGATGGTAATGAACAACAATAATCTTGTGAGTGGATATCATATCAGAATTTGACTGATTAGGGGAAACGTTTACTGTTCAGATAATTCTAGATTTACATATTTTTATTTTGCTGGTATTAACTTTTCCAAAGAGTGTGCAAACTGTTAGAAACCAATTACCTAAAACTTAACCTTACAGACTTATAGAGTCATTATTCTGCTTCAGGAGAGTTACACCAAGAATGAGGTGGCACAGGTCATGAGGGTGTCATATATGTGGTGCAGATAACAAGACACAGGAGGCTAAGTAGAATGTGTGGAAGAGAGTAGGTCACAGGAGGCAAGAATTATGGACTTTTGGTACAGTAAATGATCAGTATCTGTGGAATTTAGCCCTTAAAAACTGCACCATGAGGACAAGAACTTCTGAAATAAGCTTCAACAAGCCAATGTAGTGTGTGTAACATGCTCCGTAAGGCTGGATTCAGGTCCAGGATATCAGTTAGAACCACTGAACTAACCCTAAGGAACCAAGCAGCTAGCTGGAGTTTGCCCAGTAACATGCCACCCAGACAATTCAGCAAAGAATCCCTGTAGTATTCACAGATGAATACAGGTATCTTCAAGTAATCAACTACATGAAGTACACCAATATTCAAGCATGCTCTGAAATGGCATCAGCCTGCAGGGGCATACATATTTCTTTGTGATTGATGGAGCAAGATGTTATATGAATGAGTCTCACTACCTACTATTCACCCTTTTGTTCATGCTGTCAGAGATAAGCTGGTGTATCAGCAGAATGAAGCTCATCCTCAAACTGCCAGGATCATGTAACAATTTTAACAGAAAGAAAGAACAGAGATACTAAACTGGCCTACTACATAACCAGACCTTAATTCAATTTAGCACAGTTAGGACTTGCTAGGGAGAGCAGTTAAGACACAGATAACCTGCTCCTACATCTGACAAGGATCTCAGAGCTGCTCTTGTCCATAGGTGGATTTTGCTGCCCCAGCAAGTCATCAGAAATATCGTAATTAATATGAGGTACTGGTGCAGGGAAGAAAAACAACAAAGGATGGCCTAACAGCTACAAAAACTTCATTTTGTTAAGTTTACTTATCTAAATAAGTTATTTTTCCTTTGATATTTCTGCAGCCAAATATTAGAATTTTTGTTATAACCCTTCTTTTTTGTTATTTTTAAGTGCACATTTTCACTTGATAGGTACTGTTTACCTGTAATGTTTGTAATAAACAAATTTTGTCAAGATTGAATGTCTACGTTTCTTCCCTTCATTCAAACTTTTAAAATATTAAATTATAATAAGATTTTTGATCACTTGTTTACTTTAACAAATTTATGGTAACATTCTTAACCCTGAAAAGATTCTTTTCCTAAGTATTTGAAAAGTAACAAAAATATAATCATTTTTCATCAATAATGACAACTAAATTTTTTATTTTAGTTACAACTTTCACTTTTATGAAGAAAAGTTTAAAAAGAAATTTTTACACTATTTATTAATCAATAACTGGGCAATTTGGGCAAGCAAAACTTACTCTCACAACTGTATGGCTTCTCAGCATCTGTATATTCTATTCTTTCTCCTCTCTTTCTACCTCTAGTGCTTTGCTACATTTGTGAAAGAGTGCATATGAGGCATAAAAATAAATAAAGAATGCACTGTACATATAAAGTTAAAACTTATGACTTTAAACATTGAGTTACTAAAATTTAAATTATAATCTAAAATTTGATACCAAAACCATTGACATAATAAAATTTTTATTGCAAGTCAACAAATGTAATGACATGACTCATCATGATAGGGTTATAAATATCAAGAACTATACCAACCAGCCTATCTTCTTTCAAAAAAGAACCAGTTAAGATGTTCCAACCTATTTTTGTATAATAACCCATTCATTATAGGAATAAGTAGCAATCCTCTAAAAATCTCTCTAACAATTCAAGGTCTTTTCTAAGATAAAAAGATCAAAAGTGGATGCAATTTCCTAAACAAATAACAAAAAAGACCTAACTTATACAACAAAACCATGGGATCTTCAGACATGTATAGCCAATATTATTGTTAGTATATAAGCCAAAATTTGTTAACTTTATCACATGCAATAGAAACTGTCTCAAACAATTAATAGCTGTTTCACCCAACAACCCACAAAATTAATATAATTCCAGCATAAGTGACATAATAATAATAGATAACCTATGTATATAACCTTACACTTAAATAATTAAATACGATGTGACACAAATAGTCTAATTAACCAACCAATTGTCTATAAAGTTATAGCATATTCATTACAGCCAATCTGAGCCATGGTTCTCATATTAGCATTATATAAACTTAACTTCCTGACTATGCCCCTATCAATGTCATTAATTAGTTTAAATGAAGAACAGAGGTAGTTCCTTTATTCCACTTATAACATTAGTCCAGTTTGACTGAAATCCATTAATAACAATTTTCTGCTTCATCTTACATCACAAACCTTCAATATATTTAACAAATTTATGCCCTACTCTATTTGTAGTTTTTCCAAAATTTTTTTGACATTTTATCAAAAGCTTTCTAAAAATGCAATCAATCCAAATCAATTTCTTTATCCTCAACCAGATAAGTTACACAAGCTAATCAGAATTCTGTAGTATAAAGTGTAAAACTAACCCGAACTTTTCTCTTCTTTTTACGACTGTAAGTTTCTTCAAAATCCTCAAAATCAGTTTCTGGATCTTCAGGATCACCAAGATCAGGGAATTCATTCACATCCTCATATTCTCGAAACCACGAATCTTTAGAATCTTCAATAACTTTGTCAAGACTGTTCTCTCCTCCATCTTCAAGACCAACAGCAGTATTTTCCACAACACTGATTTGATGTATGTCTAGATTTTAATTAATAACTGAAAGACTTAATCAAAAATATAATTTTACAAAATCAGAAAAAGACTGTTAAAGTTAGATGAATAGGTGCACAAATTTTAAAAAAAGTTTTTAAAACAACATCCATAAGATATCTAGCATTAAAATAATTTTAAAATTTTCTACAAAAAAACAGATCTTAGCTATAAAAGATTATAAAGATTTAGAATGTGTATATGTATCATACTACATAAAAACACTGAAATTTTCACCACTTTCCTGAAAGAACAAAAACAAACTATTTTTGTTTTTTCCACATAGTATTGTTTTGTAAAAGATTAACTATGACTTGAAATTTGGATGTTATGTAAAATAAATAACATTTTAATAAGCCCTATCAAATGTAAAAATGTATTTCTATTTTCTTCATATTTTTACGCTCATTATGAATTGAGGAAAAAACCAGCACTTCCTTTAAAAAAAATGAAAAATGTAAGTAAACAACAGAAACAAAAACGTATTGACTAAAGAACTAATACAAAAACATTTTCTAAAATATAAAAAATAACTTGTATTTTAATTATTTTCCCACAATTATATGAAACTACTATAAATGAGAAAGGCTAAGTTCATAAGATTTTTTTTATTCTGTACAGATAACAATGAAAATACCAAAATTAAAATATAATAGAAAACATTACATTATAAGCATGAAGGAATCAGAGAAACTAAACAAAACACAATATAAAACAGAAAAATGCCAAAGATAGGTGACTACTTTTACACTGAAAGTAATTTCTTCACAAAATTCACCTTAAGCTTAAAATAACTGCAGTATAAAATAAACAACATACTTCTTCCTCTATTAATAAAAAAATTTGTTCATCACTAGCCTTGCTACTCCCACTTATTCCTCTCTATTCATGTATATGTTAATCCCTTCAAAATCAGTTTAAACCAAACTTAATTACACCAAAAGTAAGAAAAATAAGTGGAAAATGTGAGAGATGGTAAGTGTCGATCAGAAATACATTTTCATTTCAGGAAAATATTAACCTCCAATGCAATGCCTTATCTCCAATTATATAATAGCTAGAATCCCATATTGAAACAATTGAGAAACTAATACAAAATACACAAACTTAGCACTCTTTTGGAGAGTGCTTGAAGAAAATGCATACCATGACACCCTAACATACAAGGTTACACTCAAAGGAGACCACATCTAATCTGCACTCTTGAGATACATGGCTAAAATGGGTGTAAAAGATACATGTCTAAACTGTACTTGAACATGCCAGATCGTGTAAAGTGGTTAAGGTGTGCTCGACCTCATTCAGTGACCCAACTACAGTCCACAAATAGGTGGCATCAGGTATATGTCAAATAACTTTACTATTATTTTATGCAAATAAAACTGATATCAAAAACAGTTTAAATTAAAATTTTAATATTATGTATGTTTTAATTTCTTAATTTCAAAGTAAATATAATGCTAAATATCAATCTCCATTTGTTACATATCACCTCCTGTTGCTCAATTTATTTTTTATCACACCACCCATACAATGTGTAAAGTGGTCATCGAATTAGTAACTCAGATTTAACATACAGACAAGCTACAATATAACATATTAACATGCCACCTTATTGATTTGCTGAAATATCAATAAATTTAGCTAACCTTGTAGAGTGGCTCATCCACAATTCCATTCTATTGATACATTTTGTATAGTCCCACCTACATCTTTTGATTAAGCATTTGCTACCATAAGAGTTTCCTGTGTACACAAACCTGACAGTAATTTGTAATTAGTATGAAGGCAAAAGTCATAATTTCAACAAAACTGTTGAAGTGTGATGACTAAGTTGTTGCTCTAAACAGGTAAGTGATTTTTTTAAATCATATGTAGCCTGTTTAGAAACCCAAATAAATTACTAGGGTTGTGTATGCTAGTGTAGTAAGTTTATAATTACTTAGTTTTCTATAATGTATACTTGAAGTCTAAAAAAATTAAAACCTCTTTATCCTTTACTCAGAACATTGAGGCTTAGCAAATATAAGCATAAAATCTCATAAGACTAAGTACTCAAAATCTTTGTTTTTGAAGTGTTTTTTATTTATTCTTCTATGTTTCACTAAAAATAACTAAAATTTAAGCATCTGTGAATAAATAGTATTTACTGGTTGATAAATGAGTTTGCTGAAAAGGAAATAGGATTTTATAATCATGCACACAAATATTTTTGTATGCCTATATGTTATACTACTAAATTCCAAATATCTCAGAAGAATGAATAATACTTGACCACTTGCAATGTTTAATGGATTCCCTCCAACCATATAATAAATGTTTTCACATATTCAAAATCCAATCTCATTGCTCTAGGATAACTCTTCTCTACTGTAAAATACACAAGCTGATAAATTCCACATCATTTTCTAGCAACATAAATCAAGTCAGCTTATTTCTTCAGTTGTGTTTTGTTGCTGTTAAGAGTATCAAGTTATGATGTCATGCAAACAGTCTAATAATGACAAGTGGTGATTTGTTACTTTATCTTCCACAGGTTTCTCCTTCAGTTTTTGACAGTAAAATACACACAAACAATAAAAGTGAAATGTTTAGCAATTAAATTCTCAAGAGAAGTACCTTGAAACAAGAGATGATGGGGCACAGCTGTTCGTTTTATTTCTGATTTTACAATGTTTTGTTATACTTTGATGATTTTTCTACTGGCTGTAGAACCAAATATATTGTTAGTGTAGAACTAATAAAAGATAAAATATAAATAAGAAAGTTTTATATTTATTAATGAGGTTTTGAAAATCACAAAAACAAAATCTAAGATTTTTGAACAAAGAAAAATATTTTTAATCTTGATTTGAAATTCAGTTTGCAATCACACTAGTAAAAAATTGATAAATTCATGAACAAATCATTAATAAAAACAATAAAACACTGATTTATTTTTTGTGTTCAAATTACATTTAATATTTACTAAAAGCCTACCAAATTTTGTGAAGATTCAAGAACTTTTCTAAAAGTAAAATATATGAATCATTTATTTTGAATTTTTCTACTATTTCTGCTACAAACTTGTTATTTGCAATCCTACTCTGAATAGTTCAGTTGCAAGGCCATTTTCCCATTAAGTATAAAATAACTATTTTTTTCTCACAGTTTTCACATGTCACTTGCATAATCTATAGAACCACCTAAATGAATATCAAAAGCATTTTAAAGTTAATGTTTATACAGTAAAACCTGTCTAAGGCAGAATTGCACAGGACCGAGTAAAATTTACAGCTTAGAGAGTGAATATACATTTCCTTAATTATATATAATTTTTAAGTGGAACATTATATTTGCTCGACTCAAGTAAAATAAGTTGCTTGTGAATAAACTTATTATACTGTTTATGTTATATTCATTACAATAAAAACAAAAAAGATATTCAAAATATGCACAAGAATACAAAATTTCAATCAAATTTATTTGAAGAAAGTATCCAATTTCAACTATTTCATTTTTTAATGGGCTTTCTCATACAGTTAAAAAAGAACACCAGTTCTACAGCCTTTTCACAAAGTTCATTTTCCCCCTTCATTTTTCCATACAATTTGATAGCGTTAATATAACTTAAGCAGGAATTACTGTTTCTTTACTATCTTTTCCATTTTGTTCATCTTTTGAATTTCTCACACTGTAACATCTTGGTATTCTATTATAAATTTTAAATCAGTTTTGTCAGTTTCTGTTAAAACATTCTTGTCAACATTCACAGAATCATATGCATCAATCTTCTCAGAGTTTGGATTTCACTAAAATCATCATAACATACAACTTCTCCACAATCTCTGCCATTATCAAGAATAAATTCACAGTTTTGAAAGTACTTTATTACACATTCATCTTTTACACAATTGATTGAATGACTTAAAAATGCAACTGCATCTAACATGTTAATTTTCATGGTAATTTCAAATGCTCTCTTACAGTTGTCCATGTTTGAAATTACATGCTGAAGCATCAATTTTCTGTATTTCAATTTTAAACACTGTATAGTTCCATTACCTAATGGCTGTATAACTGATGTTGTACATGGAGATAGAAAGACTAAAGGAACATTTAAAGGTTCAATTTTTGGGAGATTAGTTACAATATCAAGAAAAAGTAGAGTATTCCTATTTTCTTGTTCCATTCTTTTGTTTAATTTGCTCAAAAAATCTTCTAATATAGCACTTGTCATCCACACTTTATTATTTGCTTTTCATTCCACAGGAAGTTGATTATTCCTTAAATTTACCTATTACCATGACTTCTCTTAGCAAATGTGACTAAAAATACAGTCAACTGTTCTTTCGAATAGCAGCCTCCAGAATAAAGACAGCAGAAATAAAACAAAACAGAATATATTTAATCAATACTTACTGTAAAAAAAATGAAAATTTATTAATTAAATAGGAAATTAATATTTAATCAAAAACACTTTTTTCCACCTTACCCAAGTTCTAATTCTACTTGTTCATAAATAAGGTAGGTGTAAAATACTTTTCTGTCCTCATTACACAAGTTCTACCATATTTAGGGCCTTTGATAATAGGAATTTTAAGATAATACTGCAAAATTTTGATACTTCTGGTTTGTATAGGTTTCCATCCTATGCAGTTCCGAACTTAGACAGGTTTTATTGCATTTTATTTTCCATTTAATCTATCATAGCACTATCAAACTGTTGCCATCAATGTACACTGCCCTGAAATACCTAAAATTAAAAAAACAGATTATGTACATACCTTTAAACTCTTCACTGATTAACCTTAAAATATTTTCTTTGAATCATATGCATATTTTCATGTCTTCACCTTTTCACTTAAGTTTATTCTTAATGTTTTATTTTCTTTCCTATTCTTTATCATTGGTTTTTTATGTTAGCACACATCAACAGGTGGCCAGAGGCCATATTATGTTATCATTGACAGAAATTAATTAGCCTTGGGCAAAAATTTTTTGCCCTTGCTTAGGATTTCAACTTTTTTTAGTGAACCAAAGTTAGTTCATTTATCAAAATATTATTAAAACTTTCATGTCGAAACATAAAATCAAAAATAATACATAATAATTAAAATATAAAAGTAATATCTAAATGTAATTTAACTGTCTATCAAATCAATATTTTCAAGGTAAGAAAAAATAGCCAAGTGCTCAGGCAAATAATCTTCAATAACCTACTTCGCAAAAACCTTCAACATTTTCGTAGTCAAAGTTTACTTCATGTTAGATTACATTGGTTCATCTTGGGTGTCTATCCTTTAAACTAAATGAATATAATTAAAAAATAAATTAATTAAAACTCTTAAAGCTAGCCATTATCATTCAGATACCTATCAAGCTTTATCTTAAACTTACTTAAATTTACTGCCTATACAACATCCAAAGGCCAACCCATTCCAAAGATCAACCACCTGGCTAGCCAAAGATAACTCCTACCCTGCCAAAATGTATGTTTCCTCTGGTTCTACTATTCTCTCTGTTTAATATTGTTAAAAGAATTAATAGTGTTGATGCATTTTTTTTTCATAAACTCCTTCTATTTATTACTTAGTTTCTATGACCTACCTTCCCCACATCATTAGCCACTATATTCACCACAAAATCAAAAACTTTTACATGCAAAAACAGCTCATTTGGGTTGAGAAAATATTTTGCATAAATATTTTAAATTTTCTCAACCCAAATGAGCCATTTTTGCATATAAAATTCTCAACAAGTGGGTTTCTCAACATCACCAAAAACAAAAACTACATCTATGCTAGCCTCCTATATTATATCTCCTGCTCTATAATTTATATCCATTACCTGTGCCATTGGGTAGCATAATGACTCTTTTCTCCCTGTTTACCCCACAGAATATTCTATTCATGTTTTGTCAAGGAATCACCTCTAACTTAAAGCTCCTTATCATCCACATCCTTCTTCGACCCTTTTGTTTTCCTTCCCTACAATAGTTCCTCATCTGCCTAAGCCAAGGGCTGAAATTTGTTGCTCAACAGAATAGGGTCATTATACATAAATTCATAACTTTTATCACTAATAGTACTCCTTCTAACTTCCTGAAAGTAACACATGCTTACAACTGATAAAGCTGTACGGTATGTTAAGATAAAAAAAATATGCAAATGTTGCTTTCAGTTAAATTTCATACATATATGAAAATTTTATAAACAACATAACCATCTAAGAATAAATTCCCAAACTTGTTTTATCCCTTGATAACCCATTTTAGATTGTATCTAAAGTTAACCACCTGTTTCAGTAGCATCTGTTTCACGTATCCTTCCAGTAAGATATCTGTCATTCATTAAATACTGCCATCGTTTCTTCTTCCACCGTCGAGCAGGGTAAGTATACAGTTGTCCTTCATTCTGGCCAGGCATTCTTTGCCATTTCGGCATCCAAAGGTTTGAATCACTTTGTGCAACTCCAGTTTGGGCATCCAAAAATGGAAGTCTAGTCTTTCTCTCTAAGCACAGATGAGTATTATAATTTGCAGAGTTTTCTACAGCTTCTCTATAAGATGAATCATTTAGGATGCTACAATTTGAGAAAAAAAATTATATTAAGTTAACAAATTAAACACTTTATTTATAAATACAGCTAGTGTTAATGTGTGAGTTATGTTAATTTTAAGTATCAACTGAACATTAAATTACAGAAGTAAAAGGTAAAATGTGTTTGTCCTGAAAGATATGTCCTCAATTAAATCTGCATCTTATGCAAAATTTTATTATCCCAAACTTCTTATACACCTCTCTCTTTAAATATGTATATATTTAAAATGTCATGTTAATTAACATCAAATAGAAAGACACTGCAGTATAGCAATTCTTAATTAAATTTTAATTTAAAAGAAAGCTGTTGTTGTTTTGGAATTAAGCACAAAGCTACAAAATGAACTATCTGTGCTCTGCCCACCACGGGTAGCGAAACCCGGATTTTAGCATGTAAGTCCGCAGACATACCACTGAGCCACTGGAGGGCTAATAGAAAGCACTACATTCTTTTTACAACATTTATTTCATACACCGAGTACATTACACAATCAATTTAGGCAGCAACACTATAAATCCATTACGTTTTACTTCACCTAAGCTGTACATTATAAAAAAGTGAGTTAAAAATAACGTGCAATTCCATCTCTACTTTTTTCCAATTTCTTAAATTGGAAACTATTTTTCTGTCATTATTTAACTCTAAAATTATGAGTTGATTAAGCAGAAATTACATTTTATGGTAACTATGAATAAAAAATGCAACAGACCAATTTCTCGTACAAAACTTTCATGAGCTCAGTACTTAATCTTTTCCTTTGAAAAATAAAAAACCAAAAAGATGCGAAACTCCCAAAATGCTTTCATGGTGATTAAAATTTTCTCCAAAGCAAGACCATATGTGTTATTTTATTTTAGCCTTAATATGCACTGCAATAATGGTTTTCAAATTGTTCATGACATCTAAAACAGCATATATATATTTCCCTAAGTTGCTTCTAACTACATCCAACACTGTTAGACAACCTTTCTTTCTGATTACTTAGCTTCAACAGGAACATCATCACAACTACATCCACAATGTTTACATTTTATGCAAATTTCATATCGTTTAACTTTGCACTTACAATTAAGATTCTTCTAAATACAACTTTGGGGTATTCTCCATGTGTATATAGTGATTAGTTTAGTACATGGTAAAAGCACTCATTTTCAAATGAAGATTTCTTTAGAATGTGTGAGCGATTGTGCTTGACATTTGTATCATTCGAAAAGTTTAATTTTAACACTAAATCATCAATATGAGCCAATTGTAACGCTTTTCATCACTTACTATATTGTTGTGACTCAAACGCAACTTGTTAATTTTTGCACCATAAACCCATGTTTTAATGTTATATATTAACATAAACAAAACTGTCTATATAAGCAGTTATTAACTGAAAACCATCAGTAGCACAAAATGCTATGACAACAGTAATTACTAAATTAGTGTAGCTAATTGCTTTACTAGTTTTAACGTTTGAACTCCCAGTACTGCTATCGCTAGTCTAAATTACTGATATTATATGTACAATATTAATACGCATCTACTTTGTATTCCTATTAATGCTTGACAAATAATGTTCTAACAAGTTATGATTACATAAATAACGTTTTCCAGGTGGCTCTGTACTGCGTTTCATTTTCAGTTTCAAACAACAAAAATGCCACACTGGCGGTAACACCATGTGTAACAGTTATGAGGAAGAAAACCTTCCTTTCTCACATATTTCATGTATGATATTTATACATACAATTATACATCCTTTAAATTCGATACAAGTTGTTAACTAAAATAAAATTCACATCTGACCTTTCAAGTCGATTTACTGCTTCAGGGTTTATTGCTAAAGCAGCGCTTTTCTCCATTCTATCAATCACCTTCACCGTCGCATCCTATGCCGCGGAGTGAAAACAATGCCATCTGAAAAACGTAGTATTAAACGTTTTTATTTGTTTGTTAAAAGAAAAGTATAGTACCAATTCCAATATTGTCAGTCTACGTCTTGTGATCAACATGCTTATTATTCGAGGGCATTTAGAGCAAAAATTATATTCCAGTATCCCTGTATAGCGTTGTTGTTATCGTTTATTTATTTGCTTTTTCATCAATAAGTTACTCCTTTTGTACAATGTTCATCAGGGAAATAAAAACCTATATTTCAGTATTAACTTCCGCAAACTTAATGCTAATCCACCAGAGAAAGGTAAAACTTAGACAGTACTTTGATATTTCTATGAAAAAGTATAAAACAAATAAATATACATTGCTCAACAAATATTATAGTTGCGACAGTACTTGAAATAGTAGTACAGAGCAGTGCTAAATACCAGCTAACATCTTTAATTATCTCAAGATTATTGCATTTTTCAAGGTCGTGGCTCAAATGCACAGATTGGTAAAGAAATAGTTTAACTTCCTTGTTTCAAAAGCGTGCAAAATGTGGATTCGCTTATTTGTACTTAATTCACTTTCTTGCAGGAAAAAAGCATGAGATATACAGAAATAGAAAGTTATTTTTTCTGTCGGCGAATTATATTTTCCAAGAAGAAATGTATCAAGTACCTCTGATGACGATAAGAGAGGTAAAATTGGAGAATAAGTTCTGCTAAAATGAGCTTCAATGCTGATTGCTTATGCAAAAGGGACTTAGAAGAGAAGAGAGTGATCTGTGGGGTCGTAAAGACCTTCCCCAGTATGAGAAACAAAGTGCCGAACCAGGCACATTTTATGTGGAAACCAAGAAGTATGTGTAACAGGTATACAAAGAACATCAATCACCTTATTGGTTGGTAACCCCATAGTCAATGTTCTTCCAAGTATAGAAATCCCAAAATCTCTACTTTATGGCACCCAATCATCTCCAACTTGCAGCCAACACTAGGATGAGACATTTTAAATATTGATGGTACACTAAGGTAGACATACTCAGGCATCTTAACACTCAAAATTGAGTGACAAAAATGTCAGTAAAGCTCACCCAAATCCATGTCTATTTGTTACCCTTGGTCGTCCTACCAACATACTTTCCATTACAGAGAGGATCATGAATGCCCCCTAGATCACAAACTTCATTACTTGGTGTCTCCTGTGAAAACCGCTTGGACTGACAAACTTCATCCACAAGCATGACTTTCAACTTCTCTTAGCTAGTACTAGGTGTCTTTAAATGGAGGTGGAATTGGTTTGTTCTGTTAAGCAAAAGATTGGAAACCATCCTAGTTACAACACTACAATGACAACACTCAGATATCCATGTCTTTCTTGCACCGAGATTGATTCTCAGGCAAACAATTCAGTTATCCATTCTGGATGCAAAATATTTTAGCTTTTCCACTTTCTGAGTCTGAGGCAGCAACTAGAAAGGAATAATGAACATTTCCAGTGTTGGCAAAAACTGACATTTAAGAGAGAGAGGATCTATCTGCAATCTGATTACTCTTCCAGGTAGTCATTTCTCCTCAGTAATTAACACTTTCTCCTAACCATAAGACCTTCAACTTATTGGAAATTTTATTTCCCAAAGTCAATGCTTTCTTAAAACTTAATAACTCGAAAGATGAATAGAATATAAAAAAATAGAAAAAAAAAGTTCATGGCACCAAAATTTCCTGTTTTCTACCTATTCTGAAGCATTTGGGGGTGCAATGATTTCCTCTAAGAGTTGGTTGGTTGTTTAGAATTAAGCACAAAGCTACACAATGGGCTATCTGTGCTCTGCCCACCACGGGTATCGAAACCCGGATTTAGCGTGTAAGTCCGCAGACATACCGCTGAGCCACTGGGGGGCTCCTCTAAGAGTGATCAAGTAATTAACACAAAATATATTTTGGATTAAAATTGAATTCCTTCACTCTGAATGAATTTAACCAATAAAGGGAACTGTGCACATTTTAAAACACAGTGAAACAACTTCTGTTTAATAGTCAAATGCACTAAAGTAGCCTAAGAACCTCATAAAAAGTTTATAAAGAACTCGTTAACTTTAAAAATTAAACTTTGAAAAGTATTTTATTGTTTAAAGAAAGAGCTTGAACTTTTTCTTTTTTGCAGGTTAAGGTCTTGAGCTTGGAAAAAAGACAAGTTAAAATGAAAAACTTAACTTTATACATAAAATTCTACAATGCCATATCAACCCATGTCATTATTTAGTCAGTTGCCTAGAAAAATAATGGATATTATATCCTTAAGATATCGCATGACCTGTTGGTATAAACGATCACTGTCCATTTCTACACAGCATGCACAGCTTTATGGGAATATTTCTCACATGAAGAAAAGGATTGTGATACCTTAGGTGAGTGACAAGGACAAATATACGGCTCAAATGAAAAGAACTTAGTGACTTTTGTGACGGATTTACCCTTGTACGTTTAGTTTAATATTTGCGTTTGTTTCAATATAGTTTTTTTCTGTGTGCATGTAACGTATATTGTTGGGTGTGTATTACGCAAGCCCCGCTTGTTCTCTAAATTTGTAGAAGATTCTTGAAAGTAAGAATCAATAAGAAATGTCAAGCTTTGTTAAACATACGTGAACCACGTATGATTCGTATAAAAACAGCTAGTCGAGAGAGACCATTAAAATATGTATCAGTCTTGTTGGCAAAGATCACAAACTTGATACATATCGAAATTCGAAAACCTACTAAATTGAAATTCTCCAGTTATTTGAGATCGTAATACATAACATAATAAAACCTCCGAGATAAATCATAATACGTAACACTTAATTGACTGATGTTTAATGTTAAAATAACACATACCTGAATAAATTACTTTTAGTTGATCTGATTGTGAGTTAATATTTAAAAAAGAAATTGGCCCAGTAGGTTTAATTTATAAAAATTAAGTAATTCATTTAAATGGCTATGAAAAATTTTCTGAGATATTATATAATCACAGTTTATTGTTATTTATTTTATCGAGTAGCATTTTTATACTATAGTATCCTCAGATACACTGATTTCTTTTTAGAGTAATTGGGTGGGATATACAAAATAATGGGAAAACTAAGAAGAAAATTGCCATGCAGAATTAAACTGAATTATCTTGTGTTTGACTGAATTTAGACATGAAAGATATTGGACGCAATACAAACAGAATAAATAATCTTTATTGAAGACTAAACCCGATGAAATATGAGTACAATTTAAGAAATGTGATAAATTTATTGAAACTTCCAGAGATTCCTATTAAGATAAAGTAAATGTGTAAAATTTCTAAAGAATAATCTGTCCTAGACTGAGAAAACACAATATACAGGAGGCAATATTGGTGCTATTCTTAGAATATGCGCATCTCCTACATCGCTGTTGGTATTCCCATCATAAAAATGCGTTCCCTGACTTACCATTAGAAAAGAGTGTTCTCTGTTTTTATATAATTTGTTCAACATTCAGAAATATCTCCCATGAGAAGGAGCATATGATATACTTTACTTTATAAGTGTTCATATTCTTGTGGCTTACATCATCATCAAGAGCGATCACATTTCAATAGACTTTATAACATAGGCCATAAGGTTACAAAGTGTTTCAATTTAAAATTACAAGCATTGTGTGGAATGTTCAGTTGGGATCACATTAGTACAGCACAAGGAATTTTAATATACTTGAAACCTCATCCCGCTACCTTACGAGAAGATAATTCACACAGAAAATCATTGACTGTAGCAAGAGGGAAATATGATATGGTCGGTGAATGTACAGCTACATCAAAAGTAGACATACAGCTCTGTCTCAGAACGGAGTACAATATCTTTACATGGTGGAATGAACACTCGTACATCTTTGATAAGATCAATGTAATTATAGTGAATTAAATCACAGGACTGTTGGTTGGAAAGCAATTCAAAAATAGTTAGTAATCATAAAATGATATAATTATTTTAATGCCAATACAAAGCCAAAGAAAACACACGATACAAAAATTCCCATCAGCCACTGACAGAACGAGGTGAAGAAAACACGAAGGACTGCAGAATTAAGCACAGAGTATTTCAACAGCTACATTATCTTCTTCACTAAATTTAAACGATGTAAATACAAGAAGGTTTTTAACTTTCTGATTTCAGAGAGAGTAGAGCTGGTTCGAAGTAAAATGCCGAAATAATAGTTGTGATCATACAACATACGTCAAACAAAAGTGTTGTCCTACTATCCCCAGCTCACTCTAGCATCTTACCTTTTCTGAATTACAACTTGCTCTTCTATGTCATATTAAATGTAAAACATTTGGTGAAGTATCCCGGTGTATACCTCTGCCACATATTTTAAACAAATTACTTAGGGCTAAATCTACAAATTTTTGTATTGAATTATGAGTTATTTTAATTATCATACACTTAATGTTTACAGGTTGTAAAATATTTTCAATCAGGAAGGTGACAATAGTAAATACTCATAGATATCTGGTAATATGTTATGTTGTTTCTACTCATTTTATTTCCGTCACCTATTTATCCCCCCTTTTATCTGTGGCTCAACGTCAAGTCTAGAGGCTTATAACGCTAAAAAATCGTTTTCAATACCAACAGTTGGTAAAGCACAGCTAACCTACTGTATAATTATATGCCTAACAACAAAGAAACTTCCGTTTAATTTATAAACCCTATTTTCTTTGGAATATTTCAATTACACCAAAACTGCCGAAAGTACTATGTTTAATTCTTACATTTAATACCATGAAAGTTTTATCCTACTTTATCAAGAAAAAACAACTCAAGTTTTGGTACCAATTTACTTTACACTACATTTTACTAAACATAGTCACGCCAGCACAATAGTACTTGCACAAGTGACAAATCACAGACCAAAAGTATGTTTTCAGTAAACAAAGTTTCGTAAACTGCAAAAATTTCAGACTAAAATTAAAATAAAACAAGGCTTAAAGATGAGAATCTAATGCAAATACTGAAAATCGCCTATTTTCTAAACTGTTTCTATTCAATTCGTTACTTTATATAGAATATAGACAATTAGAAATTACATGTTAGAATAAATAAGCCAAATAATAGTTTCAACTGAACTTCTGTATATACGCTGTTGGCCAAAATCTTAAGGCCAATGAACATAAAGAAAAAAAATGCATTTTGCGTTGTTAGACTCAACCATTTATTTGAGAAGAGCTTCGAAGGATGAAAATAAGAAAAGGAAAAATAAAAATAAACGTTTTTAGCATTTAATGGCAAATGCGAAAACTGTGAAATTAGCCTAAATACTAGCTGGTCAAAAGTATAAGACCATAGTGAAACGAAGCATTAATCAGTAAATACATAACGAAATTTAGTCATTTGTGTTCAAGCAATAGCGTGGTCAACATCTCCTGTGTTACATTTTGTCAAAACATGACAAAGGCTAAAAGTTGACAAAGTCTGAACGTGGCAGAATTGTCGAGCTGCAAAAGCAAGGCCTTTCTTAACGTGCCATTACTGGTGAGACTAGGAGAAGTGAAACTGTTTTTGCAAATTTCTTAAAAGACCCTGAGGGGTACAGAACGATTATTTAAAGTAGTCGACTCAAGAAAATTTCGCCGGAGGATTAGACGGATTGTCCGTCAAGACACCAGCCGATTGTCGAACTAGATTAAGGTCCTTACAGGCGTAGAAAGCAGCTCAAGAACAATAAGACGGCATCTATGAAAGAAAGGCTTTGAAAACCGTAAACATCTTCAAAGGCCACACCACGAAACAGCTTGGTTAAACTTTGCTGAGAAACACCAAACATGGAACGTAGAAAAATGGAAGAAGGGTTTATTCTCTGATGAGAAAACATTTAACCTGGGTGATTCAGATGGCTTCCATCATTACTGGCACGATAGTGATATCCAACCGGAGATATTTGCTACACGACACAGTGAAGGAGGTTCCATCATAATTTAGGGTGCTTTCTCCTTCCATGGAACAATGGAGCTTCAGGTTATACAGGGGCGTCAAACAGCAATTGGCTACATTGGCATATTAGAGAAAGCATTCTTATTGACTGAAGGCCCTCGCTTTTGTGGAAATGACCGGATCTTTCAGCAGGACGACGCTGCAATCCACTGCCCGCAGAACAAAGGAATGTTTCATGGCGAATAACGTGATTCTTTTGGACCATCCAGCGTGTTCACCCGAACTGAACTCCAATGAAAATGTTTGGGGGTGGATGGCAAGGGAAGTCTATAGAAATGGACGTCAATTCCAAACAGTGCATGATTTTCATGAAGCCATCTTCACCATTTGGAATAACATTCCATCCAGCCTTTTCCAAATGCTTATATCGACCATGCCAAAGCAAATGTTTGCAGTTATTCGTAATGACGGCCGTGCAACTCACAACTGAGATCTTCTGTTGGGCATTTCCTACCCTGTTTAGGACTTCTTTTTGGTGAGATATTAAACATTTTACCAGCTACTATTTAGGCTAATTTCATTGTTCACATTTTCCGTATTAAATGCTAGAAAAGTTTATTTTTTTCCCTTTTCTTATTTTCATTTTTCGAAGCTCTACTCAAATAAGTTGTTGAGTTTAACAACGCAAAATGCATATTTTTTCTTTATGTTCATTGGCCTTAAGATTTTGACCAGCAGTGTATATATTATTTTTTCACAACTGTGTTTAAGAACTTAACTTTTTTAAAGTATTGTTTACTTTGATAAGTTACAAATAGCCTATACGTAAGCAGTGTGAGCTATTTTGCCATTTATGTTACAGGGTTATTTGAATAATGATCAGTTCATTAGTTCTTTAAGAATATTCTTGACCAAAATGTTTGTCAGTGTAAACATCTTAAGGATACACTACATAGCCAAAAGTATGTAGACACCCCTTCCAATAAGCGGGTTCGGCTATTTCAGCCACACCCATTACTAACAGGTGTATAAAATCAAGCATACAATCATGCGATCTCCATAGACAAACATAAACAATAGACTGGGTCATACTGAAGAGCTCAGAGACTTTCAACTTGGCACTGTCATAGGATGCCACCTTTCCAACAAGTCAGTTCGTCAAATTTCTGCTCTACCAGAGCTCCCTGGTCAACTGTAAGAGCTGTTATTGTGAAGTGGAAACGTCTAGGAGCAGCAACAGCTGAGCCACGAAGCGGCAAACTACACAAGCTCGTAGAATGGAATTGCAGAGTGCTTGAGTATGTAGTGCGTAAAAATCATCTGTCCATACTTGCAATAATCATTTCCGAGTTCCAAACTGCCTCTGGAAGCAACCAACGTCAGCATAAGAACCGTTTGTCAGGAGCTTCATGAAATGGGTTTCCATGGCCAAGAAACTTTACACAAGCCTAAGATCACCATGTGCAATGCCAAGAGTCGGCTGGAGTGCTATATAGCACCATGCTATTCGACTCTAGAGCAGTGAAAACGCGTTTTCTAGAGTTATGAATCATGCTTCACTATCTAGCAGTCTGATGGACTAATATGGATTTGGTGGATGCCAGGAGAGCACTTTCTGTCTGAATGCATAGTTCCACCTGTAAAGTTTTGTGGAGGAGGAATAATGGTCTGGAGTTGTTTTTTCATGCTTTGGGCTAGAATCTTTACTTCCGATGATGGAAAATCTTAATGGTACACTACACAATGACATTCTAAAAAATTGTGGCAACAGTTTGGGAAAGGCCCTTTTTGTCTCAGTATGGCATTGCCCCATGCACAAAGCGAGATGCATAAAAATATGGTTTGCTGAGGTTCATGTGGATGAACTTGATTGATCTGCACAGAGCCCTAATCTCAATCCCATCGAAAACTTTTGGGATCATTTGCAACACTGACTGCGAGCCAGGCCTTCTCGTCCGACCTCACTAACACTCTTGTGCAGGAGCGAATTCCTGCAGCCATGTTAAGAAATCAGGTGAAAAGCCTTCCCATAGCAGCATAGCAGTTCATGGTTTTGGAATGAAATTTTCAACAAGTACATATGGGTGTGATGGTTGGGTGTTCACATGCTATTGGCCATGTAGTGTATATTAGTTATCTGTTATTCTCAGATACATCAATTTTCTCTTCAGAGCGGTACTCAATCTATAGCATGTAAGATCCCTTCTGCCGTTTTGTGAAAAGGTGGTAAAATTTCAGAAAGGAAGCAGCAACATAGTGTATAGATCCATTGTGACCCCAATTTTTTCATTTAAAAAAATGGTTTGCGAACCATTATCTTAAATTAATCAATGTAGGTTTCATAAAACACAGTGTTCAAGCAGAAAATACATCACAGAGCAAATTAGAATTCTTTAGCTTAGGCCCAGCATGGCCAAGTGGTTAGGGCACTCGACTCCCAATTTGATTGTCGCAGAATCGAATCTCTGTAACACCAAACATGTTCGCCCTTTCAGCCGTGAATATGTTATAATGGTACGATCAAACCCACGATTCGTTAGTAAAAAAGTAGCCCAAGATTTGGCGGTAGTAACTAAGCTGCCTTCTCTCTTGTATTTCACTACTAAATTAGAGATAGCAAGCGCACATAGCTCTCGTATAGCTTTGCGCGAAATTCAGAAAAAATTATCAGACTTTTACCGTGTTGTGAAAAAAGAGAGATTGTATGATATCTATCTATCCACATCATATAGAGAGATTAAGTGAATTTACGCAAGACAGCACCTTTACTTGGAGCTTGCAAGCTCTTTGTAAGTAAATAATACAAATGTCCCTGACTGACGAAACATATCACATACGTATATATGTAAAAATGGCTCGTTTGGGTTGAGAAAAGAAGGTCGAAATGTTGTTCGCTTCTCTACGTAAAATATTTTCTCAACCCAAACCAGCCGTTTTTACACATATATGTTTATTATACCAATTCTCCATAAATAAGGTTTTTGTACTTTTAGATGCTTTGATAACTTTTTTTTAATTTCGCGCAAAGCTACACAAGGCCATCTGCGTGAACCGTTCCTAATTTAGCAGTGTAATACTAGAGGAAAGGCAGGTAGTCATCATCACCCACCGCCAACTCTTGGGCTACTCTTACCAACGAATAGTGGGATTGATCGTCACATTATAACATTCCTAGGGCTGAAATGGCAAGCATGTTTGGTGCGACGGGGATGCAAACCTGCGACCCTCACATTACGAGTTGAACGCCCTACCCCACCTGCCCATGCTGGGCCTCCTTTGATAACATGATGAGACAACATGCACTCTGTAAATCATATGGATTAAAAAAAATCAAAGTTTTATTTTATTTCTAATAAATACATTATTTTTTAAATTGATAGATTAAACAATTTCAATTAAATTAATACAATTTAAACTAAATATTTTTATTACTAGTAATTTCTGTTATTGATACTGGTAAATAAAACTTTTACTTTCTTAGTGTGTTTATTGTTTCATTGCATTATTAAATCATTAAACATTGTAGAGCGTTTAATGAACTGCTTCTAAATTTTGCATATGGAGAAATTAGCAAAGAATTATTAACAAATTTGTTACATCATTTTGAAAGTGTTTAAGAGGAAAGTAAAACGTTTACAAAGCTGAGTCAGTGGCCAATTTAAAAATGATAAATCTTTGGTGTGACATACCACACCAGAATAGTTCAGCAAATAAACCTGGAAGCAAAATTAAAAAAATACATGTTGGCAAAAGAAGGAAATTACACTAAGAAAGTGAAAAGCCATTAAAACCAGTTAAAATTTAATATTTTACAAAGTTTCAAGCATTTTTTTCAGGTAGTCACACTGTTTAAATAGTTACAGTGATTGAATATTTAGAAATCAAAATTAAAGAAAAAATATCAAGAGCACCCCTAACACTTAACATATTCATACAACACTAAATCGTTGAAACATTTACAAACTCCACTTTAAATCCATATCTCAGACTATCTACTGCATCCAGGAATATAAAAGTACATAATTGTTTTGGTACTTCCATACATAATAATAAACATATGTAGAATAGCAGCCATCAGAGAAATTACAGAAAATACACAGCCTACAGTTCCAAAACCTACAAAAATAAAATCTGACGGTTTGAAGTTTTTAGTCAGAGCATAAACTTGATAATTATGCAGAGGTGAATACGTCATATTAAAACTATTTGGAATATGCAGAGTTTCAAGTTACGTGGCAACTACAGCCTTAATAAAGTCACGGTGAAGTGGATGTACGAGTACAAGGTTCGACATTTTATTAATCTTACACACGTAGTATGATGTCATCGATAATTGGTAATTTTTTGGAAAGGTAAGAAGTCTTCCCACTGTAAAATATTCATGCACTAATATCTCAGAACGGCTGTTATAGGCATTAGCACGGTTACCGATAAGAAAAGAACAGTGTTAATACCCATAGCATACGTTCCGAGACGCATTTTTATTTCAAGTGGGTTTCTCGTCATAAGAATTCATGCCTTCAGATCTTCTAAAGACATGTTCACTTCGATAATTGAGTTTTCAATACGAGGATCAACTTAGGACACCATGCCTATTCACAGATACGTACAAGTTGCACCCCAGTCATGTTAAACAAAGTGTGGCATCTTATAACAGATGAGAATACAACAGCACAAATAGTGGTAACAAAAAAAAGTCCACATGCCACAGGACATTTTAAAGCAGAATCTCGGTAAGAAAAAAGTCACAAAAGTTTCCACCTCGTGTAGCTGGGGAATGAAATGGTTATTCACGTTATTATATACGAAGACATACCAGAAAAGTTTCTAAACACAGCATCTGCAGGTTCATGTAGAACTTTAATTTTGAAATAAGCAATGGAAAACGGTTGTTCATGTACACTATATACTGAGTATGAAAAACACACAAGGATGAAGGTGTGTTGTTTGAACAAGAGCCTAACAAACCAGCTTTTACAACAAAATCTGTTTTGCAGGATTCTTTATAAAATGCACAGTCATCAGATAAATCACAACTGGATGTGGTAACAAATTGCAACAACAACGCAAGTCTACACAATTGTTTTCATACGATGCACTCATACTCCCTCTAGTGTTGTATGTTGAGGCACAGGACTTAAAACTAAATTTTGAATGTAGTGATACAATGGCACATTTGAAGTAACATTGTGTAATACAAGTGAAAGAATCAGAGTACATTGAATCACCATGTTCTGTATGCTAGTGTGTGCAACTCTTATTCCTGATGTAAGAATCGTTTATCAGAGCTTACAAAAAAAAGCAACAGAATTGAATTATATTAGGTACATTACTAGACACAATGACCTGCAAAATAAACGAGTAATTTCTCAACATAACTTATATAAAAGTGTACCCTGAAAAAATATGTTCATAATATCCAGTTTTTATGAATTTATTTACTCACAAATCTTTAATAAATTAAACTTTTATAAATTTTAAAATTTTAATGTGTTCATCAGTAAGTATCAATGATGATAGAAAAACATGCAAGTTGAAGAAATCTTGATATAAATGAATAAAATACCAATACTTTAGGGTGTTTATTAATTTAAATAAGTATTAAAATACTGATTATGTGGCATGATTTGTTTTGGAATTTCTCACAGAGCTACTCGAGGGCTATCTGTGCTAACCATCCCTAATTTAGCAGTGTAAGACTAGAGGGAAGGCAGCTAGTCATCATCACCCACCGCCAACTCTTGGGCTACTCTTTCACCAACGAAAAGTGGGATTGACCGTTACATTATACCCCCCCCCCCACGGCCGGGAGGGCGAGCATGTTTGGCGCGACTCGGGCGGGAACCCGCGACCCTCAAATCACAAAGTGCACGCCTTAACGCGCTAGGCCATGCCAGGCCCAAAATCTAATGAAACATGTCGGAAACTGTTTATGATGTTTGAGATAAAGAATAAAGTACACATGTTTCTGTAAGAGTAAGTAACTAACCTTAACACTTAGAAGTCAGTTGGAATCAATCTTTGGTTAATAAGGTACTTTGTTCCAACACACACAATCTTCTCATACAGAAAAACCTTTACTGTGAATTTATTGGCATACCATCAGAAAGTACATTCATATAATTCTTAAAATACATAGACTGAAAAACACAAACTAAAAACATTAAGTTCTAAAGTAACTTTAAAGCAATTGTAACATGATTGCATTACTGTATCATGTCAGTGCTAAACTCTTGTATTTGCACATTATTTTTATATTAAACAAATTCAATGTTTCAGTGATATTCAAACATTCAGAACATTTAAAGATTATCTCTACAACAGCAGTAAAACCATCCAACAGTATCATGCAAGTTAATATAAACTGCAAATGGCAAAAAGATATGTGAGAAGAGCTACAATATAAAATTTGTCCTTGGATCTTCAAGAAAATGTTTTCAAAACTCGCAGAGAGTAATACACTTCTCTACAGTAGTACTTAAAGAGCCTCATAAAAATGTTAAACCTTCTCGTAGATTTATCTTTTGTTTGTTGTAAACTGAAAGTTATTTCTAACTTTTAGTTGAAATTACACTGAATTATAATTTATATTAGATATAGTATGAACATTACTTCCAACAAATCCATGCCATACAAGGATAAAGAAATTATTGATGTTTTATAGTTCTGAAAAAATAAAACCAGATGTAGCTTAAAACATAGATTACTTATAAAATACTGGTTTTTTTCTTTACAAAGGATCTTAATTTGATAATATAATATTGTATATTAAACAAAAATAAATACTTAATTGATACAAATAAATATATCTACGGTTATTATAAATGTAAAAATATATACAACACCCACACATATTTAATTTTTTAAAGCTATTCAACAGCTACTACACTAGGATTGCATCAAATACTACAAAACTAATCAAAAGTACATAAACTGTAAACAGTTAAAGAACTAAAATGATTTATATTTACTATTTTTACATTAAAACTGAAAATTTAAATCTAAATAAAAATTTGTAATATAAACAAACTTATTAGATCCACATAATTAGATGGTAAATAAACTGTAGATTAACAGTTTAAAATACATCTTATAGTCTTAGCTTTACCAAAACAATTTGGGTAAATTTACTTATTCTTGAACAGGAAATATTCTTAACTGTACTAGTGTTTGACAAAGTAGTATGTAATTTTCCACAATACTTACTTTTCTGAAAAATTCAAGGTACTTTAACACACTATATTGACTAACAAACAATTTTTCTACCAGACATTTTCTTTCAACAATAAACCTATCTATATATATAGTCAAACTACAGCCTGATATTTAATATTAGTTCAGCTCATATCAAGAATTACTACTGGCATTATAATCAGCTGAAAATGCAGTTGCAATTATTATGTTTTCCTAATACTTCAACCAAATTAGTAACAGGTACTATATAATGAAAGTATTTGGGTTTGTTTTTTTTTGCTAGTACAATTCACCACTGAAGGCCAATGCTTTCCTAAAGAACCAGATATAACTTGCTATTAGTCTGCTTTTATTGCAAACTAAGTCATTATGTATTTTTACATGGCGTAACTGCCTAATTCCTTCAACACAAATAATTTGTATGCAATTTTTTTTCTTACAAGTTAAATTTTCCAGCAAAATAAAACTGTGCAATGTAAGTGGCATTAACAAGTTTTTATATTTGGTCAGTCAACACCAAGGCCTGCTCACACTGTACACAGTACTTCAGATTGGTCTCTTTATATCTGTATATGCAAATTATTTTCACCATACTACAGTTACTCAAACAAATATTTTCTTAAAAGCTATTTATAACCATCAAATGACCACCAAAACACAGTCTAATTACAATGAATTTTTTTTGGGGGGGCACCAATCAATTTACCATACAAACAAGAAATCCAAGAATGTAAATGAAAAATTCCAGTTATCTCAACCAAACTGCAGTATTTTAATAGAAACATCATGTAATTCAAAAATAGATGTGAGAATAATATATAAAACTAAGAAGCAAATCATAAAAAAGTTACCATACATTATTATTTTTGCTGGCGAGGTAAAATTTGCTATTACCAAGATAGTTATTTCTGTTTTATGTTCAATTATGACAAATATACCAAACTGTATAATCATGTGCATGTTAGATCATTATAGAAATATCACAATACATTACCTCAACTTACATGTTCATACCAGAAAAGTGTATTCTTTACCCTGTTACATTATTGGCAGAAATTAAATTATATGGTAAACAGAGAAAGTATGAATTAACCAAAATACAATAGCAACATTCTATTAGACTTAACATTAGTAAGAAGAAAGTAATCCAATATCATTATAATATAAAATAAATAGATAAGAAAAATCATAATTAAAAACACTAAACCATAAACTACTCATCACAAAAACTAATTTCAACAGAAGCAATGAAAACTGTATATTTAATACAATAAACTTTGGGCATGGTATACAAATTTTACAAACTTTTTAGGTGTTTGAGTACTGCTTCTATTACTCTCAATCAGCAAGCTAAGCCTTTTCTTTAAATTAAGATACTGCAGGTATGTTTTAAACAGTTCACATATCCTTATAAGATTCTACAGATTGACATTCATTTCATTTAAAGCTAATACTAATGTTAAAAGAAAAAATAAAAACAATGCTAGTTCATAGTGCATCTGTCTTCCCTTAAGTATAATTCCATCTGCTATCAAATCAAATGCTTACTCATGCGAGTTTTAAGTCAACGGATTCAAATTTATAAGCATTAAACATTTATATTAAGTTACCTGAATTATGAAAATTGATTGTGAGAAATTTTAAATTGTGAATTATATCCTAATATTATAAAAATAAAATTACGTTTGTCTTCTCTTGGAGTGTAATTCTGTTTGCTATCAATTAAATTCTTACTCAATGTGGCCTTTATGTCACATGATTCAAATTTATATGAGCTTGACACATTTTAAGTTACTTGTGTGAGAGTTGATTGTGAGAAATTTTAAGTTGTGAATGTAAAAACACTTTAAAAACCTCTACCATAAATGAACATTCCAGAATAAATATATGATTCTCAATGTGTCTTTGATGAAACTACACTCCTCTCTAAACCACATTTTTGATATATTTTTAAAGATAAGGTTTTCTTTATAATTAATCTTGCAATCATTCAGTATTTTACTTATCAAATCACAAAACTTTTAAACAATGACAAAATCCTAAACATGTAAGTCTTTTATTCACTTGTAAAAGCATAGACAATTTTGTGATACAATGTAATCCTTTCATAATTTTAGAAATTATTCTGAATACTTTAAATATAATTAAATATAATTTAAAAGTACCTTACACATTTCTTCAAAAGCTTGCAATTACTTGCTCTTTATTAGAAAGAAAAAGAAGGAAATTTT
The DNA here is from genome assembly GCA_011833715.1 of Carcinoscorpius rotundicauda. NCBI lineage: Eukaryota > Metazoa > Arthropoda > Merostomata > Xiphosura > Limulidae > Carcinoscorpius > Carcinoscorpius rotundicauda. The sequence goes on along the minus strand of CM022405.1, from coordinate 34,905,958 downwards.
CTGAAAACTTTTAGAATCTTAAGGTATTTAAATATGGTCTTCAGTTTTTTTGCAACTGTTTTCTTTTTCAATGACATCAACATTATGTACCAATGTCACAAAAAACATCCTTCCAATGATATTTAAGTTATAATGCCAAAAGTTATTTTCATTCTTAAAGAAAAGAACTTCCATTTATGGTGCAAAGGTTTACAAAGTTATATACTGTCTTAGTGTACCAACTTTTCTTGAGATTGCTCCATAATTACAGGATATCATACAAAATCAAACACCAAAGAACATGTTCTATTCAGACTTTGAAATAGACAGCCCTTATTGTAGTGTATTGAAACAATAATGGAATTTGTAATAAACCTTCTAAACAATGAAAATAATATGAACTTGTAATATACAGCAAAAGTAAACTTAAAATCAAATATATTAAGCAACAAATACAAAAGATAATTTAGTGAATTGCAACTAATTAATGACTTGCATAAGAATAGACCACATGACTTTAATAGGAATGTCTACAAAAAAAAAACACAGTAGCTATACTTGTAACATTTTTGTAACACTTAATTCATTTCAAAATTATATTTTATTTTACAATTACTGTGCCAAAATATTTGTATAAAATGCTTAAGAAAAGCAGAGTTTTTTTTATTTAAAAACAAAAGCCGAGATTCATTTGTCACAGTTAAATGCAAAAACAAGATAGCCTGAAGACAAAGACCTATGTTAATAAAGTAAAAATTGGAACTCTGCAAAAACAAAGCCAAAGACTTTAGCAAATGTTAACAACACTTTTGGAACTAAAAGAAACAATTAGATTACCAGATTACACACATATGATTAGAATTATCATAAAGTCTACGAAACCATCATAATTTATGGATGGTAAAAACAACTAATCTATCTGCCTATATATATATATATATTTTTTTAAGATTTCAAATTGAAACATGTTACACTATATACAAGTGACTTTGAAGCTATTAAAATCAGCTTTTTATTGTTAAATGCAATATATATTTATCACCTCTGAAGCATTTACAGCTGCCTTGTTGATATGGGGAACACCAAAATAGTATAATCACAAAATTGTGCTTAAAAACTGTAGCTGAAATCATACTTGGGGTGCATGAAAATTAAATTATTTAGAAAATACAGCAGTATGAAAAAAATTTCATTGGCATCAGTATTCATTAATGTTATCAATAAAAAATCTTTCATGTATGATCTAAATAGATATCAGTAACGTTGATACGGTTGCTCAAAATTGACCAGCTGTGCAAGTTCTTGGCCTGATCCTACCTGTTCCACATCTGGTGTTACAGAAACACTGTTTTCACTGGTTCCATATGTCCGACCACTGTTAGTATTGTATACATCAGCTCTGGAGGACTGCATTTTTAACACAGTGGGAACATAAGTCTGTAAGTACAGCAATACCACCAATAAAATGAATTAGTTGCTGCATCTATTTTAAAAATATTCACTAAAAATATAAAATTATTGCATTTTATTTATATTAACATTTTACACTTTATTTTTTAACCTTTTCACTGAGGTTAGGATATAGTTCACAGTGCTTCCACCCTTCACTCTGTGATTGGAGCAAATGTTTCCCAATGCCTTTCAAAATTGTTGTTTGTTACATATGGAAGTAAAATGAGTTGGAAAGTATTTACTGGCATCCCATTTAGGTTTAATGTTTAATGTATGGTTTCCCTCAACTTTTTCCACTTAGCCTTTCAATAACCAACAAAATGCCTGACCATACACACATAGTAATTAGATCTACTGCTAGGTGCTCTGACAATGTAAATGTGCTTGATACTCTTGACACAGATAGTTAAAGTGAGTCAAGTAGTGTTCCAATATGTGATGATGAAGAGGCAATGACACAAGGAAAAGCAAGCTCTCATCAATCTAGTGATGACAGTAGATATGATAAACCTGAACCCAACAGGCAAAGACAACTATGAAGGTTATCAACACACAAGAATGCACAATATAGAAGATATTTATGCTTTCTAACATACATATTTTCTGTTTTTTAAATAACATTTGAAGAGTGAAATTTTCTACAATCTGAAATTTTTTGCTTCTTTATTACAAAAAAAAAGTTCACTATTTATCAAAAAGCACCTGACAATAAAGCAAGTTAAAAATAATAAACGTTACTTACAAGTGTTTGAACAATTACATGAGGAACAAAAATCAGGGGTAGAAATATTCTAAATTTTCAGCAGGACACATGTCCTGCTGGACACTGAAACTTGCCAGACATTTGAAATTTTAGCAGGACAGCTCAAAATTGTCACTGGACATTACCAAAAACAAGAAATCGAGTAGAGACAATTATTATATAAAACAGAATCATTTTATTTATAGCACTAAAACATTATTTCAAAACAAGTGACAACAAGCCTTGTATCCATTAAAAATGACACATCAATGAAACTCGTAGATTTAGTTATCCAGCACTAAGACATCAGCTGATGTAGACTCAGTATCTCTTTTGTCTCTACATGTGTAAGTTCCATGTGGACTCGCAAATTGTCTAGGTTTTTTACTCTCCTTCCACTGGGATTCTACAGACTTGCACAGTAATTCTGTGCTTGTAATATCACAGGTCTTATTCTTAGCTAATTTTATTGTCATCAAGTCATTAAGAGAATCATTTATGAGTTTGGACCTCCACTCGTCCTTAATAACTGCCATCTGGGAAAATCTATGTTCTGGTTCAGCAGATGACATGGAAATCACCTGTATGAGGCATACAAGGCCAACACTGTTGATCCAGGGAAAGGTTTACCGTCCTAAACAGTAATTTGACTTAACATGTGGGCCCATGATCCATTTGCACTACTAGCCAGAGACTCATCTGATTTGGGAAATCTTGTGGCTTTGAGCAGTGTCTCGTGTTAGTCAGCTTGGCAAATATCAACTGCAATGTTGAAACCCTTAGCTTCTAGCAGAGCACCAAAGTGGTCCAATAGTGTCTGGAGTTTATTATGGCCATAAGATGACAATACTTCCTTGCATTTAGGCCAGTTGCTCGTTTCATAAATTTGAAAGGCATCAATAAAATCCTTATCAAATTCTTCAAATCCCTCATTCAGATATGCAACAATTTTTATCTATGAAAATGGCAGTTTCTTCAGCATTAGATTGAGCAACTGTTTCTTTTGTGGCACTTTTTGAGCCTCTGGTCTGTCTGACCACTAATAGCAATCACCTTTCCTCTAAGTAACCACTTGCCAGTTTGTTCACATGTTCTGAACTCTTTAACAATTTTCTGGAATCTCTCAACATGATTGAGATTGCCAAGCTTCTCTCTGCAAACAGTGAGTTTCTCAGAAACAATGTTCACGGTAGCAGAACTGTCTTGCATTTTAAGACTAAGAGATGTCAAAACAGGCAGAACTGCCAAGAGTATGTCTATGTACAGGATGAATTTATGGCTTGTCAAAGTACTGTATAATCCTACAGCTTTCTGTCCACGTTCCTCTTTGTCATGCAGCTTTACTTGATACAAATGCTCTACTAAAGCTGGCCAGTTATGAGAAACTGACTACAGAGCATGCTCTTAGTAGGCCACCAACTGGGTTCCTGTCCCTTTTGTTGGCTTTACCAGCTTCTTTGAGGCTAGCCCAGTTCTGTGGCAAATTGTCATAAAACTTCCATAGGTTTTCTAAAAAGGTTTGGATATTAACAAGGTAAGGAATATCCTTGATGGTCTTCTTAATTGCAAGTTACAATCTGTACCTAACACAATGGATCCCTATCAAATAAGGCTTTTGTGCTTTCAATCTGTTGACAAGCTCTTTATTTGTGCCAAAACTGACAGCTGCCCCATCAGCTGTCAGGCATACAATTGATTCAAGCCAATTGGGAAACTTGCCATACATGGACAATGCTACAAGTACAAAAAATTAGTACCCAATATTAGTTACTTTCTGTAATAATAAAAAAAAGAAGTAAATTTGTACTTTGGAAAATTCAATTGCTCCATTATCTATTACACTAGTTGTGCTAGGTTAAGTTCCAATTCTGTCAGTGGTAAATACATGGTTCTTCTTGGTTTAAATCAATTGAAAAATGCTTGAGTTTTCACTGATGTATATTAATAATGGAATAACTATACAAACCTGAATTAAAACACAAATGTACATGAAATATTGTCCATTTTAGTTTTTATTAATCAGGAATTCAGGATAAATCCAAAATATTCTCATCCCAGGTAATTAAGAAACCTTTACCTGAACTAAGTGCTTGTAGCAAATGTTCAAAATCAGCCTTCTCAACTGACTGCAGACACAGGAAGTGGGTTACTGGGTAACAGTTACTGTCCAAGTATCTTACATAGACTATCTCCTGCTCAATGTTGGCAGTGACTGTTGAGCTGTCAGTCATAATGCCAAAGAATGAGGTATGCAGACGAGATTCGACATTAATTCTAATTGTTTCTGCAATACACTTCATAAAGATAACTGCTTATTTGTCATAATGTTCTGTTAAGTTCATACCAAAGTTATGCTCCTGCAGCAACAGAAGCTCTTGAAAATCACTGAATGGTTTCGCATTCAAAGCCATATAAAGGGCAGTCCTGAACAGCACAAGCAAATAATCTTTCTCAGTCTGGTCAAGTGTGCTCAATTCTTTCATTATGGGATTTAAATCAGGTGTTTCTTTTGCTGTCTTAGCTTGACAACTTTAGACTGTGGGCTCAACTGTTTTCATGCTCCTTAACAGCACTTGCTCTCAGATTGGAAGATTGTGTTATGAAGGTGTTTTTCTGCCTTCTACTACTTTGATCATATTCATGACAAATTGAGCAAAACATCAGTCCAGTAGCATTATTATACTTCAGCCATGGTCAGCCTCTATTCCATTCATCCTGGAAATGATGAGTAGGTTTAGCGCCAGTAGTAGTAATAACAGTTTTTGCTTTAACACTTGGGGTTGGGTCAACAAGCTTGGGTTTTTTTACTCGGGGTTCTACAGTATTGTCCTCTGATTCATGTCTTGCTCGTGAAGCCAAATTGAAATAGATCTTTAGACTTTCTCATTTTTTTACTATCAGATACCATGGTTAGATCATCGTGAATATTTGGCAGTAACGTGACTATCCGAGATGGTACAGATAAAGCGACGTAAAAAGAGCATTTTGCGAGCATTCACGACCGTTTTTTAAAACTTGCTTTTTTTTTTGTCTTAAATTAATCTTAAATTTTGCAAGTTATTTTCCACTCATTATAGATTATACTTTTAAACAAAATATTTGGGCTGTGCATACACAGCTTTTGTCTCACTTGTTTTTGAGGGGATAGTGTAATTGTGTCTGATATGTTAGGAATATGACCACCTGTCATGATGTCTGGTGATAGATGGGAAAGTGCCAGTCAAACTTGATTTTTTAACGGGCATGTTCGACTTTAAATAGAAAATTTTGAACCCTGAAAACTATATTTATGAATAATGAAAATGATCTTACAACCAGAAAACTCTTAAACAAAAAACATCAAAAATTTTTCAGTTTTCAACTTTCTAAAATTTGTATTGTAATTCAAGACTATATGTAGTACAAGTTCTTGAGTTAACTAATTTCATGCATTTTAAGACTGTATTCACACATTCATTTCTATCAAATCATTGTATTTTATATTTATCTATTCAAACTGCAACAAGTTACTTGTATACATTGTAAACCTAATTCACGTATATGTAAATATGCATGCATTTTCCTAAGTAAACATAATTATAATAAATCCATCTTAACATAATTATTGACAAGCTGATTTTTTGACTAGTCAAATTTTGGCAACTTGTCCATCAATGATTTGGCTTTTGGCATAGTGTTGTCAAACATGCTGTTACCAAACCATATAATGTTCTATAAGAAGGCATGGATATAAGGGAAGGGTCCAAGGCAGTTTAAACCCCAACCCCACCTTTCCACTTATTCTATTTCACAAATTGCTATTTGTTTTATTTAATGTTGTAAAAGTAGGCACAGATCTAGGGGACTGATCTTCTCCAGTTTGTAATCAGATATTAACTTAAAAAGCAGCCATATAACATCAAAAGAGTATATTTAGTGACAGAATTCAAATCTTCAACCTGCAGGTTTGAAATTGAGTGTTCTAATAAACAGGAATTACCATACCTTATTAAAGTATGCCAAATATGTCACATTTACATATCTCACACTGAAAAAGATAATTTACTATTAACTTCCTAAAACAATGACATAAGAGTTAACTAAACTATATGAAAATGTTATATACACAGAATACAATGTATACCTTTAAGGACTAAGAACAATAAAGACTGCAAAATAAAAACATCTATATACCTATATGAATCACCATTGAAAGTTTTTCAACAATTTAACATCATAATAAATATTAAGAAAATGTAACTGAGAAACAAAAGAATGTTACAGAAGGTATAAAATTTAATCTGTTATGTTAAAACACAATCTCAAAGAAGTTGGTTTTACTTAAAATTCTATAATTTGTGAAGCAATCAGAATAAATTGCAGATAATATATATTTTAAAATAAATAATATACTATGAATATACACATACATATACATATAGCAAAGAATATTTTTTTCTTTAAAGAATGTGATCTCTTACTTGAGGTTCTTCTGTCGGAGAATGATTAGTAATCACAGTGTGAGAAACTGGTCTTCTTATCAGTTTCTGTATAATAATAGGGAAATTTAAATGGCTTGTGTTTTGCTTAAAATATAAAAGCACTAACATCCATATACTTTACAAAAACAATACAGATCTTTCATTACTCTTCTATGAAATCCTAAGTTTAACATAAATTACTCATTATAGTATAAAGATTACTAAGACACAATCTAATTTCCCTAGCCGTCAATTTTTTTTGTGGAGATATAAACCAAAGAGTCAAATTCATCTGCTCTGCTTTCCTATTACACCCTTTCTTTTACAAATTGCCAGTAACACCATTAGACATCTTCTATGACATTCATAATCAATAAAAACACGAAGTTTTAATCTACCAAATGATGCAAGATATTTTCTTGTTCTCAAGAGACTTTATTTAGTAATTTCAACTACAGTTTGAAAGTTGTTATTGCCATTGTTAAGATCAAACAGCTAAAAAAATAATTATTGGGCACTGATGCCTTTGTCAGAATGTCAGTTAACATATTGGCTGTTGCAAGGTTACAAATTTGTTATTACAGCTTTGCTGTCAGCATTATAAAGCAAATAGGTTTATGTAACTTTAGTTTGTAGTCTTATGTGATAATATTTAGCTACCCTAGGCATATATATATTTATTCTGTGACTTGCTGGTGGGTCACATGGCACAGTTAAAATATTTCCTGTGTGCAGTGTGACCGACTGGGCAAGTCATGCTGAAATTCATATATTTTCTACAGCAGTTTCACTAACTCATTGTTCTTTTTATTTTAGATTGCAAAATCTAATTGAATATGCAAAAAACTCCATTTACATCTAAATCATTTTATGGATTGTCATCTCAACATGTTTCAGATAGTGATGAGCCATTTTTCTTTTTCTGATACAGATAGTTATGTACCATCTAACCCTGACTCTAATAAATCTGTCAGATGATCATAGTCAACTGGAATCTCCTAGTCAAAATGACAATACTGACAATGAAAGTGATAATGCTACACTCCCAACCTATGCATGACACAAAGTAGATGAAATACATTGCAAAACCCTTCCTTTCACTGACATCCCAAGCATACAAGGAATAAATGCCTTTTGATAATCCTTCAGGCCAACAGATGCATTCAATGATGGTTTACAAAGAGTTATATGATTTACTCGCTCATCAGACAAATGCCAATGCTGAAAAATGGCTTCTAAACAATCAAGTATGTCAAAGATCTTGTGTGAAAGAGTGGAAGACAATTGATGTTGTAGAAATCAAGAAATTTCTAGGGATAGTGATGTTTATGGGACTTGTACAATATCCAAATATTTCACTTTACTGGAGTAAAGACAAATTCTACAAAAAGAGCTTTGTCCCCAAGATTATGGGACAAAACCGATTTTAGTTATTACCGAGATTCATACACTTTAGTGAGAAACTGGTTGCTGAAAGTGATCGATTGGCCAAAGTTAGAGATTTGGTCACACTGCTTAAAACAGATAAGATTCTAGGATAAATACTGGCAATTGATGAATCTTATGATTCCTTGGTGCAGTTTCCTCATATTCAGACACTATAATCCAGGTAAAGTAAATAAGTATGGTGTGAAAATATGCAAGTTACGTGATCCAAGTGGCTACACATATATTAGCTGTGTGTACCCCAAAAAAGGAAATTCTGGACAACAAGATAGATCAACTCAAGTAGTAGTAGATCTTGCAGAACAGTTCTTGATGAAAGGAAGAACTATTGCTAGATAATTATTACACTTTTGTCTCTTTGACAAAGGTGTTACTTGAACAAAAAACACATCTTCTTGGAACTTTTCACAAAAAAATTGAAAAGATAATTCAAAAGTTATAACAACAAAAAAGCTGAAAAAAGTGAAATCATAGACCATGAAGACAATGACTGAATAGCTGTAGCAAAATGGAAAGACAAACAGGAAATCATTATGCTTTCAATGAAATACGACTTGAAGATAGTAAGTACTGGAAAGAAGAACTGTAACAACAAAGTGAAGCCAGGAATGATTTTTGATTATAATTCTGCAAAGCAGAGTACAGATATTTTTGATCAAATGGCAAGCCACTTCTCAACTGTAAGAAAACCATTTGATGCTTCCATAAAATTGCATTTGAGTTTCTTCTAAACACTTCTGTTGTAAATGTACTTATCTATAAAGAAATTCAAAAACAAGCTGAGAAAACTGCTGAATTCACACAATCCATTATTGAAGCCTTATGTCAAAAACAAGTTCCTCAACACAATTGTTCTTTCACTTTATTTTAGTATGTGTTTAATGAAGGTAAGGACAACAGAAGTAGAAAAATATGCAAACCATGAAAAGAATGCAATGCAGGATTGGGCCAATGAAAAAAGGTAAGAAAGTGAATACCTATTGTGACATGTGTAAAGAGAATCCTACTGTTTGTTTAGAAGGAAAAAGCTCTAGAAATATTTTCTGATCAAAGTTGCATAAAAAATAATTGTCTTTTTTCTATATAAAACTTAACTTTTTTGAATTTTTCATATAGAAATCCTCATTTCTTCCTATCATTTTTGTCTTTTTCATGGAAAAATTCATTTTTGTTTGCTATACCATAAATGTATTTATTTTTCAATGCATTTTTGGCTTTTTTTTGGTCGGAAAAATAAACTTTCATGTCCATTATTCTTTATTTTCCTCTACTGACAAGATATGATTGAAAAGTTAAGTGGTAAAAGATGAGACATTCCTGATGTGCCATGTGGCATTGGAAACAACATGCCATGAAGAAAATTACAACTGAAATTCATAGGTGGTGTGGCCCACAAGCAGATCACACAACAAGAATACAAATTAGGCATGACCCACCAACAGATCATGTGGCAGCCAATGTGTTAAATCATAATAATTTTAGGACAATTGCATCCTGCATATTATTATATGCATATCTGAAGTCAATATAACTAATTTGATACACCAGTGTTATCATTACAAAAAAAGTAGGCTTAAGTCTCATTGCTTAATCACATGATGGAAAATTTTGGAGTGCCCCAGAAGCATATAAATTATATCTGAAAGTACAAAGTACAAGTTTGAAAATAAAGAAGGTTTAAAAATAACTTACAAATATTAATACTCTTAAGTAATATATATTATATATACAGTAACAACAATTACCATGGGAAATATCACATGAATAATATGTACACAAAAGATTAAAGTGGGAATCTCCATCAACGTGCAGCCTACAAAAGAAATAAGTGGAGATTACTTCAACACTCAAAAGTATCAAGAAAGAGAGGATACACAGCTTAAAGGTGGAGTATTTTGCTTTCTTTTCTTTTTACTTTTCAGTCTGGAATCAATTTTCCAGGAGCACAAACAGGATTGTATTTAAACAATTTCATACAAACAGGCAAAAGTCTTCTCAATCCAATCATAAAAAACTATTATATTTTTTCTGGGTAGTTGCTGTTGGCTGTCCCAAAATGCCACATCTCACTATACACTGGCAATAATACAAGGTACTAGTCCTTTAAACCATTGATTGTTTTGCCTTATTTGATAATGGAACAAAGTTGATTAGTCAACCCTGTTGTTTAATATTTCATTCCCTCCTATTTAGTTCATTAAACCTCCATTGTATTTATTGTTTCATCTCTGTGCACTTTTTCATCTTGCTAAATAAGAGATTCAATAAATTTAGTGATAAAATAACCACTCACACTGTTTAAATGCCATCAATGCAATGTTCAAATATTTATTTAATTTAAAAGCATTCAAAAACCCAGGTAGTAGTACCCTTTTCTCTTACTCAGGACACAAATATACATTAGATATAAAAAAGAGGAAACCCTAATTATCATACTGTATTACTTATAAGTTAATGATATGGAAATGCAGACAAGAGTTTGGTTTGTTTTGAATTTCGTACAAAGCTACACGAGGGCTATCTGCACTAACTATTCCTAATTTTGCAGTGTAAGACAAGATGGAAGGCAGCTAGTCATCACCACTCACCACCAACTCTTTTATCAAAGAATAGTGGTATAGACCATCACATTATAAAAACCCAATGACTGAAATGATGCGCATGTTTGGTGTGATGGGGATGTGAACCCATGACCCACAGATTATGATTGGAATGCCTTAACCCATCTGGCCATGCTAGGACTCCTTTGATAACTTAATAAGACAACATGCACTCTGTAAATCATATGGATTAAAAAAAATCAAATAAGTTTTATTTTATGAATTTGTTTTTTTGAGTCAATTGAATGTTTCTAAAGCTGCACAAGGAAAATCAGCATCAGCCATTTCTAACAAATACATTATATTTTTTTAAATTGGAGATTAAACAATTTCAATTAAATTAATACAATTTAAACTAAATTAGCAAATTTGTTACATCATTTTGAAAATGTTTAAGAGGAAAGTAAAACCGTTTACAAAGCTGAGTCAGTGGCCAATTTAAAAATGATAAATCTTTGGTGTGACATACCACACCAGAATAGTTCAGCAAATAAACCTGGAAGCAAAATTAAAAAAATACATGTTGGCAAAAGAAGGAAATTACACTAAGAAGGTGAAAAGCCATTAAAACCAGTTAAAATTTAATATTTTACAAAGTTTCAAGCATTTTTTTCAGGTAGTCACACTGTTTAAATAGTTACAGTGATTGAATATTTAGAAATCAAAGTTAAAGAAAAAATATCAAGAGCACCCCTAACACTTAACATATTCATACAACACTAAATCGTTGAAACATTTACAAACTCCACTTTAAATCCATATCTCAGACTATCTACTGCATCCAGGAATATAAAAGTACATAATTGTTTTGGTACTTCCATACATAATAATAGAAACATATGTAGAACAGCAGTCATCAGAGAAATTACAGAAAATACACAGTTGTATGAAAACCAACACCCTGAGCACATGGGAAAAAACTACCAAATTCTTCAAGGGATATGATAACAACTGAAAGGGCAAAACAGCTTGCTTAAAGAGCAGATGACTGATCCATCAAGACTTGAAAGCTTCTTTAGA